>VXBR01008732.1:88133-108179 GCA_013400215.1 Cisticola juncidis
AAGGGCTAAAGCTCTAGTTCCTATGAATTGCAGGGTCTTTAGGTCTTTAGTGCATTTTGGGGGGGGTCATCAGTGCTCAGCTCCTTTTCCTGGCACAGTTAACGATCCATGGTTTACAAAAAGGCACCCTCCGAGAGGATGGGAGGCACTTTCATTTTGCATTTGAAAGCCTCCAGACATCCTTCCACAGGTTAGGAAGTTCACAAGGCAAAGCAAACATCTGAACACCCTCCTGACTGGGCAGGGAAGGGCATTATCCAAGATAATCCTTTTTACCAATATAACTCCTCCCCTGGTGGCAAGCTCATGGGATCCCCAGTTTCACAGCCCTTCCTGGGGCCCACTTTTAGTCTCCTCCTGGAAGAGCTTGGAGCAGGCAGTCACTGCTGTCTCTCTCTGACTTGTTAATGTCTTGTACCTCCACCCCGAGCTGAAATTCCCTGCATACTGAGAGCCAGCCAAGGCCAGTTCAACTATTTCCTCCCCCACCCCCGGAATTGTGTTTTTCCTATTTTTTTCTCCCCACTCCCAACTAGTTAAAACTCTATAATCTTATTGGTTTATAGGGTGTATGTATAGGCACAAGATTTTGTAAGCAGGGTACCCAATACATCCATGTTATTGACAATTATCCTGTGGGAGGTTTTCCATTCCTGGAGCCTGTTATGGAGAGAACAAAACATTTCAGCATCTTTGTCATAATTCAGCATCAGCACTGACATCAGACACCAACTACTCCACCAGCACCACAAAATCAACATCAGGCTGCTGAAGAAAAAAAACAAAACAAAACAAAACAAAACAAAAACAAACAAACAAACAAACAAAAAACCCAACAACAAACAAACAAAAAAACCCCCAAAAAACCCCAAACACCAAAAGCATAAAATGCCAAGGAATTTTTCCATTAACACAATATGAAATAATGAGAGCCTGTATGAGGCAGCATGACATTGGGTCAGTTTTCCAACTCTGTGCTTTAAAAGAAGTTTGTCCCTTCCCTTGGGATTAAACTTGTCCAAATGCAAGGCTGCTGGAATGTCTTTAGCTGAAACCATGCAAATAATGAGTAGCCAACACTTCTGGGCTGCAGCTCTGTAAAACAGTTGCAATTCACCTTGTGACTCTGTAGATTCAGTAGAATAATTAATTACTAAATGAGCCAGTCACCCTCAGATACACAGAGCTCTCCAAATCTCAGATATGAAAAATAGCCTCAGTTGGTCTTTTAACCTGAGGTTTAATCAAGCCTAATGAATGCATGCATGTGCAGATATATACCAATACATGCACCCACCTGCATAGATCCACTAATTAAATTTGTTCTGATCGGAAAATATTAATATACTCAGAAAGGAGGAAAAAATAAACAAGAACAGCCAAAAGATGGGAAGTATCCCCTTTATGTGGGAAGACAGATGAACATAAATAGAGGAGGGAAGCCTTCTTTCTCATGTGTGTGTTCTTACAAAAAAAAAAAGTTCTGATTTTGAATCACCTATCTCATAAGTACCTGTGATTCTAGTTCTAAATCACAACTGATCATGTATATAAACCCAGGAATTGCAGCATTAATGGCAATTTAAACAAGAGCCAGTTTCCCAGATGAGAATTAAAAAGCCTGAGCGGTTATTTTATCAGAGTGAGACTTTATCATTACAGAAGGGAGCAAACATGACCCTGTCTGCTGCTTTGAGAAGCAATTTCACCCCTCTCCCCTCCGTGCAGCACGACAGAAACAATACTTTGTGTATTTGCATCACAAGCATGTAAGCAAGGATAAATTAATTAACATCCTCTGCTCCATGCACAGGGCTGATCTAGGGCCCAGGGAGATTCGCTAATTAAGAGGTTTACTAATGACAGACTTCCTGAGATGCTCCTGAACAAGCACAGGTTTCCTTTCAGGGTTGCAACTGTTATAAAATTCCCAACTCAGGAGCCAGCTGGAGCTTCTGTGTTCAAGGCTGACCCCTGTAGGTTTGTCCCAAATTAATTATTTTTCAAAGAACAGCACCAGGGATTCATTTAACATTTCAACACAACTGTTAGCAAACTGTTCTGACAATTAAAACCACACCACATTAAAAAACACTTGCTGTAACTTAGGTTTCTGCTAGCCCAAGCTTCAGACAACAAATTAACAGAAATTTTAGACACTTCTATTACCATGTTTTCTCCACATGCCCTCCTGGACAATGAGTTCAAGACAATTCTCCACCATCTCCTTTTCAAGTTCAATGAACTGAGGTCCCAGATTGCCTCTCTAAAGTGTGTTTCTCCCCATTTTTTACAGTTTTCACAGCTCATCTCTAACTCCAGATACCAGAGCTGGGGCCAGGTTTAAATATTTAACACTGCTGCTATTCCTAGAATGCAGCATCATCCATATCCCTTCCTCCCTTCACCAGCATCTCCTACCACTTCAGCAGTTGAAATAGCATAAGGCAGAGATAGATACTACCAATAATTAGAAGGGTAAATTATCATTTGGTAGCATATAACCAATAAGATGAGCCCTCAGTTGTTGTTTTCTACTCACCTAAATTATGGTATGTCAAAATTTAAAGGTGCCTAAACACCTTATACACCTAATGCATGCATTATTGCATTAATACAATTTGCCAAAGTTGTGATCTGACTAAAGATCTGTCAGGTTTGTTGTGCACTGTGTTTTTCATAAACCCATCAAAATTCATTAAAAAAAACCCTCAAGCAGCATAACAAATACTAATCTATCAAGCAAAAAGTTGAAAAAACTTGGGAATAGTGCTATGAATTCCACTGAACTGCAGAGAGATGCCAGTTCCCATTGACTAACAGTGTGTTTCTGAAAGTCTTCACCAGGAAGGATGATCTTGGTCCCTTCAGATTGAAATTTGACCTATGCAAGTTCCTTGCATTACCTGAAACATTTATAGCATTATCTTAATCTCTTTTGAAAAGGAAAGACGTCACAGCCATACAAAATCTATCTCACTCATTTTTGTAATCTCAAGAAAGAACCAACTCCAAGAAAAAGCAGATCACTAAGATAAAAATCACGTGTTTCTCTCTCTGAAAGGCTGATTTACCCCAGTACAAGACAGAGCATGTTACTCATTGTGGAGGACAATTAAGTCCCAGAAACATTCACTGCTCTGCTGGGAACAATTGACACCATTATGTGATCAACAAATCTGTGTCTTATGCACATTCCCCACCACCACCCTTTTTTTCTTGCAGTCATCCAATATAAGCACAAGGAGTTGGGGGGGCAGAGGGAGAAGGAAAAAGGCAAAAAGCTCAGATGGTGACATTTTCCTTCAGTTCCTGCTTTTTCCTCATGTATTGGTATCCTAAAATCACAAGAAAAGATATCAATCACAAACATCAACCACAATAAAAGGACTCCAAAGTCCTAGAATATTAATTGGCTCTCCCATATGCCTTTTGATATTTTTCTGCCATCAAAGATTAGCACTTATAAGATTTTCTCCAGAAATATGAAAGATAGAGACTTCAAGATGAAAAACAGAGCTGAGACATTCACCAGAACTCCCAATCCCCGCATTTAACATCTAAATAAAAGATAAAACTCTCCAAATACTCTACAATTGCAAAACATCATCAAGCAGGTTGACAATACAGATAATACAGGGGTTGGAATCATAGACTATCCTGAGCTGGAAGGGACCAAGGATCATGGAATCAGCCTGATGTCACCCTAATTCCCTTTGTGCCCAACCCATGAGCCAGGTACTCACCCCTCACAGACTGGAGGTAATGGAGAGTGTGTGTGTGTTTCTCCACTGGACTGTTCATAAAACTATGGAACTTTATAGAAATTGCATTAAAGATACCCTCTAAGCTTGACTTGATTAAAAAAAAATACACCAAGCAGTCCAATCTTTTTCCATTTGGCATGAGACAAGAAATGTATAAAACTGCATAAAAATTAGTTTTTGAACATCTCAAAGGTGAGTGATATCTTGAGGTCACTATCTCATGAGCCCATTGACAAAGATTTTATCTTTAGAAGCAAAATAAAAAGGATTCTTTTTGTGTGTTTGAATAACAAAATCATGGCCATAAATTATTCAGAAAACACAAAATAGTTAAAAATTAGGGTCCCTTTCTTTGTCAAACAAAAGTAATCAGAAGATATTCCTTTCTCCTTTTCTTGCCTAGCAGAAAAATGCAAGGTATTCAAAGGAACAGTGCCTGAGGATACTTGCAAGCATGATTACATCTTTATATTTAATTGGCTTTTTATTTCTGTTCACATCCTTCTGGTTCAAACCCAAAGAGTTCTGGAAGTTCTCAGGGCCCAAGGCACCTACACTCCTGAGTTATCAATCCCAGCAGTCTGCCAGGCTTCTGGAAGGACAGATTCACTCGTGGATGTGGAGAGAGCTCAAGAAGGTTAAGGCAGATTTTACAGAATACACAGAATGGCAAAAGTCAGGTTTAATTTGAAGCTGGTGAGATGAGAAGAGAGTGCACACGCCCTTGGGACTTGGTATTCTGGTGGATTATCATGGTGGCTGCAGTGCCTTTCCTGCTCTTTCCCATCCCACTTTCTAACACTGGGCATGAAAATCATCTTCTTCCAAATTTCCTTCAGAAAATGAACATCAAAGGTTCCCAAAAGTTAAGTCACCTTCAGCCATTTTACTTCAATACAGACTATTTAATTAACATACTGTGACATCCATGCATTACCATGCCATGTATTACTCTCATTTTTTCCTCTCCTTGTTTCCCTGATTTAGGAATCACATCCCAGGCCATGTCATGGCTCTCAGGTGACAGGAGGCAGAGATGCACAGTAGGCACTGCTAGGGCAGGTGCCACACTCGTTGCATAAAGACAATTTTATAGCCATTACAGTGAAAGCAGAAGTGCCACAACTGCTTCCAGGGAGCATTTTCCTTCACTTACAAGTAATGAGCAGCCACTAGTTTAATTAAAACTGTAAGCCATAAACTAAATCAAGTTTCACCTCAGCATGAGGGAGAAGGAGAATTTCGTTACCTAGGGGGTTGCAGAGCACTGGGACAGCTGCCCATGGAGAGTTCCTCTCTGGAGACATTCCAAACCCACCTGGACACATTCCTGTGTCACCTGCTCCAGGTGACCCTGCCTTGGCAGGGGGGTTGGACTGGGTGATCCCCTGAGGTCCCTTCCAGCCCTGACTATCCTGTGATTCTCTAAATAAACTACTTCTTTAACCTGCAGAGCCACCAATTACTCTATACAGGATGGTGGCAAAAACAGAACAACTTCTCTGTAAATAAAAAACATTGAAAATATTTTATAGCCATTATAAAACATTATACTATAGGCATTTGTTTGGGGAAACAGGAAGAGAAAGAAAGAACAATACCTTTTCATTCTCTAAATCAGGACCAGTCACATCTTGTTTATTAAAAGACAATATGGAGCTTAGTTCTCATGAACACACTGATTTTCCTCCAGACTCAAAAGCATGGAGCCAATTGCATAAATCTCAAACTGAAAACCCCTTCCACACTACATTTTATTTATAAAGAGGAAAGAAAATGAGTTTTATTTATTATTAAAGAATTTTATTTATTAAGAGGAAATAAAAATACCTTAATTTCAGACCCCTAGGAGCACCTACAAGACCCACAGCCCAGTGTCCTATCATGTTAAGACCTGCACAAACTTAAGACAAAAAACTGTCCAAACCAAAGCATCAGTAGGAAGACCACAGAAAGAAGGCTTAAGAAAGGAAGTTATGCAAAAAAAAATTACACAGCTCATTGAGCAGACCTCAGCATGGCTTGGGAATCTACTGCTTTTACAAGTAAATTCAGCTTTAAATATTTTAATACTACTTTCAGCTATTTGTAGCTTCGCAGTCTAAAATGTGTAACTGGAGTTAAAGTGAAAAGGGCTGTTCAGAGAAGGCAAAGCAAAGAAAGCATTCCTCAAGGAAAAGCTGGAAAGCACTGGAGCCTGAATTTCCAGTACTAGAACCAGCAAGTAACTAGACTAGCACTGGGAACTACAAAATTAGTAACTCACAGATTTAATCCTTCCAGAGACTTAAAAACACCCAGCTGCCATGTTTTTAAAGCACCAGAAAACATCTCTTCTGATGTTTTATTATGTCCAAAGTTCTGTGTGCCACTGAAATATGGAAGGGCTCTGCCTTCAAGGTGGTTCTGGGGCACTGAAATCAAATTCATGCTGAGTGGGACCAGACTCTTTCAAATCTCTTGGTTCCTAGCTGACAGCTGGGAATTAACAGCACTGGAAAGTAAAATTCAAGATTTCTTGAAGATAGGTACTTAAAGCCTATTTTTCAGCCTGGTTTAAACTTTATTTATATACATATTTTAGCATATACTTAATTTCTCAGCCACTTTTGACCAAATCAAGGGGGTTTATGTGCTCCCTCAGCAACTTTTGGAGAAGAGGGAATCTTGTTCCCAGAAAAGGAAAGCTGAAGCACCCTCTCAGCACTTACCAGCATTGCCTCACTACAAACAACTCCGTGTTTAGGTTTTTCCCCTGACTGTAGTTTGTAAACAAAGGAGGGATATTTAACTCTGCTACTGTTCCCAAAATTATTTATATATAAACAGACATTTTTAACGCTACATCTGGAAAAATCTGACATGGGATTTGCAAAGTTCCTGTCCTGCCCCTTGATCAAAGAAAAAGAATCACAGAAGCACAAAGTTGGAAAAGTCCCATTAAACCTGTAAAACTCTACAATCTGGTGATAAGTAAGCTAAGGGGAGGGAAGGGGAATTAGATAATTTCGCATTTCCGCAAAGTTTTCATCCCAGTTTGGGAGGCCTCCTGAGATCCCTAGGAGTGTAATCAAGCAGTGTGCTGAATAAAAAGGGAACTGGGCAAGGGGATAGATGGATACCTGAACCAAAGGTGCCACAGGCACATCCCACCTCCTGAAGATCTAGAATCTTCCAGTGATAATGCTAGAAAGCCTCTGACCAGCAGCTTCAAACAGTACCACAGTGTCCCTTCTCATCAATGAATTTGCTTAACAAGTAATGCACCAGGAGAACAAGGAGGTCGTTTGAAGGACTCATGGTGGGGACAAAGGAAGGCTTGTGGACTTCCCCAGAAATGCCACTCCACAACACAGGAAGATAAATCCCATACAGATGTTCTGGACTGAATAATGCTTACAGCTGTTCTCAGTCTGGTTTTATCTGGTCACTGCTGCATTGTACCGGAACTGAGCAGTTCGGCAGCACCAAAAAAATGCAAATACTACTCACAACATTTATCCTGACAAAGATTAAAGTGTGTGATGGCAGGATGATCTGCTCAGACCATCACCTTGTAAGGGCAAAAGGGCAAAACAGAACTGGAATGGTGGCTTGACTGCAGGGACTGCCAAGGACATGCCAGTATTGGGTCACTGATTTCTGTGCTCCTCCTGTCTACCAGGATTTTTTTTTTTTTTTCTGTTTTTCATACTGCAAATGATTTGGAGCTGACACCTTGGTGCTGTTTTCAGTTTGTGCAGTGCTTAAAGTGGGGACTGGATCCACAACTCTGCCTCACAAATAACATCACTAGCATACTATAAAGAGAATAAAAAAAAAAAACACAAAACAAAACAAAACAAAGCCAAAACTGAGCTCTGCCACACTGAACCTGTCAAACTTAATCCCATGGAATGGAGGGAAGGTAAAGCCTTTGCAAGTGATGAAAGACACATTCATACCTAGGCTAGAGTTTACAGCCACCAAGGAGCTAATCACACGTGACATAAATCCTAGTCTAGACAAGGCTTTGCACAGTGCCATAGCATGAAATACAGCTTCACATCCTTCAATAACAAACACTGGGACTATTTCAGAGAAGATTTTAAGCACCAGAGGTTCATGCTGGCTCCTTGTCAACACACCAAGAGCTCCTCAGATAAGAATCTACCAATGCCACCTTAGTTATTTACAAAGGTCATTTTGAATATTTGTGTCCCAGTATTTTGAGGTCCTGCATTTGTTAGCTATTGCTATGAAAACATGATGGTCCTCAACTGTATTTTCTAGAAGTCCTTTACAGCCTCATTACCAGACCAGCCAATGCCCTTGATTCTTTCTCTCTCTGACCATTTTAAGCAATTAACACATCCTAGGATGCCTCATGTGGGAAATAACAGAAACTGCTGCACTAAGCGAGAAGAGGGGGCACAGCAGGTCAAGAAACACAAAAAGAACAAGCACAAAGCCAAAGCACAGTGTGTCCCACACAGTCACTGCCAGGAACCCAGAGACTCCAAAATAGTCAGCCAGGGTTAAAGAATTATCCTGAATTAAATTCAAAAATCACATATATCTGTACAAAACAGCAATTTTCAAAAACTCTTGTTCATGGAAAGGTAAGAATAAGCAGCAATAAGTTTTTCCCAGTGTTAAAGAAATCTCCAAACCCAGGCCTAACAAGATGCTATAAATGCCAACTGCTGAGAAGCAAGAAATGTGGAGTTAGAGATTGCTTTGTGGGGAGATGAATACTCTAAATCTATTCTGTTCAATGGGAAGCAGAAATAAATCTAAACTTCTCTTGCTGTTGTTATAGAGGCTGCCCAGCAGTCATTTCTAGCCTTAATAAACCATTTCTACCAGAGTAAGAGCAGAAAAAGAGCAGGAGGAGCCCAGCCTCAAGCACCCCAAGCTTTCCAGCCCAGCTGGATAGAGGGAGGAGGGACAAGTTCTGAGGGCTTTCCCCTGCCAGGACTTTTCTCCCTGGCTCCTCAGTTTTCCTGCTCTTCAACAAGAGTGTTGTTACCCTTCTGCAGCTCCTGCTGCCACAGAACCAGCCTTGCTGTGGGAAGTATCTTGGCACATCTTCAGATCCAAGGAAAACTCCTTTTCTGACAGGCACAAGCCCCTGCAGTGTCATGAGACCAAGTCCAGCAAGGGCCAGATTAAATCTGAGGTTTATTAATACCAATTTTGAGCAGAGGGTTGAACTCAGAGCTGTCTGTGCTCACCAGACAGCCCAGGATGTGTCAGGGTGAGGTTGCTCTGAAGCACAACTATATTTGCTATAATCCCAAATCACATGCTAGTGTATTAAGATATAAAAATGTCTTTGAACTTTTAAATTAATTTCCCTGGATTTCTTTTTGGTACTGATTCAACACCGATACTAGGATTGGTGTGATAAGAGAAGGAAAGTTACATTATTCTAACTGTGCAAATGCAATTCTAGCTGGTTTGGGGGAACAGTTTCTCTACACTTTTAACTGTGAAGTTTTAAAATGACAAGAACACACCTGGATTTGCATCCAGTGGAAAAGTACCTACTGGGCTGCTCCTAGCTGTGCTGAGGAGCCCTTGAAATGAAAACAAACCAACCACAAATCACACTAATGGGAAGGCTGTCACATCTGGATGCAACCCCAGGAATGAAATATAATAGGAGAAAAGAAATATTTGTTTTAGTCCTAGACACATAAAGTAAATCATCTGCAGAGAGAATGACATTCCTCTCCTCCCCTTCATCCCAAACTTGAGATCAGTTCTATTGATGTGAATCAAAGGAAAGAGAAAAGAAAGACAAAGCCATAACACAACAGAAAAGCTGTATATTCCTTGCAGACTATATGTATCTGTTATATACATGAAACAATTATCCAGCAAATCAGACACCTCAGTTCAGATGCAAGTTTTCCACAGATTCCTTGGAGAAACTGGAGTGGGGCTGTTCCCACTTATAGAAGGCATTTTGTGACATTATATATAAACATCTGAGGATTCAAATATTCACAGTTTCCTGACCTAGTATCTCAAGCTGAACACCTAAGAAATAGAAAGCTGGGCTTGAAGCTCCTCAGAAAGCACAATTCCCCCTCTTCATTTCCCATCAATTCCTGACCCAGGTCACAGCAGCCAAGGAAAGGCAAAGAGCTGCCCCCATTTAGGTGCATGGCCCCTGACTTTGAAAGGACCAGAACATATTAAATTACAAAAAAACTACTAACAATATCCATCACAAATATTATATCATTGCAGTGGGGTTTTTAGCCTTGTTTTTAGATCATCTAATCCCAGGCTCCAGCCCGGTGCGATCAAGCACTTGAACAACACATGTTTAGATGTCAAAATTAACAACTTTGAGACTTTTACATTACATGATATTTTTGAAATATGCCTTTCTAATCCAGGTACTCAAATAGGATGTGGGACTTCCCTAGAAGTTTTGCTTCCAAGTAGCAGCTGAGCAGTGGAAAACCCAGCTTTGACACACTTGTTAGTTCTGTGGTTAGAAAAGAATAGCTGTGTAGTCAGACCTCACAGCCTTCTGAAGAATATATTCCAGTCATCCAGAGCTCTGGTATCTGGCAGATCTTCAATCTCACATACTTGCTGACTATCCTAGTGTGCTCCAGGATAATGCTGAATTATGAACCCAGCCCTTTGCACAAAGTGTTCCCGTATTCTTTTCAAAAGACTTCCCTCCTCCACCCAGAAAGTTAAAGAAGCGATTCAAACCCTGCTGTGGAAATACAAAGTTTGTGTTTTAGCTAAGAGGAGTGCAAAGCAGGGAGAGCAAATTTTATAGAGAAAAAAGGGATAAACCAACAGCTCTGATGAGAAATTAGAGCAGGGAGGGTGCTGAGGCTACATGGAAAAAACAAAAAACAAACAAACAAAAAAAACGTGCTTTGTGTCTCATCCTTTCCATACAAAGAATTGAGAGCAAAATACTCAGGAAATTACACTTTCAGTCAGAGTGACATTTGCTATGCCCTAAACTGCAACCTCAAGCCATAGCCACAGAGAATATGCTTACTCCTGGCATGTGACAGGCATCAGGATATCCATGCCAGGGAAAAGGGTGCCATTCTGCAGGGAAAATTCTGCTGGTCTCTTCATTTCCAGGTGGAGCCACAGTAAATCCATTGTTACAATTCACACCATGCTCTATTGGTTTCTGATCTCTTTCCATTCCTGTCTCTCCACTACCTCTTATGATTGCTACAGTCACAAAAGTAATCTTAAAGAAAATTAAACACCCTTTTCAGATTATTTTCTGTGATTTTTGTCTGTGATTTTTGTCTGAATAAAGATACTTGGCAGAATCTTCAATCTCAGCAATTCCAGTTAAGCCTTTAATTCCAATTATAGAAACTTAAATTCAGATATCCACACACCTGAGTCATTGCTGAGCATTGTTAAGAGACCCTTATTTTTAATGAGAGCAAAGCATGGTGATTTGAGGACACCTGAGCAGTACAGCCTAAAGTCAATACCAAACTCTGTGACTGAACAAAACAAACCCTTTCTTCCTTTATATAGAGCTGGTAAGTTAGAAATTCCAGCCAAACATTCCCTCAAGTTTCTATGATGAGTCACACCCAACAGTGGTTACCTTCATGGCAACAAGATTCTATGCAAGTAATGGAAGGTAAAAATGAAATCACTAAAAAAGAACCACAAATCCACAGTATTTATGCAAGACCTGTATCCACACTTAATATTAACTGGATATGTCAGGTTTTACACAATATTAGAGACCATACCTAGACAGGCAGAGCTGAGGTTCATTCTGTGTACAGGTGTGTCAGATATATAATAGGTTATTTTCAATTTTCAGGAACAAGTTGACGTGCTATAAATCAAACTCCAATATCAATGTACTCACAAGGAACCACACAAAGCCCCCAGACAAGTAGGACAGCAGTATTCTATTAGAAAGGTGATTTATTACTTGGCATTTCTTGAAGTTTCAGAGCTATTAATAGACTAGAACCCATGCCAGTTTTGAGACACACCTCACAGTCTGCCTCTGCCTACTGGCATTTGAAGACTTGGTTGTTAGAGTTAAAAATTCCACTCTTCTCTTTCCCAAGACTCTCTAAAAGGTCTACTGCTCCTATATTTTTTTTTCCTCAGGTCTGGATTATCCAGGTCTAGGTCTATTTTATTTGAAACCTTTATCCTCCCTATGATCTGAAGAAACTACCCCTCCTTCCTCCATAAGGACTTTTCAAAGGCTTTATTAAAGCAGCTAAAATATTTTTAGAAAATAAGAATACCTAGTCTAGCTCTGAAAAAGCACACCTTAGCTATATCAAAAGATTTCTGAAGAAGAAATAATTCCCCCTGCTTCAGTTATATTAATTATTAACATCTTTCTCCCTCAGTATTATGGCTATGCGCAGTATAATTTCAAATTTAGTAGCAAGCTGAACAAGATTACTTATTTAATCAAACCAAAAGGATTTGAATTATGGCAATGCAAAAAGAACCAAAACAACATAATGATGCTTCTTTACAACCTCTTTAATTTCCCAGGTGGTGATTCATTTCAGAAAATATTACAAGATTTAAGATAAGAAAATAAACAAAACTTTAGATGTAGAGAATGCAAGGGTGCCTCCTTACAAAAGTGAAAAAAAAAATAAAATACACATACCATTTCTATGGAGGATTTAACTCGTTACTTCATTTGATAGGTATGAAAGAGATCATCTTCCATTATGCCTTACCTTGACCCTTGTTTTTATCCATCAGTTTCATCAGGGGTTTAATCAAAGGAGGTCGTGGTATTGTGGTTGTTAGCACCAAATTTAAACCCACCTATAGGCTCACCAAACAATCAAAAGTATGATAATTTTGCTCCACAAAAAGAAAGTTTCACGTGTTATGTCAACAGAGGACGTAAGTAGAGTAAGAGCCTTTTAAAGGAAGATTTTCTGTTTAACACAGCTCAAGCTGAAACTGAGAGAGGAAGAAACACAATACCAAAGCTTTGAAAACAACCCTAATTCTCTGAAAACCTTCCTATAGCAACAAACCTTCCTAAAGAATACCACAGGGTATGTGCTGGTCCAGCTCCCTTCAGGAGGGTTTAACTAATCATCATTTAATTAATGGTGATTGGGAGGACTTGGAGAAGTGTGGTCATCATTTCAAGGCAGTGTGATTCATAACAAGAAACACAGGAGAATAATTGCAAGCTATAGTATACTGAGGTAAATATATTTATATTTACTTCATTATAAACAGGTTTACTTTGCTATAGATGTATTTACTTTACCCACCACATCTTGTCTTTGAGGAGAGGATGTTACCTTGCCCCTGAAGGTATCATATGGAAAAGGGAAAGAGCATGTTTAGCAACCTGTTCCTTCTTGAATATCATGCTTTGTTGTTGATTTATTGAAAATACACTCACTGACAGAATAATGAGCAATCAGCTCAAGTTTGGTGTGAACTTCCTTGTCTAAACTGAATCACAACGTCCAGGGTTTCCCCACTTTGGCTTTTACACCTTTTACCTATTCTAAAGAGCAGCCAGTACACGATGTGTTCCTTTTCCATCCTATTGGCTGAAGTCTTAAAATTCTTTCCAGGAAAGGTGGGAGTTGTTTCCATTTTACAATGCTCAAAGCTCACAGATTGATTGTAGCAGCCTTATTCTCACTTCTGCTCTGGAAGACACAGATTGGTTTGCCTCAAGCAGGTCTTGATGATCTATGCTTCTCAGTTTCCATCACTGAATTAAAAAAATAAGTGCCCAAGGAAGCACAGGCAACAACAGAATCGAAGCAGAGGGATTTCAGCTCCCAAGATCACATCCATCACCTGTACAAAGTCTCCTGCAAGAGCTTCCCAGCTAATTTACATTTGACAACAGCAATTGTGATTGCTCAAAGACTCTGAAGTGCTGAGAGCAGCAAAGGTATCCATCCTACCATGCTTTTCATAGCAGCTGGGGCTAAATAAATTACATAACATCTTGCATATACTCACTGGAGTCCTGCCCACTACACTGCCCTCCACTCTGACAGCATTAGAAACAAACAAAGAGAAAGAGGGCAACACTATGACATTGGTATTATTCACCAAAGCTTGAAAAGATACTCAAGTACCTCCTGGAAATTTGGGAGATAAATGCTCACCTGCACTTTGAAAGGTAGGTCCACAAAAAGCACATTTTGTCAGCTGGTTTTCAGCATGTAAAATAGGTTAGAAGCCCCCCTTGCATTAAAAGATAAGCTGCAGCTCAACACCACTGGCAATTAAAGCCCTGTTAAGAGCTTTGTTATGCATAATAACAACAGATCTCCTGTGACACCAGCTGGGATGACCCATACACTGTGGTCTAAAGCAGCAGTTCCCACCTGCAAATCTTGGACATCATTCCAGGCTTGCAGAAAAAAAAAAAATGAAGTAAAAAAAGAGATGCTGGTGGAAAGGGGAAGTGATTTTTCACAGGCTTCCCAAGCTATGGAGCAATCTGGGGTGTGATCAGCAGGAAATGACCAGAGGACACAGATTCTGTAACCAGAAATATTTGGAAACCCTATTGCACATTTGACCATCTCACAGAAGTTATTTAAGTCAATGACCTCACTAGAATGGCAAAAATAGACAGCTCATTTTGAGATATAGTTCCATACCACATTTTTTTCTCAGAGACTTCACATGACATCTTAATAACTGAGAGCTTCAAAGGAGCAATAGTCACAACTTCTATTCAGCAATATTTCCTCCTCAGTTCTCAAGACAGAAGAAACTGAAGGGAGAAAAGGAAAACCACCAAGAAAATATGAGAAGAGTTTAAGAACTGGAGTTGGGATTTTAAGTTCAATCCTACAAGCAGCTATTTTTTAATCCACACACTGTAGGCAAAGCATAGTTGCTTTAATTACTAAAGAGTGAAATGCAGGCTTAAACCAATGTTTGGAAAATGAAGTTGAAAACAAACCCAGAAAACAAAATCAACCTTATCTAGTCCAACATTATTAGACCTGTCTTGGAATATATGTTTAGATCAGCTCCCTCAGATGAGTGCTAGTTCAGGATTAAAAATTATTGAACTTCACCTGCTGGTGCTGTGTGGTTACCCAGAAATAAAATCCTCTTCCTTGCAGACAGGTTGCTTAGGGAGGAGGTTACTCTGCAACATCTTCTTTAAAATAGCCACTAAATAATTAAATCCTGATAATTTTGAGTGAGGACAGAGATTAAGGAGCTTTTTTCTTTCCCAAACCAGATCCTAATATTAAACCATTCCTGCTAAAAATGAAAAACATCCAGTAATTTTTTTTTTAATTTTATGTATGGCTTTTTGGATTTTATTTTTCGTTGTTGTTCTTGGCATATGCAAAAAGAAAGCTTATTTTCTTTCTGAGAGGACAGGAGGAAGAATGTCCTGAAACACTTGTGCATAACTGAAAAACGGGGTGGAAACATCCTCCTTTCTCTATTGTTAAACTCTATTGCTTTCTTAAACTGGCTGAAAATAACCCCCCAACATTTCAAAGCTCAGTTCCATAACTAATGTTTCTAGTTAGTTATGAAGAATATTTACACTTATACATACAAAAGAATTTATAAATACAGTTAATTGAGATTCTGCCAGAGTGTTCAGATTACTTTGCAACAGAAATTTAAATTGTAAAATTCTTAATGGAACCATCAATCTGATTAAAAATAATATCTTGACAATTTCCTAGACATCCACCTGACAGCACTGGGAAGAACAGCCTGAGAACCTCCCTAACCTGTGCTTTGTGGATCCATGAAACTGGGACTGCCAGGGGAATTTGAGGAAAACACTGAGAAATTGACCTCAGGCTGGAACAGAACAAAGACCAGAAATATTTTCGGATTTGAGACCATTGTTACTAACCATGTTTAAGAGGCATTTGGACAGCACCCTTAATACCATGCTTTAATTTTTGGTTAGCCCTGAAGTGCTCAGACCTGATGGTTGTTGTAGGTCCCTTACAACTGAAATATCCTATTCTATTCTATTCTATTCTATTCTATTCTATTCTATTCTATTCTATTCTATTCCTTTGAAGGGGGAAATAAAAGCATGTAGAGAGATTATTAAGACTTAGCTGTGGCTTTCTTGGCTGTCAGACACAGACCTGAAGCCATCTCGCTCTTTTCTGATGCTGCCTGCATTTCTCTCTTGTGTGCGCTAGAAAAACCAGGATTATTTTTCCACAACAGTCACAGCTGAGGCTCACATAGCTGATTTTTAATCTGCCACTAGAAAGGTTTGCCCTAAGTCCCCACACACATCTCAGTGCTGTGTTATGGCAACAGAGATGTGTCACATCACAGGGCCCTGTGCTCAAGAACCTGCCTAACCTGCCAGCACCTCGACAGCAGCCACAGCCTGTGGTCCCACTCCTGTCCCCTGCTCCTAAAATAACTTCACCCACACAGAAAGGTCTGACACAGGCAGACATCAACATAGCAGTTAGATGAATCACTCTTGGAGCT
The DNA here is from genome assembly GCA_013400215.1 of Cisticola juncidis. Lineage (NCBI taxonomy): Eukaryota > Metazoa > Chordata > Aves > Passeriformes > Cisticolidae > Cisticola > Cisticola juncidis. The sequence goes on from VXBR01008732.1 coordinate 104,378, forward strand.
GCACCCGTGTGACAGCCATGATTTCCAAAGAGGCATTTTGCAATGTTTCAGAGTCGCAGCATTTGTTTGGTAAAGTTTTGGTCTCCTGTCCTCCAGCCACGAGCCTCCTCTCCTACTGAAACCAGGGACAAGCACTGCTATCTGCAGCATGGGGGCCTTAAATGGTAATTTAACTTGAAAAGGAGTTAACACTGGGCTACACTTTCAGTGATGTCAAATTGTTGCTGTGAAAAATTAAGGGGCATCCAGACTATTTTTTGTATTTCACAACAATTAAAAAGCAAGTGTGTTTTCTTCTCCCTAAGTAAAATGATGACATACTCCACATCCCAGAATGGGCCAGCCTGGAAGGGACCAGAGTGACTCATCTGGTCCCACCGCCCTGCTCCAGCAGGGCTATCCCAGAAAACACCACAGGATTGTGTTCAGAGAGGTCTCCAGTGAGAGAGACTCCAGACTCTCTTTAGTCTCTGTTCAGTGTTCAGTCACTGCACAGGGGAGAAGTTCTGTCTCATGTCCAGGTGGAACTTCCTGGGCATCAATTCCTGTCCATTCCCGCTTGTCCTATTGCCCAGCACTACCAAGCAAGCCTGGCTCCATCCTGTTATCATCCTTCCTTTCTGAAGGAGTCTACTTTCATCATTGGTAATACTAAGGATGTCTGAATTATTTTGAATTGATTTTTTTTTTAATTTTTGGAATTTTTGCTTTTTATCCCATGCATTTTATCTCAAAATTTGAAAATTATAACTGATTACAAAGCAATTTCATAAAGGTTCTGAAGTTCAATTTGAGGTTTTCCAGTAAAATGGTAACTGTTTATGAAACAACTTTGTATGGGTACCAAAGTTCATATTGAGATTTTCCAGTTGCTCTTCCTGACATTATCACTACTCACGCATCATACACAAATGTCTTGTGCCACATATTTGCACAGATGTGCCCAAATCTCTTCTAAACTTCTTCAAATCTCAACTTAAAAAAAAAAAAAAAGGCATTTTAAAAATGGAAATTAAGAAAGTCTGGCTTTGAATTTCACTTCCAGATACACCTCCAGTTATAGCGGAAGACCTAATCTCTAGTGAAATCCCCCAGGGCTTTGTGGTTTCTTCAAAGCCTTTCTCTTGTGGCAGAAAGCAGACACACTTCCAGGATGGAGAGATTTACTCCCAGCATGAGATCTTCCAGAATCAATCTGCTATGGATACCAAACACCAAACACATTTCTACCAGCACTGGGAAAAAGGCCAGTGCCCTCCACATGATGTTATCAGTATGACTGACCCTGTGAGTCATTTTTGCAGTGACTCATTAGTCAAGGAGGCAAGAAATTCTGTGGCACTCACCAGAGAATCCCACCACCCTTTAACAGAGTTCAGAAGAGAAACCCCTACTCTCCTTTGCCTTCCTATACTAATCAAAGGATCAGGGTCCTTTGGATTGTGCAGTCTGAGGAGAAGATCTTTCATGGTGAGAAGCAAATGCTTCTCCTTTTTACTGTTGGCCCCAACATGACATTCAGTTTCACATTTAAACAGGATAAAATAATTCAGCCTACCTGTAGAGAAAAGCTGTACAGATAGTTAGTGTTGTGTCTAGATTATTAGAAGGGTAATTTTAAAAGCTTTCTGGTAAACTCTGATTTCTTCTTATCATCAATATCCTGAATTTGCTTTTCTCTTTGCCAGCAGGACAAAGTAACACTTTAACAACCCAGCACGATTTTAAGTGCAGATAATAAATATTTCATGCAAAATGCCTATTATCCCACGCAAATACAAAATTTCAAAATAATAAATCCGTTGGAAGTACTCCTGCAGGGGTCAGGAATTTCCATTAGTGATTTCTATTACACAGAAATTCGGTTGACTATTATCTCATTCCTCTAGTCAGAGAAGTTCAGGTGTGGTCAGAGATTTGCATCTATGAGATTGTCACACCCTGAAAGAGTGAAACATAAATGTTCTCTCCAGAGCCTTCAAATGGAATGAAAAAAAAAAAAAGCCACAGCATTATTTTCATTCCATATTCTTGAGAATACTAAAGATGCACAAACTCATTTCACTTCCGCATAAACTTAATTTGCCAGGTGAATGGGGAGAGTTTAATTTTTTACAAACTCACAGGAGATTTTTATCCAGCAGGTCCATTTCTTGCCTCTGATCAAAAGGTTACTACCCATGAATTTTAATGAGAGTTGCTTTAACACAGTATAAGCATGAAAAACTAAATAATACAAAGGTAGGAAGGGAGTTATTCAAAGTTCTTCTGTGATCGTTAATTTTTGAAACTCAATGGAAGCCATAATACTGATGCTAATTAACAGTATAGATTCTTAATGGCAAAGTGACAAAAGGAAACCAACCCAAAAAGCCACCCAGAAAACCAGTCTGAGCTCAAGACGGAGACACAGGACCTCCCCTTGCTCAGTTTCCAGTTACCACAAGAGCTTAGTCACATGCATTTATTAATTCCATCCTTGCTGGACCTACATTGTTGGGGCCAGCCTGCATCCCTCTGCGTCTCTTTATTTTATAGGAAACACATTCCTGTTTTGTAACCTGCTCTGGGAAGTAGCTGTCCAAGCCAGTGTCTGCCCCTCCGTATTGCCTCTGGAATGTGCTGTATCTTATCATTTTTTTCTTGCAACAATAACTCCAACATGTTTTTATTCGCATTTCTGTGTGGCTTTTCTGTTTTTACTGTTCTGCTTGGATGTTTTTTTTAACTCTCAATACCTGTTGAATTTCTAATCCTACAGTATGAAATTAAGGCACAAGCCCTCAGTTTTCATCCCTTAGCTAAAAGGCTCAGGAGCTCAGTGCTGAACACCCTGTTATGATGAAAGGGAAATTCTTAGTTGAAATTTAACATGTTTTTTCTCACAACTGGGGTGACCTAAGGGCACGTGCGCAACCTGTTACCATGGATCAGCAGCGGGCTGAAACTTATCCCGTCTTATTTTCCTTAAGTGGATGTTTGTAACTTCATACAGACATATTTGAAAGATTAAAGGAGTTAAACTATGCTCTAAGTTTATCTTGTACAGGAAAACACCCATTTAAGCTAGACTGATGCATTTATTTTAAACTCAACATCCAGCAGAGGCCACAAAGGTGATGAGGGCTCTGGAGCATCTCTGGGAGCTGGGCCTGATTAATTAGAGAAGTCAGAAAGAGGATCTCATTAATGCACATAAATATCTCAAAGCAGGTGTCAAAAGGACGGTGCCAGACTCTCTTCTGTGGTGCCCAGCAACAGGACAGGGAGCAATGGCCATAAACTAAACCAAGAAGTTTCACCACAACTCGACAAAGAATTTCTTTATGCTAAGGGTGGCCGTCCAGGGAGGGTGTGTGGATTCTCCCTCTTTGGAGACATTCCAAGCCCACGTGGAAACATTCCACACCCACCTGAGACATTCCTGTGTCACCTGCTCTTGGTGACCCTGCCTTAGCAGGGGGGTTGGACTGGATGAGCTCCAGAGGTCCCTTCCAGTCCTAAGGATTCTGTGATCTATGCAAGAGCAGGTTGGGTTTGGGGGAGGAGGGGGGGTTGTTAGATATTAGGACGAACTTTTCACCCAGAGGGTGGTGGGGCACTGAACAGGCTCCCCAGGGAAGGGGTCGCAAGCCCAACCCTGCCAGAGCCCCAGGAGCGTTCGGACAACGCTCCAGGCACGGGGTGGGACTGCTGAGGCCGCGCCGTGCAAGGCCGGGAGCAGCATCCGAACGCTCCCCGTGCTTTCCCTCCATGCCGGAGCATTCCGAGCTCCAGGACGGCCCCGCGGGGCGGTGCCGGA
>VXBR01008734.1:1310-19698 GCA_013400215.1 Cisticola juncidis
AAAAAAGTGGAGAAGTATGTCTGTTTTGGATTTTTCTCATTACCACTTTCAAAATTTTCCAAGGAGATTAGGCTTTCACCAAGAAATGCGCTAGGGTTTGGAACAATGTGAAAACACTTGAGAAGCCAATGATATGCTTTGCAGAAAAAGTGTAACTTACAAGTAGTCTCTGAGTAGCAAATGGCTCAAATTCCACCTTATGTTGAATGAAAATTTGGGAAAAAATTTCAGAACCATATATGACCTTTCTTTACCACAAGGGAAGGTTACAGAGAAAGGATCTGGGGTTTTAAAGAGATTTTTAATAAGGTACATGCCTTCTTGCCCTCTAACTATACACAGACAGTGTCATAGGTCAATGCACACACTTACTATAAAGCTCAACTTTCTATTGCTTCCTTCTCTCTCACTTTTCCTCTTCCTTCTTTTATTTGTTTTCTGCCATCACCGTGATTTTTCTCTTTGTGATTAGCAGAGTTATCAATGGGCTGAGCTCTCTGTAACTGAGCTATCTCGCTTCCTTGCCCAGGGCACTGTATTTACTTTCTGAACTGTGAAGCAGTTGCTTTTTAGTTTATTATGGCCTTTGTCTCCATTTATTAATAGGTTTTCTCAGCAAATGGCACTTGAAGTGCTTTGCTGAATACACTAACCTCATCTGAAACCAACTGTGCTGCATCTACTCTCTGTACAGTGCAATGTGTGATTCTCCTGTGCTTTTTGTGGCCTGAAGTACGCTCTGTATACAGGCTTAATGACAGGTTACCTGGGCAGGACACCTGTATGATCTTGAGTCTGTTTCCTCGTGAATAAGCACTGATTTCTTTCAGGACTTGTGTGGGAAATCTATTTTAATCCTCTGGCGAATCCTGCAATCAGAGAATCTAACTTGATGGAAAGGAACCCCACCGGGTGGCTCTAAAGCTGCATGCTGCATGAAAGAGGCCTGATGAGTGCAAAGAAACCCTGTAACTCCTCTGGAAATGCAAATGCTGCTGCTACTGCTGTTCTGCAGGGAAGACCCAGTGACCCTGTTTAGCATCCCAAAAAGGAAGAGGAGAAATGCAAGCATCTTTTACACCTGCAGGGAAATGCAAGCATAAACTCTGATCTGATGCTGATTGATGCTAATGAAAGGACTCCAGAAGACTTTGGAATAGGCCTGCAGGAAAAGAGGAATGATATCATTTGAACCTTGCTTCTGATAACAGCTGAAAGGATGATACTATGCCATCATCAGTCATGGCAGTACTGTTAAACCTTTTGGACAAAGACTAGAAGTGTAAGCAGGGGCCGGAGAGCTCCCCAGCTCTGCCTTTCTCACTCATCCCTCTTTTCTGGGGCAGTCTGGTCCCTCTTGTGACCAGGGCTGTCTCTGTGGATTAGACCAACACATTGTGGAGGTGCTGAGGTGGTACTGTGGGCTTGCAGACCTCTATAGCTCTCTCTTGCCCTCTGCCCTGCCAAAACCCAAAGTTTGATAAATGCAATAACTCTGCAGTGTTCTGCAAGGGAGAGGAAGAAGCTTCAACCCCTTCCCCTAAGCCTCTCAAGGAGAAAAAGAGAACCTGCTGCTCTGTGAAGGAGAGCAGGGCAGGGACATTCAGAGAAAGATGGGGTTAGGGCACATTAAAGACACAGAACAGAGGAACAAGACTGGTAGTAATTTTGCCCCAGAGAATGAGTCCAGTAGTTGGAGGCTGGCTAGACTTATTTCCTGGGAAAGTAAAGGAAAGCTTGTATGGATCAGTCAAGAAAGAACTGAGTGAAAATATACAATTAATGCCACTGACAGAGTTTATGGGATCTATAAGCAAACTTGTCAAACAAACCTGATTTTTGTGCTTTGATGAGACTATGCATTTGAATGACAAAGGAAACTGAAGTGGTAATGTATATGAAACTGTGTTGGGCACATGAGTCAGCAATACACTCACTGCATTTTCAGTCTAAAAATGACACCAGTACAGCTTGTGTGAACAGCACCAAGAGGAGGCCAAATGACAGACCTCAGAAGAGCCAGTGAGAAGTCCAGGAGAGGCTCACGCAGATTAGGGCATTGCTAGAAGCTGTTTAATCCATTAATGTAACAATTTATTATCTAAATGAACATGAAATCATTTGCTAACAGCAGGGGTTGGTAATGAGTAGCAGGACAGAAGACAGTGATGCAGAATCACACAGAGTGATCAAACATGGTCTGACAGCAAGGGGCTATTTAGGCTTGGAAAGCTAGGAGATGTGAGTGGGAGTAGACAGGAAGTTTAAACATAGTAGGTGGTGTTGATGAGTCTGAAACATTCAAGACCTGAGAGGAGAATTAGTGAAATGAGCAGGTTTTGATCCAGAGTGCATTAAAGGGTCTGTCTTGGATCCAGAGACAAGCTCCAGAACACAAGACCTCTATGATCAGGACCCTCTCTGACTCCCTCTCAAGCTTCCTAAGTAGCAGAGAACCTTTTCCTCCCCAGTACATCTGCAGACAGGGACGTGGAGGGGACACTTCTACCAGCACCCCATTGCCAAGATGTCCTACAGTGCAAACATGAGTTGAATAGTTGCAGGCCCATGTGGACAGAAAGAGAGAGCAGCTTCAGGTTCTGCCTCCTGGTGCCATTTGCTTGATTAATATGCTCAGGTCTGCCATAGGGGAAGATTTTGCTGTGTCTGTGAGGAGTAGGATCACTCCCTTTTTGCAAACTGATACCCATTTGCCTGCCATCAGCCTGGCAGGGGCAGGCAGCAGCAGGAGAGTGGTTGCCTGGGAAATATGCAGCATGACCCAGTGGGAGAAATGGTAGAGTCAAATGACAGTAAGCCTTTCTCAGGTTTACTTGTTTGTTGCGGGGTTTTCTTGGGTTTTAATTTGTTATGTTTTGTTTGCTTGCTTTGTTTTGTTGTGGAGTTGCTTCTCTTGTATGAGAATAAGGAGCTCTCCCACTTGTGTACTGCTGCCTAGGGGAGGAAGCACAGGCTTGTGAGGCAGCTAGCATGCTAAGTCATGTCATGTCACTGCCAGCCAGGGATGGTTTTTTCCCTCCACATAGCTCCCTCCAGGGTAGTTGAATACAGCACTCAACATGTGAATAGAGAAGCCAGCAGGGCCTGCTTTACACTGCACTGACACAACACTCTTGGGGCCAGCAGCTGATCCAGAGGGGGCCAAGAATATTTTTTTTTAACAGAAAAGATGTTTATTCATCCAAAGGAAATCAGAAGATGAAACATGAGATGAAATAAAGAGAGAGCATTAGTTTGTAACTCTTACCAGAAAACACGTTTGTTTCAACAGTTTCCACAGAGCATAAACACACCTGTTCGAGGTCAAGTGCCAAACTCAACTCTCTCTTAAAGACTGGCATTTTCTGACTCATCTCAACACTGCTGTTCATCCATTCCCTTTGTCTAGCTGTGCTTTTCAGCAGTTCAATTCAGCAGTCTTTATTCTCCCTGGACTCAGGAGAAATTAACACTCGCCTGCCTAAAGGTATGTGGGAAGATATTTCTCGATAAACTACTCTTAACAGCACTGTGGTATTTGAAACTGTATTGGTACATTGTTGTTGTTTTCTTCCTATTTGCTTCCCTCTAACATTGTTCTGTACAGCCTGACAGGAAAATAACCAAAAAGAAAATTGAGATATTGTTGACATTTATAAAAATAACTTGTCTTCTCCATAATTTTTTTTCACAGAGAGATCTTACTACTTGTGTTACAACCACGCCAAATCATGGGCAAGTGATTTCAGCAGAAAAATATTTCAGGGATTTTAGTACGGTGCATCTTTCTGGGCTACATTTAGGTGCAATGCCTTGAACAAATGGAGCCCAATAGCCAAAAAATCCAAATTTCCCAAGCTTGTAGTGAGCAATGGCACAGCTCTGTCCTGAGGTGTAAGCCAGTGGAGGTCCCAGAAGAGGCCCAATGGCTCTGGTGCCAGATGTCTTGGACATGTGCTCAATGTTTCCATGGTGGTGATTGTATGGGAACATCTTCTGTGTATATATGCATGGTTTGGCCATCTTCAGAATTTTCCTGTTATGGCTCATACACACACAGAATAAAAAAACCCTCAGCAAGCTCCCAAAATGAGTGTCTAGAAGAGGAAGGGCTGAAGCATCTCTCCCTCACCATAAGCAGCAATTTTTAAAAGTTTTATTAATATGGTCTACTCTCAGGGTTGCTGTTCCCTGAGATTCTCCTCGGGGTTGCTGTTCCCCAAGGTATATAGGGCTTTTGAGCTTTTCTTGCCCAAAAGGTCCCACGCCAGAGTCAGAGAAGACAAGCTGAGTCCGCCAGTCCATGTTTCCAAATTTGTTTACTCTTCATTATCTCTCAGGTCTTTCCCAGCTCTGCGAGGCATCTCCAGCAGAGCAGGACATGCAGCCGACTCGGTGGATCAGAGGGTCCTGGACCCTTTGTACCATTTCTCTGACCCAACCACCGTCCACAGCGTACTTGTTATTTACAGAATCGTACCAATACTTACTACCTATGTTAACATATCATTTTTACTCTAAACCAATCCTTGTGATACAACTCAGCAGAAAATGGGGGGAAATAACAGGAACCAGGAGGACAGGACCACTCCCCAATTCCTCCATCTTGCCTCTTCAAGCCCATATACTAAAAATCCTAGATTCTACATTTACACTCTGTGATAAACTACTACTTATTTTGAATTCTTTGGCTTGTGATTCTTCATACAATGTGGGCATTCACTCCAGTGGACAGGGATCAGAAGCAGTGTCCTCCTGGGCTCTGTGTGAGGCTGGCTGACCCCCTTGTACAGATCCCAGACCCCCTTGTACAGATCCTAGACCCCCCTGTCCAGTCTCCAAACCCTCCAGGGTGGCCAGAGGGATGTCCTGGACTCCAATAGTCTACCTTGTTTCTCTCTCTCTAGAAGTATACTCTGAGGAATGTTTCAGTTTCTCCATATCTGACTTTCCTTTGGTCATCTGATATTTCAAAGGTTTGCAAGGTAAGTTTGCTTGCCTTTTACTGAGCTATTGTTAGACTACTTATAAAAGCATGACAATTACCCTAAGTGGTGAATTATCAAAACATGCCAAATGGCAGCCCTCTTCCCCATAAGCTTTTTGTAAGTATGTGGCTTTTCTTTCCCTTCCTGCGGTTGTTCATCCTCTCTCTTGTGCACACTGATATAATTCCACTGAATTTGAGGGAAATACCTCAAATTTCAAATTACATTGGTGAGTCACCCTTCTGTCCTTCACACAGTCAACCTGATCAGAGTAGTATTTAAAGGCATAAAATCAGTGCAACTGTCAGAAGCTATGAACCATCCAGGTGGAACTCATTAGACCTTAGGGGAACCATGCAGATCTGTAACTTGCCTGAAGGTATCCAAGTTTAACCTCCTGAGACTACAAAATTTTCTCTCTGGCTGTGACTTCATCTAATTTATTCTTTAGTTGACGCAGAGTTTTTGCCTTCTATCTTCCTCCTACACAGTTTCCCCTCTTTTGCATCCTCCTTTTTTTCCCCTCGTTATTGCTTTTGCTTTTCAGCTGCATGTTATAATAAAGTGTGCTTTTTTCCCCAAAGCATTTCTGCACAAGGTTGTGGTGAAGCTAAGGCTGTGGTGAAAGGAAAGATACCACAAATGTATCAAGCAGTAATTTAAATTACACTGCTGGGTAATTTAAAAAATAATATGTCTTATGTTAGTCAAACAATAGAGCATTTGATAAGCTATCTGCAGCTGAGAGGATCCTTTTCAAAGGGCTGTCCACCTGCAGCACAAAACTCAAGGATAGGAGGTAAACTTCAGACTGAACTCCCAGCCAAGGATCCTTGACACCCTTTTCTTTTCTTTCTTTGTGGTGGAGGTCAGGATGCAAGAGCTGGAGACCAGGAGATTTGATAAGATTCTTTTTACTGTAGCAAGAAACAGCAAAATGGAAAGGAGGCATAAGGATGGCAAGGGATGGAAAAGATTGATAATTGTTTCCTTGGCAACTGAAACTGTGGAGCCTCATGCAGGAGTCCCTGAGAAAAATCCTAGATGATCATAATGGTCTCTTCTGCCTTACTCTGTTCCAGGCTAAGTTTACACATCACAGTGTGGTGCTGCATAAAGGGATTGAGTTAGTGCTAAATGGAAACCAGAAGCTGTATGGTTGTAAGAAATCCTTGGGAAGAAGAGAAGCACTGTTGTCTCCCTTTCATAAAATGGGGAACGTTTTATAATGCAAAAGATGAAAAGATTGAATAACTTGGCAGAGATTATTAAAAATGTCTTTTCAACACAGAGGACAGCAACATACAAATCTCTGCTGTCTCTCACATCACTGCAATGAGAACATAACCCCCCTCAGCAGAGACTGCACTGTCCAAGGAATTAGCAGAAGGGCTAAGGGAGCAAAAAGCAGGTGAAGTGGTTGCTGTTTAATAAGTGCTGTTTGCCTACCACGTAGTCCAGTGCTACACAGGGCAGCACAAAAGGGTCCCAGTCCTGCAGCGTTCTGCTGCAGCAGCAGTGAATCTTCATTAGTGGATTTAAATGTAAGAACTGGGGCATATGTATGAATATTAATGAAAGAAAGATTGACTAACTTCATGCTATTAAAAGATTTCTAGCTTCAGAGAGTAGGTGGAGCCTTTTGAAAAATGTGTAATAAAATACAATATGTGATACAGAAGAAGCTCAAAGAATGTGGATTTTGATCCCTTCCAATTTTCTGTTTATATAGTGCTTTGGAAATGGGAAAGATGGCTTCATTTGAACATTTTTCTTTTTTCTCCTCTATATCCCACATGCAGGTGTTTGTTAATACAGAATTTCATGGCCATACATTCTGGGGAGCCACTTGGCAGTGGGCAGCTAGTATTGATTTCTGCTCCAAAAATAGAGCATCAAATGCTTGTATATTTATAGATGTATGGGTGTATGTATATATAAATAATATATACACATATAAATATATATATATATATATGAATGAGTGTTGCAGAGGTGTAAAAGACAGAGAAATGTTAAATCAGGATAGTAACTAATTTCCTTGCCTGTTCCAATGCAAACTTTTGTGCCAGCAGTGCATGTAACAAATAAATGCTATAAGGCTTTTATACAGTTCCACGCCTGTGAAAGGCATTCCTGAGAAGAGGCTGGTGTATTCCTACACATTCAGTAGAAACCAGAGATTCAGGGCAGCAGAATTTCCAGACAGTCATGTGAGTATGAAGTGCTGCAGCATCAAGGCAGCCAGTCCACTTATTTCTGTCTGTTCAAAATGTTAAATAATTGCCAAGGCCTGCATTGCTATCAGTTACTTCTTAGAGAGGCTTAATGAGAGGAAACCAGCTTTGTGAGTGATTCCCTGTGCAAGTGAGGGGAGATGTTACACGTGTCTGTCTCATGCTCTGCACGGAGCAAGCAATTGTGGCAGCTCTAACAAAGCAGACAGAGAAAATGAAAGGATCCTTGGAGAGCCAATATATATTTTTTTATTCTTTGACATCTGTGATAGGGATGGCAGGCATATAGTACAAAATTAAATTTGTTTTCCCCAAGACATTGTTCTGCACAAACAACAATGTCACAAATAAAATACTGTGTAAGTAAAATGCCAGAGTGGCCATGTTTGCAGTTTCAGTGACAAGGGACTAGTGTAGAGTATGACAGCCAAAATAAGATGGGAGAGTCCTGCCTAAATATCTGAAGTATAATTAATAACAGGGTATCTGTGTGTGTTTATCAGGCTGTGTGATTATAAAAGTAGTATATAAAAGGTGAAATGCAAAGGTAAAAATAGTGTGTTTGTTCTTTATTGCTCTCCTGTTTAAAAACATACATTTTTTTCCTTCTCTCTTTTTCTGACTATTTTTCACCCTTTAATAACCAAAATACGATGCCTCCAATACCTCTTCTTTGATAAAGGTCATTTGGAGACCTGAATAATGATATCAGATAAATGTGTAGCTTTTATAAGGAACAGAAATTTCACTGCCTGGAGAGGCAGCTGTTCCTTTAGGGCAAAAAAAAATGCAAGACATTTAAGGCAGCAAAAATGAAAAAGGAATTTAATTTTACTATTTTGATTTATGGATATCCAAAATATGACATCAGGGTTGAGATTAATTTCATGTAAAATTATCAATGTACAACAAAAGCCCAGGTTATTGAGGCCTGCCTCTATAGACAAATGAGAAAGCCAGGCAAGGCCAGAGGCTGATGTCTGCCCTATCTCATAATGAAATGAATATTATTTCTTTCAATTCATAACAAAGGAATGGAGTTTAGAGATAGAATTTCAAAGAAATGTATGTAGGTAACTTCAGTTAAAAATTATCTATTACATCTGTCCTGGTTTAATCAAGCAAGGCAAGTTCTCTCCAAAGTGGATGTAAGAATGGTTTCCTCCTACCTAACAGGTCTGTAATCAACCAAAAAATACAGAAAAAGAGCACAAATGAGGAAATGCAGGACAGGTATTTCAGAGGAAGAGGAAGAGGGGGATGTCCTAGAACAGAACCAAACCTTCCAAAGCTTCAAGGAAGTACACTTGGCAACATGACGTCATCCACATTTTTCAAGATGCACGTTTTCTTTCCAGAAAGACAGGTCAGTTGGCTAGGTTAATTCATTAACTTGATTTGGGGAACATAGCACATTGTCCCTGGCTCTTACATGTTTCAGCTTCTTTGGTATTTTTCTTTAAGTCCTAGTTCCTGGATTTCGTTTTCTCCCAGTAGCTTCAGTCTGATCTCGGCTGCCTTGGGTGTTCCTGGATAGGGAGTATACTTAAGTACCTCCTGCCCAAAGTAACCCAGGCGAAGCTCCCAGGCACAGGCAATACTTAGCAAGCTTAGTTATCAGTGATTTTAACTCTTTGCAGTGTTCAGCTCTTTGCAGTGATTTCAGCTTAGTGATATTCAGCTCATAAGTTAACTCACTTGTTAAGTGCCTTGGCAGACTCAGGGAGAGAGAAGAAGCACTGTATGAAGTTCCACAGATGAATCTTTATTGGCATCCTCCGTGAAGGGTTTCAGGGACAGCTCTCCCACTGAGCTGGGGAAAAAGTGGGGTTTTTATAGGGTACTGAGGTTTTGAGAGATGGTGCAATGGTGTGAGTCAGGGTAAAAGTGACCAATTGTCTTACAGGGAGATAAGAGAGGGTCTGAGCACGGGAGAGGGGTTATTTGGCCCAGTCACCATGACTGGGCATTTCCTTGTCTTTAGGTGACTGACCACCAGAGAGGCCTGCTAGGCCTCATGGCTGCAACACCTGGAGTCATGTGATTTAATAAATGCTGGATTTTACTTCAAAAGAAAAAAATCACTTTTCTCCATTTCATAGATTGTGGAGTAAAACTTGCAGATACAAATTGTAAAGACCCCAAAAAGGGAAAAATACTAAATCAAACATGTATGAAACCTTAGCCAGCCTCAGGATATCTGAATACTCAGGCTTGAATACCAAGTTAGCATTAACGGAGTGTTATCATCCACTGCTCACCTTCCAAAACAGTGTTAACTGTGTTAGATATGCAAGGAAAAGAAAGATGTAATTCTCTGTATGGCCTTCCTCTTTCTTTCCCCTTCCCCTGTATATGCATAAAGCCACACTTTGCCCCACACGTGCAGCTCAAGAGACATTTAGAGGTACAATTATGGTGCAACACAACTGGGTCGTTGCCACATAAACACAACAAACCACTCCAGCTAAAGTATATGTATTGCAAGCCTGTAATGTTAAAATCAGATTTCCTTCAAGTGCTTTTGGTTGCAGACAATGAAAACAGCCTGTATGGTAGAAGACCGCTTAAAATAACTTCTAAGGAAAGGTTACATTTTTACAATGGTAGCATTTAATCTGATGTGCACAGACCCTGGTTCATAACTGAAAGTGAGACAGCCAAAGGAACTAGTAAGATTAGGTTATGGGAATTCAACAGAACAATGTTTTGTGTTCAGATAATTGCATGAAATTGGGCTATTAGTGTAAGTTTTGTAAATTGCAATAACATAAAACAAAGTAAAATATTCCCAGAGCATACATTCAACTAATATGTTGAAAGAGAACCTCAACTGACTTCAGAGAGAGCACAGAGAACTTCCATTAACTCTTCAGAGCCATGTCCAAATATTGTTCTCAGTTTCACAGATTCCTCAAATGGACCTTCAAAGGGAAACTTTTTATCAAACAGTAAGTAAATAAACATAATGTAGTAGTGAACTTGTGCACTGGCAAGAGCATTACTAATATGTACTTTATCTGACCTTAATTTAACATTGCATAAAATATTGCTGAAAAGAACTGGAGGAAGAAAGAGTTTTGTCTCAAATTGCAGCTGCTTGCTCCAGTAGCTCTCCTAACAAAACTCCAGCAGCTACTGCAGCTCGTGCCTTTTTTTAATTCCATGGCACATGATTATTCTGTCCTGTGGCTTTTCCCTAGCTAAGCAGAAAGGTTATCAGGAGAGGTGTCCCAAGTCCTCTTTTGTCTTAACTTCTTGGTCTTTCCTTTTTGTGCTTGTTTTCCCTTGTGACTCAGCCTCAGTGTTTAGAAAGAGCATTGACAGAGGCCAGTTTTGGAGGCAGCTTTGACAACGCAGCTCCACTCCAGTAAAGTCATCACAGCAGACAAATACCAGCCCACCACTGACTCAGGCTAATTATTCTAGTGCTTTAACCTCAGTCTGGGTAATGCCTGCTTGCCATGGCACCTGAGAAGGAAGATTGCAGTTAGTCATGCATTTATCTTCATGGCAGGCTTGGCTGCTCAGGAGCACGTGCCAGCCATGTCTCGCTGCACTGCCAAGGCAAATGCCCATGTCACTGATGTCTCCCTGTGCTTCAGAGGCAATTTCACATTTGCCTATGTCTTCTCTCCCATTTTGAAAGGAAGGAAAATCTTTTTAATGACTTCTGTGATGAACATAGGATATGATAATATCAAATGACCAGTTAATGTATCTGTGTTAGTAATTCAATCTTGGTCACAGGGTTTTTCAGCCTAAAATCTGTGTCAGAGTACAGAAGAAAACACCAGGTCAGAATCCTGTAATGAATGTTAAACATAAAAGAGAGTTGAGCTGTGAAAAAGAGGTACTTTAGAGCCAGAGCTTTCAGCTCATTTCTCTGTCTCTGAATTTAGCAGCAGAGGAAGCCTTTCATAGCATCTAATGTTGTTCCCTGGATTCTGCTCTGTGCCCGGTCTATATGAGCCTCGAAATTCCAAAGGAAGAGAGGGTTATTGCTGTTCTTGGAGGGTGATTTCCATGCTGGTTTATCCCACTGCCAGAAGTTTTGCCTGGAGATTCTGACTCAGGTCTGCCTTTTTTGGATTAAATTATTTCTCTTTCAAACATTGTCCTTAACAAACTCTTCTTTTTCTCAGCGATTAAGGCTTTTCAAGTGTTTTATGCCTCTCTATTATGCCTGCCTGTCACAAGTCTGTACAATGGTCTTTTAAAGTTTACTTAGGGCACAGCTGCACTGTGACACACCATGGTGCAAATATCCCTGAGGCAAAGCTGAATGAGCGGGCTCCAAAACTGGGATTTGTACTCTGGCTGTTTAATAGAGAGAGACAAGGACCATCTTTTCTGGCTCACTTTGCTCTGTGTCTGTTGAATTTGATACAAAGGGGTCGTGGTTTGCAGGCACGGTTTGTAAGCTCTACTTTTGGAAAAGAAAAATGTAATGATGAACGTAACAAGGAGTTGCACATCACCCTGACTGCAGTGTTCAATGCTAACCAAGGGTGTTCAGTGGGGGACAATGCTGTCGAAGCAAATAATGTGAAACATGGTTTAGGAATTACAGAATTTGGGTCTCAAGTATAGTAATAGAAAGTAAGTTTCTTGCTTAACAAAGATTTGGCTGTGACATTTCACTGAAAGATGGGAAAGCAACATGGGGAGAAAAGGTCTTTAAGGTGACATAAAGTTAGGAAAACTGTAGGAAGATGAATGTGAACAAAGGAAAAAGAGTAGAGAACAGAAGTATAGGTATTATGTGACAGCTATTGAATGGGAGGGAGCCTGGGGTTGTAACTTCTAGCAGGACCAGAAACCATCAACAGTAGGAAACCAAAGTAGATTTGAGGGAAGGGAAAAAGGTTGCTAAAGTGTTTCTCTTAGTGAGATCAAGCTAGCAGCATCTGTCAGCAGGTGTAACAGCTCACTAGAGGGGAATGCCATGGACAAGATTTTGAAAGTGTACCTTCCAGCTGTTCCTGCTAAAATCAGGTAAAGCATCTACTGATTGCCTGATTTAGTTATTCTTACTTTCCAAAAGACACTGATCCTTGACTCTGGCAAAATGTATTGATCTGCCTTGTTCATTATATAAATTAGGATAGCATTTGATTAATCTCTGGTATAAACTATATCTGGGCCAGGCAGGAGAAAGCCTTATCTTTTTATATGAAGCTCAAAAGGTTTCTGGAATGGGATGGGAGATGTATCCTGAATTATAAAGTGATAACTAGAAACACATGTGGGGGAAGATTTTGCAAAGCCTGGGTATTTTTTGGAAGTATTTATTGACGTTGCATAAAGTAACAGGAAGGTTTGTTTATTCTGTTTTGTGGGAGGATCGTAATGGATATATGTTTAAGTGACCTTTTCAGTCAGCAGTCTGTTCAAAATGGGATTACCAATCCAATTTTATAGTAAATTCACTGTAGTTGAAAATTACTTTTCTTACATTCCAAAGCTACAACAGAAAGATCTGGCTTGCTCTTTTTTATGTGTGTGTTATTTCATAACACAGTAAAATAATCTAACTGCTGTTATAATCAATGCTATAGTATTATTGTTATTACGGTTTTATTTTAAACAGGGGAAGTTAGCTAAGGAGAGATGGAATTATTAGCAGTTGCTCAGTGAATAAGAATGAAAGATTGTTCGACAGAGCAAAATATATCTGTGTTGCAATAATTTCTGAATAGTGTGTGTCTATGTGTTACAAAATGCTAGATTATGAATGAAATAGGATAGTTAAGGGTGAGGTTGGTTGAAGATAGGAAGGAAATGAGACCAACAGTTCAGAGATCTGCACACCTCTACTGGAGGAACACAAAGCCTGTAACCATAATGCATTTTCTCTGAAAAACTGAAGAGACATGAATTTGAGATAAAAGGTTTTGGCAGGTAGTGAAACTGGGGGATTTAGAGAAGGCAATCAGAGTATCCAATCTTAGGAGGAGTGGTTTGAAGCTGTATATCAGAGATGTGTTGCAAACCCAGTGCCAAGGGTCCAGGAACTTGATTAAATAGGCATTTAGGCCTGAGGTATTTGCAAGAAGATGATGAGCCTGTCAGAAAACAGAGCTGCACTTGGGCATCTCTAATGTCTCAATGAAATTCATAGTGGAAAATGTGAAAGAAAGCCATTTATTAGATGCCTACCTTTTTTAAATGAAAGGTTATTCCTCAGAGTTACCTCTGTATATTCATGTATTTCTTAGAAGCTCAGGATTGAAAACAGAGCACACATGCATCTCTTGCCATTTTACTTTTAACATAGGGAGAATCTGGTATTTGCTGCTGGTATTTGTATGGGCATTTCTGGTGCCAGTTCCCAATAGTGCTTCTTACACAGTTACAACATGAGACTATACAGGAGGGTCTTGTTAAGCTACTGAAATATAAACATTGATACCCTTGTAAAGTCTGGGTTTTTTCCTTTCACTTATTAAACTAGAAAAAATACTTTCTAGCACTCTCATTGGATTTTCTAGAATAAAAAAAATCTGTTCTGAAGTCGGCTTTTTCTCTTCTCGTGCCAGCAGCTGTTGCTCCTGTACTTCCTCAGCTGGTTAAAAGGAGCAGGGCAGAAGTAACCAAGAGCACAGTTTGCAGCAAGCACTGTGTGAGAATTCAGAAACAGAACATTAGAGCATGGTAAGACTGGACTGTATTGTTCTCTAAATAGTTTGAGTCTTTTTTATGTCACATACCATGCAACTTTCCATACACAGCTTTTCAGAGAATGAAAGAGAAACATTAATTTAAAACAGCATTCTCTGCTCCATAGATGCAAGTTTTGGTAAGAAAACTAGATGTCTGAGAGCATTGGCTTAGTCCAACAAACTGTTTGAAGGTCTTCATAATGCCAGGCTAGAACATTGCCCTCAAATATTTTTTCAATGGCTAGTTCAGTAAATTGGAAACACTCACAAAAATCTATTTCTGCACAGTTTTCAGCAGCAACAAAAGAGCAGGAGAAAAAACCCTTTTTTTTACACAAATATTGTTCACAGAAAGAAAATATATCAGCAGTAGCTCTGGTCACTGAGTCCCAAACTGGAAATAACTGGAAGTTAAATTACTGGGCAGTTGTCTGGATTCACTGGAAATAATGTTGATGATTTCTGATTCACTTCAGTTTCTCTGAACCAGGGTTCTGGTGTGCAATTTTGAGAACTATGTTTCTGGATTTGAGTATTACATTTGCCACAAAAAGCAAGGTGATTGGAAAGTGCTTCCAAGTTGGCAAGAGGGTCTAATTCCACACCTTTCTTTCCAGCAAAACCTAGGCAATGAGAAGAAGCAAGCACTTCCAAGAAGAGCCTTCTGAGGACGCTCTTGTTTCTATCACTGCAGTGTGGGTGCACATTTCCACGGCCGAGGATGCAGCTTCTGAATGCCCCTCTGCGTGTATTCACTTCTGAGGTTCCTATCCAAAACATTGTGGAGATTTTCCCCCCCTTACATCCTTCACAAAACAAACTCTCAGTTTCCAGGTGAAGCCTGTCATCATTAATCTAATCATACTTTGCACAGCCTTTGATTTTTTTTGCATCCTCAGCCTTGACCCAGTGATAAATCAGAGTAGCCGTCACTAGAGTGGAAAGCTCAGTAATGTCAAAAGCTTCCTGGTGAATGTGCAATGGGAAGTCATTCAGCAGTAAGTAAATAACCCTTGCAAGTCACACTGTTAGAAAAGATTGCTTCTATTCTCCCCTTGAGCAGGATGTCTCATATCTTGCTCCGTATCGTCATGGATCACAGCAGGATATTGCAGGAATTAATTTCTCACCTTCCAAGTCAGTTACTTCTTATGATAAATGCATTTGCAAGCTGCAGTGTAAAACTTAGTTAGAATTATAGCTGCTTTCACTTTGTGAGTTTGCAAAGTTCCACTATTTCTGGTCTGTATTAATGTCCTAACAAAAAGTGACTTATTATTTCAGATTTCTGCTTTAGTAGAATCTGAAGTGTTCTATAGGTCTTTGGGGATTTTGTTTGTTTCGTTTATATCGGCATAATTAACTGTCATTCTTGACTTAAGATGCTTGTTAGAAGCATGTAAAGTGTTTTGGGTTTGATTTTTTTGCCGTTCCAAAGGGAAAGGAAAAACAGAGCCTCCACCACAAATCCCAGCATGTTATCTGAGCAAAGGGTATCTGTGTGAAGTTCTTGCTGGTTATTCCGTAGCACCTTTTATCTGTGCTTCTGCAATAGGTGAAAAGGAGATGAAAGTGAGGGAAAGAAAGCAGTTGGTCTTAAATTGGTGGGAGCCAGCTACCACAAAGATGCCAAGTTCATATGCATAAATCCTGCCCTGGTTCATCAAGACAAATGGGTGAAGTAAATATCAATCAGGCTGACACAAGTGATGTGGCTCTCCAGGAAAAGTGGGACTAGGACTGCAAAAAGTTAAAGAAACTAAACAACAGTTCAAAAATCCTAAAGTTAATGTAATTACTAAGAGGAGTAGGACCTACTCCTACTCCAAATGCATTGCCCCGAAGTATGGCTCTGGTGAAATAAGAGGCTATGCAGGACAGAGGATCTTCTGAGATTGAGAAAATTCTTTCACACCTTCTGAGAAACAGCAGACCAAACCAGAGGATGAACTGTAGCATAACAGGTAACCACCTCAGAGCTCCTCTTTCAGTGCTGGTTATTGTTTAACAACAGGACTTTAATTTGGAGATGTCTGGTGGAACGTGTTAAGTTGCAAGGGAATAGAGAATATGTGATGGAATGTGACAGTTCTTAAATTGGCCCAGAAAGCAGCAAAGTAATATAAAAACCAATTTGGTCTCAAAAGACACAGAAACTGGGGAACAAGAACCCAAACACAAGACAAGGAGATTATTTTTGTGAACTGAACTCTGGGAACTGGAGCAGGAAATCATGTTAGGTGAGACAGTGAATGAGTTAGTGGTTGCAGAGTATTTCATTATGGATGACATCTAAGAAATGTGAGAGAAGTCTCACACTTTAGTCTGGAAAGTTACCTTTGGATCTTGGTGAAACGAATTATCTACACGCAATCTGAAATTTACTAAAGGCAGCCTTACATTGCTCTGTTATTAGAGGCACTGTTAGGACAACAATGAAATGTGGTATCTTTTGCTGAAGATGAAAGGCAGTGTCTGAAATATGTTTTGTAATCAAGTAATTCGAGGGTCTTAAATGCCAAAACTCCCACAGAATCTGAAGGAGAGATGGATTCCTGTTTACTTACTGAGGGCTAGCTTATTAAAAGAAAAAGAAAACCACATTTTGCAAACAGAAGCAGTATGTGATTGCATGCTCCAATGCCAAACATGCATGCACATGGCTGCTTACAATGAAGTCATATTGGAATGATGTTTTAAGCTTTTGGTGGCTATTGTTTAGTCTGCACTGCTGATGTGCAGCAAAGGTTAGGATGGACAAGAGTAACTGAAAGAGATGACAGCAATAAAATACCTGTATCCAAATATGTATCTGGCTTGTATCCGAAAATGGTGGGTATGTAATTATATCAAAAGGCTAGAGTGCTCATTTGAGTTGAGCTGTTTTCAGGGACTGGCAACTAACAAAGAAAAAAATTATGTCCTAATGGGTTCTGGTTTTTAGTAAATTAAAAGGAATATCGAAGACATTCTTCCATCTATCAGCAATTTATTGCAACAGAAGCAGTCCTCAGGCCCTGATTTCGTTATTTGCTCAGATAAAAGGGAAAAAAGGTGATGTGATGCAAGTTTTTCTGCATTCAGTTCTCTGTTAGTTATTTCAAAAACTATAGGATGGGGGGGTTGTCCTGCTGTGGTCTTCTTTGTGCAATGTTTAACATCTTTGCATTGGATTTTATACCTTAGATGTTTGATTTAGATTGAAGATATATCTTGTAAACACCCATGAAATATTCTATAAAATGTCTCTCAGCTGTACAAATTGAAAGAAAATTATATCTTGCTGACTGAGAACGACTTTTAAAATGAAAGTATATGTCTTGTGCTAGAAGGTCTGAAGTACTCATCACAGGTGATTGCCTTTCATAAAAGGGCATCTGTGAACTTTTTGACCCTGAAAATGTCTCATGTAAAACCAGAGGTTTTTTGGGGTTTTTTTTTTTGAGATTTCACACCCTCATTTTACTTGCTGTTTCTGTATTGAGCCACATCTTCAGCTGATGTGATTTCAGCTTTGTTTATTTCCATTGCCAAGGACTCACCATGCTTTGTTTTCCTTTGCTGTCTGAGTGATACTATGATCTGATGTTCACTGTGTGAGATTCAGGTATAGCTTAGTTTTACTTGTATATGTCAGGAAAATGAGGGAGATGATTGCTCTTCTCTGCGTTGCCACAGCCTCACCTTGAGTCCTGTGTGCAGTTTTGTGTGCCGCAATATAACAAAGGATCCAAAGCTATTAGAAATCATCTAAAGGAGGGCCATGACTATCGTGAAGGGCCTTGAGAGGAAGCCATACAAGGAGCAGCTGAGGTTGCTTGGTCAGTTCAGCCTGGAAGAGACCAAGAGGAGACCTCATGGTGCTCTACACCTGCCTCTTAGGGGGAAGCAGACTGGCAGGCATCGATTTCTCTCTGGTGACCAGAGGCTGTGTCAGGGAGGTTTGGCCAGGGTATTAGGAAAAGGTTCTTCCTGCATTAGGTGGTTATACAGTGGAACAGGCTCCCCAGGGAAGAGGTCACAGCACCAAGCCTGACAGAGCTGAAGAAGCGTTTGGACTCCGTTCCCAAGCACATGGCGTGTGACTCTTGGGGCAGCCCTGTGCAGGGTTCCCCTCCCAGCTCAGTATATTTTTTAGTTCTGTGACTGCTTGACTCACTCCTGCTCCTGAGGAGCGCAGAGCTCAGGACAAACCCTGGGGTGAAAGGGTTCCCTGCCCTTATGTCTGCAGTCTCCTGGAGCAACACTAACGCTGCGTGGCTGTCCTGCCTCAGAGCTCTAGCCTCATTGCTGCGCCTTCCCCCTTCCCGCTGTTACTGTTTCAGCTCTCAAAACTCCGTGCACAGCCTAGGGCAGGGCTCCAGGCACCCCTCAGCCTGCCCTGAGGGCTGACGGACGGGACTACCAGCTTCCCAAGATCGCTGCGCCATGGGGAGAGCGCAGCCGGGGAGCAGCGGGTCCGGGGCAGCTAGTTCACGGAGCAGGCAGCGGCAGCCAC
>VXBR01008734.1:20175-244448 GCA_013400215.1 Cisticola juncidis
TCCGCCAGAGAAGGCGCGCATTGTTTGCAGCCAGACCGCGAACGCTCCGCTGCGGGGCCGCGGCAGCCCCCGGCTCAGGGGCTGGGACACGACCAGGGAAGCGAAGGGGAGAAGCGGTGCGGGGACAAAGGAGGCGCCCGGCGTTTCGGGCTTGGACGGTGTCCTGTGCCAGGCAGTGGTCACCCCGCGTTGTGGCCTCAGCGCAGGGTCGTCTGGAAGTGCCCCGTGTCGGGCTGCGGCAGCACCTGCGGGGTACACGCAGGGTAGCCTGGCTCCCCTTCACCTTTCCAGTGAGGTGTTCAGAGCCTCTCAAAACGCCCAGTACGACTTTCCAAGCACCTCCGTGGCATGACTTGTGTGTGGAGAGAACAGTGCGGGCTTCAGAGGGTGGTGTATTCAGTAGGTGTTTCAGAAAAAACATGAAACAGTGACCCTTTTTTTTCCTCTCATCTTTTCTCTTGTGGCTCTAGGTATCAAAATTAGTCTGTAGTTAAGCAGACAGTTTAATCACAAAGATGTCTCATTTGGTTCTGGTCCCATAGCGTTTCTTGATTTATCTTTAATACTTTAAAAAAATGTAACAACTGTCATTTAATGGAGAGATACGGTTTTGCTGTGATTAGGGTTTTTATTTTTGGAAGATAACAGGTATAAAGTAATACATTTTAATCAACATCCGAAAGTTGTTGGTAAGTGGCAAGAAGTGATAAGAACCTGCAGTAACCCCTTTCATGAAGCAGACCAATTAGTGTTGACTCTTTTGTTCAAACAGAGGAATTGTGATGATTATTGTTGGTTGCTTAAGAACCCTTGGTTATAAAACATGCTTATCTCTTTATAAATAATCCTTTATTCCACTTCAGAAAGTAGTTCATGTTTTGGAGGTGACTAGTTAGCTTTTCAGGGAAGTTACACTCTCCTCCAGCTTCTGTTGTAGCCTACGAGAGATGTTCCATTCCAGGCTACATGAAAATTGATAGTTCATAGGAAACTTCAGCGATTTTTTTAATTAGATCAGGCTTTGCATACAAGTAGAAGGCAAAGCGCTAGGTTCATAAGTTTGAAATTTACTTGTGTTTTTTTGCCTCTGATAGTGGCTGGGTTTCTATTTTCATAGTAAGTCAGTGAAGGTGCTTGTTGGTTTCTCTGATACATAGTAGCTTTTAATTAAACATGGCTCTGAATTTCTCTAAACATTTGTGTGATTCTTGTGCATTCTTGTATAACTTAAAAACAGCAGTAGAAATATTATGTAACTCAGCCAGTGTTTGAGCTGCTGGAAGAGAGTACTCAGAGACAACAGATCTTGCCCAAAGCGATGCTTTCCTATTCAGTCTAGGGTAGGAGACTTTAAGCTGTTTTGATTTGAGTTCCCTCTATGTTTTCAGTTTGTACTGGGCATGTGAATCATGTGCAGTGAACTTGAGGATTCTAAGAGTAAACTTGCTCTTCAGAGGATGCTTTTTTTTTTAGCATCTCAGAAATGGTCCATTGATTGCAGAGATTTAAAGTCTGCAGGTTGAAGAGAATAAGGATATTTCGTTCCTTTTTCTTAAGGTGAAATACTTTATTTAAAAACATGACAGGAGTCCAATTTCTCTGTCTGGGGACCATAAGGTTTAAAAAACACAGTTTTTATCCAGATCTTGTCTTTAGTCTTGAAATGTTTTGATGGTGTAATGGGTGGTGTGAAACAGAAGAGCTGCATACTGACCAAATGCCATAGGTTTGGGCAGCCTTCAGTTAACTGATCAACAGGTTTATAACTCTTGTAAATCTCTCTAGGGTGCAGTTCATTTGCCTTTCAGTGCCATATGGTCTTGACCAGTCCAGGGACAGCAAGAGCAAACTCCTAGAGCTCTGAGTTACACAGAAGAAACATACAGAAAGAGTGGGATGGCCACATACTTGCAGTTGAAATAGCAAAGACAATACTTAAAAAAATTTAGTAGTTAAACAACTTGTGTGTTGGAATGCTTTATCCAGCTCCCACAAAAGTCACATGTTGCTGAATCAGGGCTTCAGCTTCCCCAGTTAAGCAGATGCTGAACTCTCAGTATGTGGTTGGACTGCCGGTGTGCTAAAGGTAGGTTTGTGTTTGAGCACCTCAGTGAAGCAGGGCCCTGGCCAGGCTATTTGCACTTCTTGCTGCCCAGCACAGGCTGTGTTTATGCTTCTGTTCCATTGCACAATCTGCACAACTCCTGCACTGACAATCAGGAGGATTTATCTTGTCTCACTGTGCTGTTTTCATGAGAGGGAGGAGGGCTCTGTGTTGTGGACTCTGAAAAGACTGCAGTGAGTCTCCTCAGAGACTCAGGGACCACAGGCAAGTTGTGGAGGTCAAGTAAGGAATCAGATGTAGCTGTCTTATGGGACAGTTGCAGGATACTGTTTATTCAACTTAATTGCATTAGTCTGTTGCAGACACTTGAGTTGGCATCATGTCTCTTGTGGCCAGTTGAGCTTGTCAAGCTTGCTTCCAGTTCATTTCTACAGAAGACCCATATGGTTGGAGGAATCTCTTTATGACTGCTTTCTATGCTGTGCTTCCTTTATTTATGTCAGCCTCGTGTCTACAAGCTACATTTGTAGTCCTGCCAGAGGAAATGTGTTTTTTGTTTGCATGTTCTTTCAAGAAGTAAGAATGCTAAACAAGCTAGTGGACAGTGCAGCTTTTTGTTCAGTGTTGTCTGTTTTGTGAGTGCTTTTTGTGAAACAAGGTCTCAGACTTCTCAGGCAGGGCTGGAACTTGAAATACAGCATGACTTTAGCAAAGCAGGCTTTAACAGCTTTGACCTACCTTGGGTGATAGATTTCAGGAACTGGACACATTAAAGAGCAGTGACTCTTGTTGCAGTACAAATCTTTTCCAAGAGATCTTGGGAAGCTGGTGATTGTGGTAAAAGGCAGGTTCTGACATCCCAGTTCTTGCTTGTTAGTTCAGAATGTGTGTGCGTGTGTGGGAGTTGCTTGGGAGACAAGTGAAACAGAATAGACTTCTTAATAATACAGTCTCACTTCAGCTGTGGGAGACATGGCTTTCCTTCATTTGAAAGTAAATCTGCTTGTGGCTGGTGTCCTAAACTATCAGAGAGTCTCCAGCTCTGCCTATTGTGGCAGACAGTATGAATAACACTGGTTGTGTAAGAGTTATTATGGATGATGTCCTTAAGTACCAGTGTGTCTCCAGCTTGGCCTGTTGTGGCATACAGCATGATGAATGCTAATTGCATAAGTTATTAAATTCAGTCTGTCCTGGGAACCTGGGTATAAGTAAAAAAAGCTGCAAGGAAATTGTTATCTTTTAAGTTTTGCCTTAGAATCCCATAGTTTAGTAAAACAGTATCATTAAACAAACTTAATTATGCAGACAATTTCTATTTTGGCTCATGTATAAGAATCCTGTTCTCATGGAGTCCTGCTAAGTATGGAAAGTTTTCACTCTGGAGTTACCTGATATGATGCCTTTCTATCTCTTGAAAAGTCAGTATTTCTATGCCTTTCTGCAGTGATTGCCAAACACAGATGAGCTCAATAACAAATCTGATTGATACTTCCTATATGTACTGTGTTTTCAGCTGTTGATGTTACTGGAGACAGCTGTTTTGGGAAGACTAAGGGAAAACCTTTTTCTAAGAGCTATGCACTAGTGGTGTCTTTTTTCCTAATGCATGAGATTAGGGGAGAAAAAAGATAAAATTGACCATCAGTACTCACACCACTCATTCCTCAATGTAATTAATGGCATGTAAAATGGCCAATAAATATTGGAAAATGGGCCTGATTGTGCTAGAGCTTACTTAAGCTGTAAGATGTTTTAAGATGTGTCTAAGAAATATCTCTGCTTTGCAGTGGAATTGAGAACAAACTTATATATTTCAACTAAAATTTTGTAAAGTGCCCATGTAGCTATAGGCTGAAGCTTTTTCTTCTTTGCGAAATATGAGTTAAAAGAGTTCAGCAACTTCTGATGTTGAGGCAAGAGGAGAACAATGGCTTCTGCTTAGAGTTCTGCCAGCTTCTTTTCTGTGCAGCTTTAATACCCTTATGCTTTCGAGTGTGCAGTTAAATTTTGCTGGATTGTGTCTGCTCCGAAGGGGATGTTTTGTCAACTCCTGCTTTGAAAGTGATATTTTATTTTTTGACAGCTTGTATTGACAGAATTTAGGTAGACATGGCTACAATAGAGAAGATGATTTTTTTTTGGTCAGCTGAAGTTTGAATATGGCCTGTTGTTCTCTTGGGATCTCACCTACCTGTCAGTACTGACCAGGAGTATACGTGTCACCTGGGCACATGTACTCAGCACTCTTCCCATAGACCAAAATGTTAAAAGATTGAATTTTGCTGTGAAAGTCTGTCTAAACTGCTCCAAAAGTGGGACTGGATTGAGCTTCAGGACTGAGAACTGGGCACCTGCCTACCTTGTGTTTGAGGACAAGTCTCTGCTATGTAATGCTTTACTTTCTTGGGCGTGTCTTTGGCATCTGCCTTCTGGTGCACTCTTGTGTGGTGATCTTTGCATCAGGCCCAAGAGGGCACACAGAAAGAAGGCTTTAGAAGGAGCCAATGTGGGACTTAGGTTTAGTTTGGAGTAAGGGTCTGAGGATCTTTCCAGTCACTCTTCTGCATGTTCATTAGATATGTCCAGAAACCTGGAAATTGTAGGAGGGGAAGGGACACAAATTGCAAGAGGGTTTGTCAGATGAAAGAAACTGGAACTGGCAGGGCATAAAGATTAGGATGCAGGACAGTAGGTCAGGAGTGTAAAACAGGTCTGTAGATGAGGGAAACTGCAATTCAGAAATTAGTCCTAGATGAAGCAAGCAAAGCAGTCTGTTAGTAGGATAAGCACACTGGGAAACACAGATGGACTCAGTTTAAAAAAGGAAAATAAACAGCAAAAAATAGTGTAGAAAGGATGAATCAGAAGTGAGAAAGACAAGGGACTGGGATAAGCCTGGAGATGTGACCAAAAGCATCGAGCTTGCAATTTAGGAATGGGAAAATGTGTGCCTGCTGCTCTGGGACACTTCCTTCAAAATCTGGCACAGAATTCAGGGCTTCAGAGTGTTGGTCCTTTTCTCTCTTAGCCAGAAGCATGATAATTTTCTGCTGCTTCTTGGAACATTTCATGAATGTCCATGAATCAGCCTTGTGACAGAAGTGTTTTTCTAAGTTTGTTTTAAGAACTGGAAAATTCCTCCACAAAAATTGTAGCGACACATGAGAACTGCAGAGGCAAAAATCAGTAAGTTGGAAATATTGACGTTAAAATAACCTATCAACCTGTACAGTTTTAAACTTCTGTACCTGTAAGCTGTCCTCACATGGTCACAAACTGTGTATCCATAGAGGTATAGAGGCACCTGCACACACCTACACACAGATAGGACCATCCTTGTGCTCAGTGACTGATCTTGCTCTGGGGAAAAATAGGAACTGGATAGCAAATGAAGAAGTTATCTGCAGGACTTGCTCCTTTTGTTGCAGATGTTTGAAGGTGTGACATGAAGGCAGGGACAATGTTTGAATACAGGTTTTGCTGTTAATGTAATTAAATGCTGTCTTAGACAACTGAGTTGTGTTGCTGTTGCACAGTTTCAGTGATGCTCAAGTTGCTTAAACCAAGCTTCCCACAGGTGGTCACTAGCTGTGTGTGTTCCTCATTTGCTGGATATCAGACCTCTGGGATCTGTGTTGCAGAAATGCTGAGTGCTTCCAGCTGGCAAAGAGTTCAGGGGAAGCTTAAATAGATTTTGTGTCTGAAAATCTAAATACTAATTAATGTTTCAAATTAGGCTCTCAGAATTTGACCTTGTTTCTTAGTTTCACCATTTGTAAAATGTGATTTCTCAGATGCCATCCCTCATTTGATTTTCAAGATCCTAAGGAATATCCAGATGCAATAACAGTGAGCAAAAAAGTTGATTAGAAAGCCAGACTTCTGTCTTGAGAACAGTAAAGATCCAGTCGATGATAAACCAGTCTGCAGAACTTGACTCTACAGAAAACAAGTATAAGAAATAAACTAGTTGTAAGCAAATAGAAAGTAAGAGGTGGTGGTGTAACATGATGTATTTACCATATTAAGACTTTTTTAGTGAGGTAACTAGCCTTAGAGATGGGAATATGTACTATGCTGTATCAAAATGCAGTAGGATTTTGATGTTGGGTTTTTTTTTTCTGTAAATCAAATATTCTTTAAAAGAAATCATGGTTATTGATATTTGCTTACTTTCAGCTTTAGCAGTTTCAGCTTACATCCCCTGCCTGTTTGCTCTTCATGTGCAAACAATTTTCTAATTCTTTTAGCCCTTTTCCATTCTCCCCTCTGATTTAGAGAAGCTTCTCTTATATGAATTAATATCCTGTACGGAATTTAGATTTGGCTTTAGCCATCCATTCAAGACAGCATGTTAGGTCTTGTGGTGTGAAATAGATAGGAGGCTAAAATTCACTCGCAAGTAAGGGGAAGAGGAAGGAGGAATGATGGAAACACAGTAAATCAGGGGCCTAAAATCGATGCTTTTCAGTAAGGAACATGCATATTTGTGTCATACTGAAGGACTTGAAAACCTGCATAGCTCTAGCATGGGGACTAGACAATGTAGTAGTGTTGTATTAAGGGGCCTGGTGTTTATCAGGGATCACAGACAGAACGGGATTCAACAGGATCCCAGTGGTGCTGGACCTCGTCAACACATAGGTTTTGAACTTGGGCATATCCTTTGTAATAACTCAGTTGTTTTCTTCAGTAGCAGAAGTAGCACAGCTGGAATGCTGTGTCTAGTAAAGGGCCTTGTTCTTAAGGAAGAGACAGACTGCTAGAGACAGTTCAGTTCACAGAACTGTTGGGACTGACTGTCTAGCCTAGAAGAAATGCCAGGTGGACAGGATTTTATTCAAACAAAAGATGAAACATAAAGGGAAGTGTAATAAATAGTTGTTTATGTTGAGGAGGAAAAGAATACTTGAATTCAAGTGGCCAAGACAGGTTTTCTAACTGCTGATCTTTTTAATAGTGGGAATAATGAAACCATGAATTGCATGGTTTGAGGCAATAATGTAATGTGTCACTGGAATTGACAGATGAGCTTGTATAATGATCTGACAGAAGAGGACTGCAACAGTGATATGAAATACTTTGCAGTTCTGTTTTTGTGAGATACTAAAAATAATAAGTAACAAATAAATAATGTAATTTATGTGCAGACTGCAGCATTGGGACTAATATTATTCATTGCTGAGAACTTTGGTGTACTGATCAAGTGAAGAAGTGATCTGCGGGTTTTATGTTGGTTGATTTTTAGGATTAACATTTTTTAAGGTTTCAGAGAACATTCTGTAATCCTTGCTATAGTGGTTTTATCCATGGTACTAACAGGCAGGATGAACACACTAACTTTGTAAGTTGTTCTCCATGCAAGTTCAGTTCGTGAAGCATTTTAGAATGCTGCATACATTATCACTGAGACAACAGCTACAAGTGAGTGGTATGGATGTGAGTCTGCATGTCTTTATTCATCAACTGAATTACTACTAGCATTTTTATGTCTCAGAGGTGGGATAGAGGTAATATTATGCTCAAAACACTTTATTGCTATTTCTATGAAATGTGTAGTTGGGCAAGCTGGGAACTTCTTCATCTTGACACAGTGTAGGATTTTGCCTTTGTCTTTAGCGAAGGGAGTGATGGTGCAAGCAAGAGGTCCTAAGTGATGCAATACAATTGGGAGACTGGGCAAATAAATGGCACCAGACCAAATCTTTCAGTTGCCACGTTCTGTGTGCTGCTGGCTGTGGGTCTGTATCAAAGGGAGAAGACAAATCTTTGGTTCTTCAGTAGCTGAGAGACACTGGGTCTCCCACCTGGTGTCCTGACTGGAGCAGCAACTGCTAGGACAGCAGCAAGGCTGTCCTGGCCAGAGCTGTGAGCTTGCTGGGCTCGGCTCAGGTGTGTGCAGTTCTCAGCTCTGCAGTGTGTTCTGACAAAGCTTTCCTGGACAGTTAAGGCAGTGTGGGGCTGTCTTTGTGCCCTTTGTCTGAAATTGGTTGCTGTGGCAGAGTGAGAGCAAGGGAGGATACAAACTTCGTTCAGGACAATACTGAAATAAGGAACAGCAGAGATGATACTGGGGCTGGAGCTGTGATAAGTATGGGTGAAATTGGGAATATAGATTAGGGAGGGTATCAATAATGGAAGGCTGAGTTAGGAAGGCTTGTGGTAAGAGGAGGGCTGCTTGATATATTGCAGATTTGGAGGGGGTTTTGTGGCTGCTTTGAATATTTGATTTGAGCATCCTCACTTCAGAGTTTGCCTTAGAGCTGTGAAGAAGGGCATTGTCTAAATGGGTAGCTGGTCTCAGTTTTAATAGAAAACTCTCAGATGTCTGAGAGAACTCTAAATGCACCTGAAAATAAATGATCAGATAGGAGAAGTAGATAGTACAGGTAAAGATCTTTTTTCTTTAGTAGTATTGGCAGTTTACAGATTTTGTTTTCAACTTCTTTTTGCTTAATTGACTCCCTACTGGACTGAATTTCTTATTGACTCTTTTGATACTGAATAAAAAAATTAAACTGGTATGATTCGTATAAGGTAAAGATCTCCCTTTTATGCTCCCCAGCCAGTAGTGTATTGAACTAGTTTGTGGAGAGTCTCTAAGTAAAGTTCTTTCCTCATTTAAAGGCAGTTGTTTGATGCTGCAGGGTAGTGGAGGCAGCATTTATTCTTCTAGTTGGGTGTGAACTTGACTAGATGTTGAGCATGTCTCACCTTTTCCTGTGGCTCCTAATTTTCTTGTAAATAAATTCCTCCTCATGTCTGCGGATTGCAGTGAGCGCTGCTCAACCACAAAGCCACAAGGACACAGTTGAGCGTTACTTGGAGACAAAGCTCTGAGCATTTATGTAGCAGACCCCTCTGGGTTAGTGTCATGTTACTTTGTGAATGGGACACAGACCTTGTTTGTCAGCTGCTCTGGCTGGATAACTTCTCCAGTGGTGCCTGTATTTAAAACCGGAGCTGCTGCTGAATTGGGACTAACTTGTGTGATATATTAGGATAGAAATTGCACGTCACAGAACAAAATCCTGATCTAGAGGAGGAGTCTGGTTTGAAGATGTTTTCAATTAAAATCTGTCAGTGACCTTACTTCCTGTGCTTATGGTGAAAGACGAAACAGATTTGGGCTTTCAGCCATTGACATTCAGTTTTTAGAAGATGTAATCTGTTCCCTTCTGAAAGAACAAAAAAAGAGAATTTTCCTTTGTCTTTCCAGAGTGCATGTGCTTTTTATAGTAACTTGGTTAAAAAAATTATGTAAATGCTTATCAGCATGGTAATCAAAGTTTTCTTAAGAAATATTTTATCCAATATTAATACAAGCAAGGGAGTTTCAAGAAAATAAATTGTATTAGTCTGTTTACTTTGTTTGACTCTGTGAGTAATTACTTTGCTGCTTCTACCACAACCATGTTTTTAAAACTGTCAGAAGGATTAGGAAAGCTGAGGAATGTGAAATGAAAGTAAATCCAGTCTCTTTTTCATTGAATTGACTGGATTCCAAGCAGACGGTGTCACTTGAAGGTATAATCTTCTTAACATCCTGGAAGTATTAGAAACTTAGAAACAAAACTGCATATAGTTTCTGTACTGACGTATTCTTAGGATTTCTTAGTATTTGCTGCTGCTGCTATTTACCATGTGTAAAGTTTAAGTGGAGAAGTCAGGTGAAGATAGGTCTAGAAGCCTTAAAGAGATTTTTTTCTAAAATAACGCTTAAATGACAGTTTTGATGTATTTCTTTAATGAGCCAAAGCCAGAATTGAAACATGCTACTGATGTGTGAAATTGCACTAACAACTTAGAATGGTTGTGTTATTTTATATTTGGAAATAAAACTCAGCCCTTGAAGAATAGAATGCAGCCTTATGTTGGATCATATATTCACAAAAACATGTATGTGACTTAGGTAAGATACTTCAGAAATATTCCCCAGTACTTTCCTTCAGTCCTAAATAGTATCAGCCTTGGAGGCCACATCTAAAACTTCTTCTCTGTAAATATGATGTTATATAGCTTTTCAGATATTTTCAAAAGCAGAAATAAATATTTTACATCTTCCAAATGCAGGTGCAAGAGTTAATATGCTTTCTGAAGCCAAGTATGCTGAATTGAGTGAATACTTATACCTCCTGCTTCCATTTCTCATAATGAGAAATTACATTTCTAACGAATTAGTGGATGTGGGGTTTATAAAAATGTATTTTGAGATTTGATGCTTTTAGTTTTGAGAGAGCTAGAAAGTTCAGATTACCAACAGAATAAAAGTAATGAATTAAATAAAATAGCAGCTATTTGGATTCTTCAGTGTTTAAGATCAGTTCTTGTGGATGGAATTATTTGTAGGAGGACAGGTGAAAAGCACAGGTGCATGTTAAGTATAGTTTGCTGTAGACAGGGAGAGCAACCACCCAAACCAGCAGGTGCTTGTGAAACACTCAGGCTGAGGCATGTGGTGCTGGGTTATGCTCATAATGCATTAATGGGTGTGTGTTTGGTTGGTTTGTTTGTTTTGGGGGATTTTCCCCCCTCCCTTGGGAGGTAAGGGAAAATATTAAATCAGGGTAGTTTATTTTCATGTGAGCAGTGCATAAAGGTTGAAGACTATCTGTGTCGGTTTGGCTGTATGAACTCTCACAAAGTTTAATTGGAACTGCTGTCTCAAATTCTGTTTCTGTTGTGTTCACCTTGGGAGCCACCTCATACAGTAACCTGATACCAGTTTACTCTGGTAATTCTACAGTGCCTTCCTTAAGTTTCTTTTACTGCAGTGGGAAGGGGTATGAACACAATCTGTCAGCAGGAAAGAACAGGGAGCCATGTACAGTTCATGAGATGGGGAACCCCAATGACTAAAGCTCTCTTTGGATTGCCTTTAAAACCTGCAGTGCATTTATTGGGCTAACTTTAGTGTGGTTCATCTTGCTTGCAAACTTTGCAAGGTCATAAGCTTCCTGATTTGTTTCTGCAGTGTAAGAGAAATGGCATTATTGCATCCTTTGTAACTTTTGGGACTGGATTCCTTACTGCTTCAAAACTGTTGAGGCAGGAACTTCATTTGTCCCTTCCAGTCTAAAGAATGTAGAGCCTTTAAATTGGAGCTCTGTTGTCTCAAGCTAGGTGGAAAATATTGAAGTAGAAGTTTTGTTTGAAACCTAAATATTTCAAGAGATCGTTTAGTTGCTCATTTTTTTCCTGATTTGCTTTCATGAAAGAATAACAAAGCCAGTGGAATATGTTATTAACAATAAAGGTTGTGCATGTCTCAAACTCCTGTTCATAGTCTCTTGGGGGAATAGTTGAGGTTTTTCCTAAATGTGTCAGGTATTTTTTATACTGAGCAGTTGAAAAAGACATGGTAAGTGTATTTTATTTTTAATTAAACACTTATGTTCCTGCAGAAATTGTTCAGTGGCCGTGTAATTGAATTAAGAGTATCATGACTTGTGATGATGTAGTCTGATAGCCATATCAGTAGTCTGTTTGCCATCCAAAAAATCTTGGATTCCTCATTCTCTGTTGTTGTTTATGGAAAATGGCACATTTCTAAATGAAAATCATGCTTTGGTAAGTGGGCTGTTCATGAAGGAATCAATTTCTATTTTAAACAAGTAAACCCTCTAGATTTTCCTCTGTTTTTACACATTCCAGCAGGTGTTATGTATATTTAATCAGAAGACACAGCAATAATAGTCAAAGCTAGTCTGTTGAGCTCAGCCTTGTTTCATATCAATGTTTTATGTTTGTCTGGAATGTTGAATTCTCATAAAATGTGCCTATTCAAATAGAGACACAAGACCAAGAGATTTTGCTACACAAACATGGTAATATGGTTTATTCTAACCACTATAGTAAACTTCAATTCCTTTTTGCGGAGAGGAGAAGAAAATCCTGTTATGGGATACTTTTTTGACCAAACAGAGCAAACATTTCCCTTTGTGCTTTCCTGAATGCTTCTTTTTTTTTTTTCCCCGCTGATATATTCTATCCTATTTGCTGCATCTTGTGTCTTAGAGTGAAAGTTGCAGGGAGTTCCATCTTACCCCTTTACTGAAGACCAGGAAAAGTTACCTGATTCCATCTCATGTTGGTTTTTGCGTTCTGTGTACTTCTTCCAAGCTCTTAACAGTAGAACTTGTCAGGCATGGGTGGGGTTTTTTTCTTCTTGGGGAAGGGAATGCTTGGAAAAAAGGGGAGGAGAAAGGAGGAGAAGTGTAGTCTCTTGCCAGACATGAATAATTCCGTTTAAGATGTTTCTGTTACTTCTGTCTTAACTTGTCTCATCAGTTTTGGTTTTTGTTCTATGGTTGTTGCATAGGCTATATTTGTTTTAAAGTACTTTATTGTGGTATTTTTTACTGTTTTGCTTTTGTCTTTTCCCCTTTAAATGGGATAGTTCTTAAAACCCTGAATAGATTACAGTCATGCAAACAATTGTATTGGCACCTCTGAGTGCAGCAATGAGTGTCAGGGGACAGAAGGGAGCGGCAAGAACCTTTCAAAACACAGCTGCCACTGACAGAAGGGCACCACAGCTCTCTTTTGCTCTGAAACGATTTTTTTAAGGAGAGGCTGAATTTGAACTTACTTTAATCTTAAATAGCCTCTCCTATTAAGAAACTTTCATTTTAACAGCAACTCCTTTCTTTGTTTGAACTGCATAACTTACTAGTAATTTTTATGAATTGTTGGTCTTTCTGGAAGTTTTTTCAGCTGAAAGGAAAGTGGATATTTTTAGGAGTCGGAGTACATAGTAAAATTTTCTTCTTTAAGGAAACATTCCTATCAATCATTGAATTAAAATGTCTTCTTGGTCCTCAGTCATAATTTGTATAGGAAGTTTAAGCTCCATAAATTGTCTAGATAAAGAATTTTCCCTTTTCTAACTGACCGGTATAGAGAACCGGTGTTCTTGCTGATGCATTTTAGTACCTCCTTTTTTACAGTTGATGCCTTCTGTTTTAGGCCTGGCTTCAACACTTGCCCTAGCCTCAGAATTATTTACTGCTCAGTCCCCATGTGACAGTTCCTTTCTTCACACTGTTTCTGCATGTGCTCTCCCTGTGCAGCCTCCCAGGCCCAGAGCTTTGCCAACCGGCTCGGCTGCCCTCCATCTGCTTGCTGCCCTGAGCAACAGCACTGCTCCTGCCTTGTGGTCCTGGAGGACTAGCTGGACTACTGGCTAAACCAGTGCTGCTCTTGCATTTTTGGCTCTCTTCTATTTCTGGACACTCAGTTACCAAATAGGAAACCACCCTGCAGTTACACCTATGTTACTGTGTGTGCAAATCAGGCCATTGCTAAAAATTTGTTCTGGTCTAACGAGCCAAGCTTGTCAGTAGGGCAGCAAAAGCATGCCTGGGTGTTCTGAGGTGAATCAAGCACATCTTTAGAGGTCTCAGTGCTCTTAATTCAGCAAGCTACATTGTCCAGGACCATGTGAAAAGCAAGAAAATTTTGGGACTGCCGATCTGGGTGACCCAATATGAAATGGTAAAGGTCTAGCACCTGACTGAAATCAGGTATTCTGTCATACATCATGCTGTATGCCTGCTTAAGATGTTTTCTGCATCATCCAGGAGAGAGCAAGATTCCAATTACTAAGCTTCAGCTTTAGATAGGTAGTGGAAATGTTTGTTTTCCTGTCTGACTCAATGTTACCATGTGAGAGACAGGATTTGAAAACACTGTCAATAGTGGAGACAAAATATTTGTAATGAATACACTCATCAATTCCAGCAGACTTTTGCAGAGTTTTTTTGAACGGGATCTTGCTGGCAGTGGCTGCTGGTGGCAACTTCCCTGTGAGCAGAAGAGTTGAATTAATGGTGTGTGGTAGCAGGGAGACTGATAGACAGCATGGTGGCACATCAGTTCTCAGCCCATTTTGATAGAAACAAATGCATTTTACAATAGCAAATGCATGAGTCTTCCTGAAGGTTGTGGTAGTATGGAGGTTTGGGAGCAGAAAAGAATACTGAAATATTGTGGAGGAAAGGATAAGCCATTATGTTGCTTGCTACTGTGTAAATTGTTTTTCTTTTTGTCTTTGTGGTCTTTTTAAAGTCAGATGGTAACTCAGTATTTCATTTAATTTGTATGTTGGCTTAATGATGGAACAGTTGGATGGAACAGTGTCTTGGGGAGAGGAAGCCTCATCAGAGAAAAACTAATAAGAGTGAGTTATTTGAGGAAGTGCATATCGTATAGGTCACTTTAGAGAGACTTGTGTGAAACTGGAAATGTTGTGTTATCATCAACAGGCACCAGTTTGACAGTGGTCACATGTCTGACACCAGCATCAGTCCCTTGTTATCTAAAATCTTCCCCTGATTGATGGTGGGCTCAAAAGGCTAACGCCCAAGATGGTAGCAAGCATCAGCAGTTTATTAAAGCCTTGATACCTTTTCTCTGTTGCAATCCCACGGGCAGCACCACACAACACTGAGTCCTTCCCCTCACAGCATGACCTCTTAGCTCCAACAACCCCACAAAACTTTTATCCCTTTTCTCTTACACACATAGCACCTGTGTGCCCTTTTATTCTTTTGTGATTGATCAATACCCATCAGCATTCCGTACTTCCTTTCCTTCAATGCTGGTCACCTGTTTTACACAGCTGCACCCATTCCCAATGTCCCATATCTGTTCTCCTACATTGTCTTTGTGGTTTCTTCAGAATGATTTAAATATTATTACATGGATGCAAAATGTTAAAAATTCTAAAGCATCTCTGGCAACCAATTAAAAAAATCACGAGTTCTCAGTGGCACCTAAAATGGAGGACTTTTTTTGCCAGAATAGACTTTCTTTGAAAAACAGACTGTCTGATATGTCCCTCCAGAATGATGTAAAAGATTTAGACCTTTTGCTCTTTTCCATAGTTAGCTTCAATACTAACATTTTGTGTTGCCATTAAGAACTAAACGCAGGAAAGATTTCCAGAGGTAGATATTTCAACATAGAGTCTCAGTCAAATTTCATTTCATTCACACTGGGAATTTTCATGGATTCTGTTCAGTAACTATTTGAAGATCAGTAATAGTTGTTTCTCTGTCCATACTGTCTGGTGGTATAGTCTTTGAGATACTCAGGGAAATGTGGAGGTCTCTCATGATGCTGACTCTAGAAGATTTAGGCTCTAATTAGGGATGGTTTAGGTTAACCAGTCAGGGAACTGACAAGTTCTCAGTTTCCTCATCTCTTGCAGAGAAAGAAAGAAAGAAAGAAAAAAAAAAACCAAACAACCCGGAAGGCTCAAAAGCACCATACAAATCTGAACATGCTGACATTTTAAAGAGAACTGCAAGTGTTGGAAATGCCAGGTTTTACTAAATTTTTGCAGGTTAGATGGATTTTAGTGGAACTTTTTTCACAGTAAAGGAAACATCAAAAACAGTCTTTACTGAGAAATCGTACTGTACTCAGTATTCGGATGTTCATAGCTTCTTCATTTTTTTTAATTCCTGGCATATTCCAATGTCTATTGTGGAAAAAGTGATATATGACAGAAAATTGGGAAGGGGTATTTATGTACAGATTTACTAGACTCCTCTAAGGAAATTGGCACAAGCTTGATGTTGTGAAGTGCTTTTCATTGGTCACATGAGTTCTACAGAGCAGGCATAAAAGTAAGGATGTTACGCGATGTCTCAGATATCTGGTGAAAAAATGGTATCAATGGCTTGTCTTTTAATATACAAGTCTTTCTTCTTAGCAGACCAAGTTTGAGTCAAAACCAAAGGTGCTGACTTTCCAGATAAACTTCAGTTCTTCTGTCAGCACCATCACTTTATGGCACCAACAATACAGATGGTGACATACTACTGGCCTTTGATAACCAAGGGCTGCTTTTTAGAGGCTTAATGTCTTGAAAGTGTAATTTTGGCTTGGTTAAATACAAGTTTGTTTCACTTTACATATATTTCAGTTTATGATGAGATTGACACTCCAAGCATTGTATTTTACCTCAGAAATGCTTAAAAAGAAATAATCCAGTATAATATCCAATTTAGAGCCCTTGGAAACTGTCTTCCATGTAAACATGTCTTTTTTGAACTGGATCTCACCCTTCATGAATATATCTGGTGCATGTAGTGAAATGTTTCTTGAGAAAGGGGAGAAGGCATTGTTTCTAAAATCCTCTAGCTTATTAAACCTGGAAAGGTACTGGATGAGAGGGGAGGAAGGGCAGAGGAAATAAAACATTCTTTTGATTGGCTTAACTGACTAGCAAGTGCATGGACCATGCTTGAATCTTGGCATTACAGTAGGATAAAAAATAGTAAGTATATTTAATGGAGTGGTTTGGACTATTTTAGATCCCTAATAACAGAGGAAGGAAGGCTTTTTTATTTCCCCTAACTTGTTTAAAACCTTATTTAAGTGATTTTTGTTCCCCAGTAACAGAAATTGATGGAATGAAATGATCGTGAGGAGAGGAAAATAATTCTGTGCAGGTCTCTGTTGGCATTGTTGGCATTATCCAATTTTATATTTGCTGTGAGGAACAATTATTTCTTAACTTCTTAATTGTTTCTTAAGCTATGCTTAAGAAAAGAGATCACAAAGATTTTCATTTACCACAACTGGATTATTGATAATGAAAAACATTACTGAGTATGTTCCCCCTTTTATTCTTTAGCTGCGGGGAGAGATGCATTCAGTTTTTAGTTTACAATGGCATATGTATTTATATTAAAGTGGTTTTAGCCCAGCTTAATGAATGAACAGTTTAATATTTACAATATATCCTCTTGTCTTACAACCTACTATTGCAGCTCCACCAATTTCTGTAAGAAATTAATCCTTGGGTAGCATTTTAGAGGTGATGTTCTGTGCATTGTCATTTACACAGCGTTGCTGCAGTTCTGTCATGAACCATTACAAACTATCACACAAGGTACCAGGCCAGTGCATGATATATGTAGGACACTGCTTGAAAACATGAGAGGGATGGTGCTGGTTTAGGGTTCATTAAGTGTGACAGGGATGTTGATTTGTCTGGCAGGGTGACAGAGACATGAGGTGACTTTCTGGATTATTGGGAGTTGGGAATAACGTGGCCCGTGCAAGCTGAGTCCTTAAAAGTGTACTCCACAGGGGTATGTCTGTTGTCATAAGGTATTAGCTTTAGATTAAAAAGCTTATTAAAGCCATTTGTTTAAAGATGCAGTGGAACAGACATCAGCATGGTATACCAAGCTTTGTTCACTAATATTTTGAATAAAATACGTGTAGGAACATATTGATTGAGAAACATTTTGATTGTTTTCTGGCTAGGTTTTGGTATGAATAGCACAGGGAGACTGAACTGATTTGTCTGGAGATAAACACTCAAGTTCTGTATTGATAAGATGGCAAAAACTTTTGAAAACCAGTCATGTGAGGCTGGAGAGGAATGTATCAGGGGGAGAAAGGGTTTGGTGGGCTGTTGAAGAGGAGTACACTGTGAAGTGCTGTGGTTGGGAAAAGAGTTTAAATGAATGAGTGGAAGGTGGGAAGTTTTCCCATCTGTGTCAGCTGTGTGTAGCTACAAATGTTAACTGCTCAGGAAGGATGTTGATTGACTAAGTGGGAATGGTTCAGAGAATATCCCTGTGATGCTTTGGAAAGGATGTTTCCAGGTGAAAATTTCAAAAATATCAGCCTAGTTACCATACCCTAGGAACAATAGAGATGTGACTTAATTTCTGCATTGTGGAAAATATTAATTCTGTAGTGGAAAGACTCTTGGACCAGAGAGGAGAGTTTCTCAGTGAGGGGAAATTGAAGCTTAAGAATATTAGAGTGGAAGTTAGAAGATTCATAACAATGAGGAATACTTATCTGTGGAACAACTTACTGTGTTGGAAACCTTGAAAAGCAAGAGTTAATTTAAGTAAGATTTAGGAACAAAATAGGCCAGAGATGGGGATGGAAGATCACATTGTCACTTTCTGTCCTTATAAACCTCTGGCTATGTGCTGTTGAAGAGTGACATTATGGAGTCTAATCACGTAGCATGGAATGTAATTCTCCTTTGCCTTGACTTCAGTCACCTTCTATTGGAATAAATGACAAAACCTGCTCTGACC
Source organism: Cisticola juncidis (assembly GCA_013400215.1). NCBI lineage: Eukaryota > Metazoa > Chordata > Aves > Passeriformes > Cisticolidae > Cisticola > Cisticola juncidis. Next base: position 38,323 of record VXBR01008734.1, read on the forward strand.
AAGAGCATGTGATGTTGCTTGTGTTTGCCTCCCTTGGCTAGGATTTAGAGGAGATTGATGCAAGGTTCTAGTGGTTTGGAAACATTCACTTGTGTACCAAAAAATATCAAGGTGGTAATGATCTGCGCTTTACAGAATGGGACGTAGAAGCATAACAAGCAATTTGATAAATAAAACTTTGGTTTCAATATCAGTTTGCAGTGTCATTCAGGAACATACAATGTTCTGCAGAGTGACAAGGCACAACATGGATGCTGGTGGTGCCGTGGCTCTCAGCAGTGGGGAGCTGGAGGTGAGCTCAGTCCCTGCCACCCAGGCTGCCTATGCTTCTTCCTTTTTTCTGGGAGGTGCCAGAGAGGAGTAGAGGTGTTACACAGACTGCTGTGTACCCGTGCTAGGAAGAGTTCTGTGGGTGTGGAAGCAGATGGTTGTGTTTGGATGATATTCTGAATTTCCGTGGAGGCAAGAAGAAGGAAAGAAAAAGAAGTCTCAGAGTCAACTTTTCCACCAAACAAGAAATTCCCCAGAGATGTGTGCCACCGCAAGTGACAGGTAGCTCTAGAAATAAAACTGGAAGTAGACCAGACAGTACCACTTTCTTCCCTTACTGAGTGACTCTTCTATAGCAGAGGTTTGATTTGCTTGGAATATTTGTAGTATTTCTTTAAAAAAAACAAGGTTTACGTGTTACAGGCCAGTATTTGTAGAAGGCCCCCCTCAAGCATGTTTTGCACACTGGCAACTGTTAGTGTGCACAGAGTGGTGAAGCTGGAGTGAGTTCAGCTGACACTTCTGAGCAATGGAAACTTATTAATAAATAATTCAGCAGCGCTATGGAAGCTGATACCTGTGGTAAACAATCTCAATCATTTTAATGCTTCTCTCGCTTCATTGCTCTGTTAGCCATTTAACAAGAGTATTTGTCATTTTAATCTGTGATTGGAAGGGGACAGCGATATCTTAGTAGTTTTGTGTGGTTTTCAGCTGTGACCTTTAAGGTGTCTGCAAAGTCAAATGGTAGCATAGGGTCTTGCTGTGCTGTTCTCAGGAGAGGTCCAGTTCATCTTGTAGTTGCTGTGCTGAAGATGACATCATCTGACATGGACTCTTCAGGCCAAGCTCATTTACTGATTGCTGGCTGAACTAGTTTGTGTTTGTTCAGCTCAGTTTTTTACTGCTGAATTTCTACTGTGTTCAGAAATCCTTTCTGAATTTATTGCTGTGTATACAGGCCATATGCAGCAGAGCTATGACTCTTTTTAACGTGTAGACTTCCAGTAGCTAGGAAAAGTTGGTGGTGATAGGCTTTTCCCTTCTGAGTTTGCTTTTGTGGGTGTTTTATGGTCTTCCCCAAGAGACTGGGAAGTAATGGTTGAAAAATCTTGCTGTAATGCCTTCTGGAGGTTTGTGAATCCAGTTTTATGCCAGTTTTCAAAATTAGTGCAGTGATTGACCAAGAAAAGCAGTGAGTGGGGAAAAGACCAGCTGAATGAAAAAGAGGCAACTTTTATGGCTTTTCCTTGGAGAAATGAATGTGTCTCAAGTGTTTTTTATTGCTGCTGCCCTTTATTTTATTCAGTTGACAGAAAATGTGAACTCTAGGCAAGAAAGTAAAAAGTGGGAGGGGAAAGATCGTGTGGCTGAATGGGATTGTGCTCTGAGAGGTGAGGGCAGAGGAGGACAGACTTGAAAAAGGCATGGCAGATAAAACGTGCGACTAGAACAAAAAGAGCAAAAAGAACAGAGAATAAAAATAGGATCTTCAAAACCAGTTTGCCTAGGGATCTGTGTTCTCTCGAAACGAAATTGAAAGCCTCTATTTCTATAGGTAGTGATACATTTCAGTAAAATTCTTCAAAAGCTCCACTCCCACACCCAAATACATTAATGTACAGGAATTGTCTGACAAAAAAATTAATGCCTTTTATAGGAGCATTTGATGAGAAAAACTGCCGGTGTGGAAGAAACCAAGATAAGTCTGTGTCCCTTATATTTCTCTTGAAATGACAAAGAATTTAAAATTGTCAGTTAAAACCTGACAAACCTTTAAAGGTATGCAGTGTGTTCATGACTTAGTGAAACTTGAATTCCTGTTAAAGTGAGGGCTGTAACTTGTGTTGCAATATGTTGCATACAGAACAGCATATTCTAAAGTAATGTAAATTCATGGAATATATATCATGTGAAGATTCATAGTGTTGAAATGAATGATGGCACTTCCATGGAAATTGTGGGGCAAGTTTTCAAGCAGGTGTTTAGATAAAATTCTTGAGCAGAGATTCTCAAACCTTATGTGGTCACATGAGGTGAAGGTTGACTTCCATCAATCAACTGCAAATTTCTTAAGGGAGGGTAGTGATTCTTGTTTAAGTGGTTTATAGTCCTGCAACTCTAAAGGTTCAGACTAGTTTCTGAAAAGAGTCTAGGAGGAAATAAAATTTTACCAACAAAACTTTAATTCCCAGAGAGTGGTCGAAGTGTTTTAATGAACAGTTTAAAAAGCACTATGTGTTTTGATAACATACCCATCTACTTTCATGTTGTGTGTGTAGTGTGCTTTATCCACATGGCAGATTTGAAATCCGTTCCTGCATCACTCCTGTCTCTGTTGTTTTGTAGCAAAGGTCAAATTAATTATTGTTACTTATAACAGAGCAAGCTTGTAGTATTAATTTCTGTGATTTTTTTTCCCCAGTTTTCTGCAATTGAATGCAATATGAATACAGTGTTTTCCAAGTATGTGTCTAGGGTTTTTTTAGACTTACATATGCTCTTTGGACTCTTAACATCCTGTGGCATTGAGTTTCATAATTTCGTTACGTTTGGTAGGAATTTGATTTCTTGCTCTTAAACTTACTCTAGTTGATACCTCTATTGAATTTTTTAATCATTGTTCTGAAACTTAGTAATATTTAGTTTAAATTCATCACATCTGTCCTGCTTGTGGCTTTAGAAATCTGATTCTCATAATTTCACTTCTGTTGTCTCTTCTCCAGTCTGAAAAATCTTACAATGGAGCCAGCCTGTACTTACACTTTATTCTTAATTGTCTCTGTGACATCTCTGTTTCTCTATTCTTTTCCAGGAGTGATAATTATAACCATGCAGCACTTGAGATGAAATCACAATGTTTGCATATAGTGTGGCATAATAACATGTTCCTGTTCTCATTCTCTGTTCCTTTCCTAGGAGTCTTTAGTATTCTGCCTCATGTCTTTGATTCCTGATGAGCTCTGAATGGACATTTTGAAATCATGGTGGATCATACTTTACAATTACTTTTACCAAGGTAGTAGTAGCTAATTTGAGCTTATTGTTGCATCTGTAGGTAGGGTTGTTTTTTCTTCCTTTCTATATTTCGCCTCCACCAATCTTTAATTTTACTTAACCTGATGTAGACCTATGGCATTGGAAGAGCCTTCCACTTTCTGCAGCCTCAGTTTCCAGTTAGGACTTTCCTGAAACACTGCTGGCAAATGGTGTCAACTTTACCTCTTTGATTCTGATCACATTTTCAGGACATTTAGCATTGTAGCTGCACCTCTGCTGGTAATATTTTTGCATTCTAAAGCTTTTAATTGGCTCTTGCTGACACCTTGAACTTACTCTATAGTAGTTAAATTTAAGAGTTTTGACTAAGAGCCTTGCTAAAGACTGAAAATCCGGTTTAAATTGTTCCAGGTGGATTAAGATTGTGTACAGACTGCTCTTCACAGTAATGTCTCACAGACAAGTGAGAGACAATTTGATTCTACTAAAATTATTTGGGAACCTCTGATATTACAACCATTAACTCTTTGACAGATCATTGTCCTTAGTCTATCTGTGCACAATTAGGTAGCAGATCCAAGATAGAAATGTTGATGGATTATAGGGAACTTTATTCTCTTGAAACTATCAGCCTGAACAAAGCTGATCTTTAGGTGGGTTTACTCGAAGAGTAGGTCTTTTTGGAGGGACTCTCAGGATAAGCTTGGAGGTTTCTGTCTGCTGTCAGTAAAACCCAACTCCAAGAAGAAGCTGTGTGGTGTTGTTTTACACCTAGTGGAGGGGGATTTGGACAACTGAAGAACAGAACCAATATAATTTCAACAGAAGCCCTTTATTGTTTACAATACAATCCCAGTTATAGATTCTAAAATCTACAGCCCACGTGGGCACACATCTCTCAGTTGGCCCAGTTGCTGGTTCCTCTCCTTCAGGTCATTTAATTGGTCAAGTGTCCATTCTCACACTGCACCTCCTGTATCTAGGGTTTACATACTTTGTAGACAGTTTCTCAGGCTCTTCGTTCTCATTTTCATCCTGTTGTTTTCCCAGTAACCTTGATGAATTCCTGAGAGCTCTGGAAAACAAGACTGCAGGTGTCTTGTTATCTACAATGATTTTGGCTGGTACACAGAATGGCCTAAGTTGTGCAAATACATTGCTGCACACCTAGCATTTGGGTCTATAACCAATGTACCTTGTAAAATTTATCTTTGAAGTGTTTGGCTGCTATCAATGGAAAGAAAAGTAATTTTTACTTATTCTTTTCACTTTCTTGAGGATCAGCAACCATTTACAAATGTTTTATTTTTTGGTTTATGCTATACTTATTTGCATTCAGTTGGTAAGCAAGTAGGAATTATTTGTACCACTAGGGAAAGATCTGTGTGAATGAAAATGTTTTAGTTTCATTTTCTATGTGTATGTACAACCTTGAAACAAAAGAAGTGAAGAATCTATATGTTCATTATACCATTTCTAATGGGTAGAATTTAGTTGAAATCACTTAAAAGCAAATAGCTGGACCTCAGGATACCATGTGGATCTGAGCTCAACATATCCTGTCATTGATTTTCTCATGTTTCTCTGATATAAATGTTTATCAGTGAACTTTAAGATTGTATGGTAGTAGGCAACATGACACGTAAGTTTAAGATCCCACAAAATAAAGCTGTGTATGAATACCCATACATTTTCAAACAATTTTTGGTTCATAGCTTAAAATAAAACAATGTGTAAGTGTTTAATAACTTTCCAGTCTGTCCTAAAGCTGCTGAGTCTCTTAAAAATGGAGGGTATAGTTTTCTGCAACTTTTGAGTGGGTTCTTGGTATAGGAAACCCATTTATCTCAAATATATTCAGCATATGTGCATACATAGCATCCAAATCTTGCCAACTTGTTGGTGTGGAGGAATTTTTAGGAGGAGGTGTCTGGAAGCAGTGAAGACATGATTTATTGTCTATTCCAGAATGTTGTGCTTAACATTTTTTGTGTCATTATTAGATTAATTATTTTTGGCTATACATGTTTTCCCATGGGCTTTGGAGTGGGGAGATCTTGCTTATTCAGGTGTAGCTGCAGTTAGCAAACAAAACTTATGGAAGGCTTGCTGCAGGTGTGAAAGTTAGTAGGTACTGGCTTGTCATGCCCAAACAGCTGGGCATGCCAAAGGTGAAGACAGTATGCAAAGAATTTTTTAAAATTGTGTAAGCCACTATAATAATCTCAATCATGAGGGCACCAGAAAGGTTGCTGAAAAGACTGAATATTTTCATCGTCAAGGCCACTTACGAACAAGGTCACATATCATAAACTTAGTTGTCACTTTCATCTGTTCTTGCTTATTAACAAACATTGGGAGAGCAGTATAAATGGTAGCCATCTGTCCTCTTGAAATCCTCAGAGGGTTATGTTCAGTGTCATATAATTTCCTTACAAACCATACGCGACATCCCAACTGATGTTTACAATCCTTGCAGATGACAGCAGGCGGATAAGCCATGCAGCTGGCTGAGGCAGGCGTTTATTTCAGTTAGGGCTTTGACATTAAGTCTGGCCAGAGTGTTTGTGGGTTGATACTGTATAGAAAGCTGGAACTAGGAATTTACTGTTTTCCTTGGAACTACTTGATAGTCAAAATTCTCAGTTTCTGTTTTTCTTGCCATGTTTGCTAATTGAGAAGAATTTTACTTTTTTTGAGATGACGGGACAATGCAAGAAAATGTGTGATCACGTCAAAGTTTTTTTGTATTCTGATTCATACTTGTATGATGGAGAAGACTGGGAGTAAGAGAACACTTGACACATTAAGTTCATTTAAAACCCTTGACTTGGAATACACTGACATTTGTTTCCTGAAAATAATTTGCATATTAAATGGCTTTTTTGGTTGTGATCTTGGTTGCTTTTTAGTATTTTTGCATTCATGCACAATTTTGCTGAACCTGTCTGCATAAAACTCAAATTTTAGTTCCTGTAAACTTACATAATATATGAGAGAATGCAAACTGATCCAGACAAAATGTCCTCAAACCATCAGAGGTATTCTGTTGTTCTGTCTTCAAGACCTTGCTCTTACCGAGCTGTGAACTGTGTCAAAGAAAATAGTCCATTTACTAGAAGAAAGATTAATTGAGAAGTACAGTTTGTCATTTTTTCCTGTTTCCACATAGCAGCCAAATGGAGCCTTAAAATTCTGGTGCAAAGAGTCAGTGCCTGAAGATATTTTTCATGTGTGCCCCGACTGTCCCTATTTAACTACAAACCTGAAATTTTAAATTGTCCAGTGGTTTCTTCAATTAAATGAAAGATTCCAGGGGTGGTTTGTGGGAGCAGTCGATACTGGAAAAGTGACATATCCATCTTCAACTCTTGCAGTCTGTGATTTTGGAAGTAAAAAAGAAAGTAGAATTGATGCAGTGCTGAGCAGTGTTCTAATGATGGGTACATTCATTCTTAGCAGTAAAGTCAATGTATGTAGTGTGCAGCAGAACAACTGGTCTGAGTTATTTCTACAAGTTATTTCCACAAGTGTGGTGTATTTTTTGGAAACAACGTAACTGTATTGACCCTCCTCTGTTGAGGTGAAACCAAATCCTATCGTTCTCAAGGGTAGCAGACAGCAGCTGGTTTTGTAGGAGAAATAAGGCTTGGGCAAACATCTCTCATCAGAAGCTATAATGTGACTGCACACTTGTTAGCTGTATTTACTTCCCTGCATTTTGGAAATCTTAAGAAGCTGACGTTCCTGATCCCTCCTATGTTCCCTCACTTACTGCAGAAGTGTTATGTAATGTTCGTAAAAGCCTGTCCAACATGTCCATCCTAATGGGAAAGTCCTTTATAAAAGTAATATTTTTAACTGTCTGCATCGAGGATACTAGAGAAATTTCCATTTTGGATACTGAGAAGATTCCATTTGATTCAGGTTGGTTGATGTTCTTTAAGACAACAGCCCAGCAGGGTGGCACGCACCGTCTACATGTTCCTACGTGTTTCTTGATGAAAGTACATAGATCAGAAAGGTATCATGCTAGAATCTGTTTGAGTATCCCTGGGTACATAATGAATCCTACTACACTAGAATTTAAATATTGAGGTTAATTTTTCTTTGGTGTCGATGAACCTTTTCGTTATCTCAGCTGGGAATGAGCTCACTGCTCTGTGTAAATAGTATGAGACTTATTAGGGCTATGATCATTGCTGTTTAATTGGACAGTAAAATGAAACTTTTACATGAAACAACCTAAAGCATTGACTTGGAGTAGCTTTTCTCATTTAGCTTCTGCAAAGGTGTCACTGCACTTGCTTTCCAAATCACACTGTTGATGACAGGGTTCTTAATTTTTACTATGTAATATATAGTGTATACTGTATAATAATTAAAGTGTGCTATTTTCTTTTGTAACCCCTGAGCAAGGAGAAGTTATGATTTCCCAACTGTTTAGTCACATAGATTCCCTGTTTATATTGTTCTGTGTTCTTAATATGGGAGATACATAAGTGAGACCTGTGTTTAAGTAGCATAACACTTCTGTCTCACAGTGACTTCTATTAGAGCAGCTGATAAGATTATTTGCATAAATAATGACTGCAGAATTGGGAACAAAAATGTGTTGATGTAAATCTCTTTAATTAGGGTGCTTGCTAGCTTATGGAATGTAATTGAAGAACTCTGCACACCTTCCAGGTTATCCAGTTGTTTCAAGTACAAATCTTACCATGATGCTGAGAACATGCAGAGCAGCAGTAGTTTTGTTTGTGCTCCTGTGTATGTGCTTTCCAAATGGACTTTTTCTCTTGATCACAAGTGACAGTTGTCCTGACTTTAACAAGGTCCCAGACAGGAGATGTCTCCTCTCACCACCTTTTGGTGGTGCAGGGAGTACATGGGGTGTGCTGCCATGGTTTCTTACTCTGAAGGCCATGTGTAGCTTCAGCTGCCTAGGGAAAGCTGGCCCTCCCAGAAACTGGATTATAAACCACCGAGTTTTGGAAGAATTGAATTGCCTCAATATAAGGCTGCCTCAACTGCTGAAGGTTTAAAAATCTGTTGGCTGGGCTGGTTGCCCAACTGTTGTTTACTGTGTGCATTTTCATGAATCTGTTAGTTAAGTGTGTGGTGGCAGCTGCTAGAGACTGAAACATGCCATGTTGTTTTCTTGTACAGTCGAGAACACCAATTTCTGCATCCTCTGGGGAGTTAAAACAGAAGATAGCAATTGGAAAGTGTCTTACTGAGAGTTTCTTTGTCAATAAGTAGAGCAAATAAACTTGAGTGTGTCACAGATTTGTTATATGTGAATTATGAAAGATTCAAATGTCTGTTTTGTTGTGTGAAGCAGAGGTTAGAGCTGGGGGTGATGTGGGGATTGCAAACTGTTGCCTGCTGGTGTTCCTGATGGCTGCCTTGGTGATATCAAAGGCTCAGCTACAACAGTTGGTACTTTGCATCAGGCAAAATGTTGGTTAGATTATACCCTCTTATAATGCAGCTGTTTTCTGATGGGCCGTGGAGTCAACAGAATGATCAGGTGTCTTTGATACTGAAAGTTTCCAGGCCTTCTGGCATCATGAGTTATCCTGAGTCAGTGAACCTGAAGCAGTTGGGGAGTTGGCAGGGCAAACTAATTTGACTTGAATTTAGCTGTTGTTTATATATTCTGTATAGCTAGTGTGAACTGTCTGCACATTGTTATGCAAAGTATATGATACTTGATGAGATCTTGTAACTGAATCATGAGTGAAAATAGGTAATGTTTCAATCAAGATATTTTGATGTTGATATACATGTGTATTTGGAAGAACAGAAGACACCGGCTAAGATTTCTTGAATAAATCGGTGTATGTGAATGATGAGGTAGCATCATTGCAAAAGATTGCTTCTGTGAAATCCTGTGGTGTCTGGAAATGTACTTTCCAGCTCTTGAAATTAAAGAGGAAAGGGACTGTGCCTGGCTAAAAGCAACATTAAAAAAGTAGCAATGGTTATATGTACAAAGAAGGAATGGAGTGATTTTACTTGCAGGTCTATCATAAGCTTTTGAAATTAGGAAGCATACATAGGCTTAAGTGAAGTATATGATTCTCTTTTTAAATTGACATTAGCTTGTAAAATACTTTGTGATCCATGTCATTTTTATCCACTGTTCAAGAATTGTCTTTACATTTAAGCTGGAACCAAAGAGCTGCTATTGGCCTCCTCATGTGTTCTCTATGGTCTCACTTCAGTCCCTTAATGAGTCACTATGGCTTAAATTTCCTAAGTTTAACAGACTTATTAAAGAAACAGAATATTCTGAATTTTGTTCATGTTTCTGTGTTCAATATATTATGCTACTGTTAGTGAAGCTTCAGAAGGGACATGTGTGCTGCAGAGCTGGCAGGCTGTGTTGAGGTTCTGGGTACAATCTGTCTACAGACCTCAGGCCTTGGCAAGTGATGTTACTTGAGTTACATAAATTTTAAGTACTAAACAAGCTGTGTTCTCAGCAAAAACTGATTTGCATAATACATTGAAATGCTGGGCCAAAGAATCTGTGGTTATCAAATCTGATTGAAAAGGAAATCTTACCAGTGTGAAAGAGAGTAATAAAACCTTTTATTGCTATTTTGTGAAATATATAAAAATATGATGTAAGAGTTACATCCAAAAACGCAGGACTCTAAAGTGTAAAAAGCTAAGACCAGAAAGTTACTAAGAGCTGTTTCATCTGCCTATCCAGACTTGTGAGTTTGAGCCAGAGGGCAGTTGGGGTATGTTAGGACCATACAAACCAAGAGGTTGTCTTGCTTGTGCTCTAGGAAGAGAATAGGGGGTTTGATTCCATAGTGAAGTTGAGGTATGGTTATATTACATCCAAGAATTTATTGTACATAAACAATTATGTTTGTGTATGGGGAAAGCCTTTTTGAAGTTTTGCTTCCATTTACTATTTGAAAATCGCTTTCTGGGTTCCTCAGGATTCCTGAGCAGTAAAAATAAGCAGTAATGGATGTGGCTCTTGCAGACCCTAAATACTTCAACACCTGCCTACATACATATATAAAATTGCTAATAACAATCTTTAAACAGCATTTTTCTTTACATAGCAGACTTGATATTATATCACTTTATCATGAGTCATCTGCTTAAATCTGACTTCCTTTAGCCTGTAGAGTGTATGTTGATACAGTAGAGTTTTCATTTTGGCATTCCATGGACTTTACAAAGGCGCAATTGAAAGCCAAGCACTGGCTGTCTGCTTTAATGGAATGCGTGAGTTAAGGCAATTTCCTGTTGCATGGAGAGAAACCTTAAGTAGATTTACTGAATGTGACAGGAGATGTACGCAAAAAGCAAATTATTTAGTACTTTGGAACAAGACATTATGTTGCTTTGGAAGACTTGACTGAATGACATGTTACATAACAGGTAATTGTGTAGAGTATTAAATATGTCAGTTTGGGGAGAATTATCAACACAAAGGCAGTTTTCTTGTGCCTCTTTTACACATTGGATGATAAGTCATATCAGACAAGACTCTTGACACTATATTGTCTTGTTTCTGTCCAGTTTCTCCTTCTGATGGGAATGGAGAAGCACGACACTGTGGTAAAGACAAGTGCATCCAATTACAGGAAGTACTTTAATAAATGTTTCTCCATTGTTCACGGCTGTAAGAGTCTCTTTTAATGGCAGGCTTGTTTACAACTTCAGCTGTCAGAGCACCAGGTTGCTTTTGAACCAGGTTTTTGTTACCTTTTTTTTACTCCTGTGAAAGAATTTTGCATTTACTTAATTCCAGGGTAATAATTTGAGGGATTTGTTTTATAAATAAAATTACTAAATGCCATGTGTATGGCTTGGCTAAACAGCAGCTAGTAATTCACAAGAATTGACAAGTTTTAAATACTAAAGTTGTGGAGGCTTTCCCTCACGTAGTACTGCTCATAGGCAAGAGTGGTCCATTGAAATAGAGAGACAGGGTGGAACAAGGAAAATGTCCTTAGCTTGTGGCTGGCCTTGAGGGAATTATTTGCAGCACAACAGTCCATTTATAAAATTAAAATGAACAAACAAGTGGTAAAAGATGTGGGGATAAAAGCATCACAGTAACCTACAGTGAAACAGAGGACGTGTACGGGTGGAACACACAGGATATGAGACATCTTTTGCCACTTCTGTTTGTTTAAAACCTTAGCTAGAAAGTTAAAGCTCTCGTTTGTTCTTGCATGTCCAAGGACTTGCTAAACGTTAACATTTTGAAATTAATGGAAAATTTGAGTCTGAGAAAGGATTTGTCAAAGGTGTTTTCTGTTCTCTTTTTTTAATAGGAAAAGATTACTTTAGGAGTAAACACTCGGCTATTTATTCCCATTTTTTCAAAATGAAAAACAGGGTGACTGTTCAAAGGTAATTTTGCGGTCATCTGTTACACATCACTTCCATTTGAGTATTACTTCACTGTATATGGCACGAATTCCTTTAACTGAAAAACTTGCCAGCTTCATCTTCCGCTTTCTTGTGTTGCTTTGAACACGAGCATTGTATTTTGTATGGGCATGTGAAAGATGCACGCTATGGCAATGTCCTAGTAGGATTTTCCTCTTTTCAAGGAAACCTAGTATTTAAAGAAAATTAAAGCCACAGATGTTTGTTCACTGTGAACTGTTTTTCTGTAGTTACCTTTTTTAACTGTGCAGGCATAAAAGGGGATAGTGAGGTCAAAGAAGGCTGTCAGTCTCCCCGGCTCTATTTGGACTGTTGGCAGTGGGCCAGAAGGGGTGCTCCTTTCCTTCTACTCCGGGGAGCCCCTGCTGGAATACTGGGTCCAGTTCTAGGCTTCCCAGTACGAGACAGATACAGGCACACTGGCAAGAGTTCAGCAGAGGGCTGCTAAGCTTATCAAAGGATTGGAGCATCTCCCCAGTCTGAGAGTGCTGAGGGCTGTTCAGCCTGGAGACAAGAGGTCTTGTGGGGGAATCCCATCGGTGTATATAGGTACCTGGAGTGAGGATGCAAAGGAGATGGAGTCAGAAGCTGTTCAGTGGTGCCCAGGTACCACCAACCGAAGCACAGGAGGTTTCCCTGAACATCAGGAAATGCATTCTGTACCTGATGATGATCGAGTGCTGTCACAAATTGCCTGGGATGGTTGTGGAATGTCTGTCCTCAGAGATACTCAAAAGCCAGAACATGGTTCTGGGCAACCTTGCTTGAGGGGGAGGGAGGCTGGGTGAGATGTCCTTCAGGGGTCTCTTCCAACCTCAGCTATTCTGTGATTACAAAGGTGCATTTTGCTGTCAGTTAAATTGATGCATTAAACAAGGAGAGTTTTGTCCTTCTGTTCATGTTCATTGCTTCAAAGCAAAAGAAAGCTTGAAGAAGTTTTCCTAAGAAGAGAACTCATCTCTTTTTTATCCAGTTCCATTTTTTAAAAGCTTGAAATGACCATATCTGGCCTAATGTAAGGCTGTGCCATGTGAAATGATGCTCTTTTTTGAAAGAGGAGTCTTCTAATTAATATGTGATTCCAGTATGGATAAGATTGCCAACTTCAGATCTGAGAGTACCAAAGCAGGCAAAGTAAAACCTGGTGTGTAGCTTCAAGTATGTAATCTGCAATATGTATGCCTCTGTTCCTTCAAGAGCACTGAGAGGGAGCGCTGGTAGTGGTTGTACTGATGGCTCTACAGAGGGTTATCTTATAAGGCAAACGAGTGTTTTAGTTCAGAACTTCCTAAAATGTTGAGGTGGATAGCAGTCCTTAATTTTTTTGCGTGTCATTTTTTTTCCTGTGAGATGTGCATTATAAACTAAAGTTGCTGGTTTGGTTAGAACTGGGCAAGGGAGCATGAGTGCTTGTTTGTTCAGGGTGAGTGGCATTATTTTGACTTCAGCTCTTTGGGAGATAATGAGAAGTGACCTGTCTGTACTAATACTTGTTCAGTTTTATGATGTAAAGAAAACAGAGAACTGTCATGTTGGTAGGGTGTTTTCCTTCCTTTACCTCGTCATGGATGTTCAAGAAAGAGAAAAGGACTACAGCACTTTGTGACCTGATCTAATGTAAAAGCAGGGTGGGGGGGAGGTTGTCACACATGTGCCCCCCTTCTTTGCCTGTTTTCCCTCTTAATATGTTTTTCTGGCACTCCAGAAATATTTTGAAACCTGAGCTGCAGTGAGTTGTAGTGACTTACTGTGTGTAGTTTGAATAAATGCAAACTATGTTTAGCATAACTAGAGCACAGTAAAGAGCATGTTTTAAGAAGGATGTCCAAAGTTAACTGGTTAGTCATTCCTCTGTGCCTGAAGCAATGCATTTCTTCATTCCTGGTGAGAGTTTTGAACAATTTTGGCTCTGTATATGCCTGTTGAATATGTGTCCTGCATCAGGGTGTAACCTGCTTCTAAAAATTATCTGTTAAAATGTCTTCTGGTTAACAAAATGGGGAATAAAATACGGGAAAATAAAATGGTCATGAACCCAAAATCAAACCTTGATATACAGAAACTCAGTTTGTGTAGAAACTACTTTGGGACTGAGGATCCATTCTGTAAATAGTGACTATTGAAATGGCCCATATTGTGTATGAAGCCTTATTAAACTCATCTGCCAGAGAGAGCTTGATTCTCCTGTTACTTTGTTATAGTTACAGGGAGACTAATGCACATGCCCTAACACATAGGAAAAGGTAAGGTAAATTGTCTTTTGGTTTTCTGTAGCAGGCAGTGCTGTGAAACTGTAACTTCCTGCTTGTCTGACTATTGCTGGAGAACTTAATTGAGATATTGCTTGATATAACATAAATATTTCAGAGGTAGGCAAGGGATTCTTAGTGCTCTCTGTTCAGCTAGAATTCCCAATAGTGCCTTTTACATTCTTATGGCTCTCCAAATTTGTCAGCTCAAACTCTGCCAGAAACTTCAACTAAACAAAAATCACAGTTTTGTTCTTTTTGACATGTGTGTTTATAATAACTATACCATTGCTTCTGTAAATTGGTCCAAGTTGGCTTTTCCAAAACTAAAATATCTTAATTAATAAAAAAGAGACCTATTTTATTTTCATAACTATCACAATTTCATGGTTTGTGGTAACTCAGATGGTGGGGAGGAAGAATCCTGCTGTTGAATGACTAAGGCTTGAATGAGCAATTAATTTGTAAATGTCCCACCCTACCTGAAATGTACTGGTGGTCTCAGCTCAGTTCCTAGAGCTCTGCTGACTGCTAGCCACAGTCTTTTTGTCTTTTTGATTGGCATTTGCATTTGAAAACCTAAATAACAAATCTATGGAGAATAAGGGGCGCTGACACTACTGCTCTCTCCCACCCATCACATGAGGTGAAGTTCCCATCAGCAGTATGTTCCATGGGGGCCAAGCAATTAATTTTGTAATTTTCTAAACACTTAAAGACTATTTTGAAAATATTCATGAACTATGTCTTCTTCAGCCATCTTGCTCCTACAAATAAACATCCTACCCTTTTACAAGAAAGATTCTCCAATAATGAATTAATTTAAATAAATATCAGGCATTTGTCATGGCTTTTGTTATCAAAGGCATTCTTACTGTTTGGGTTTTCACTTGCATTTAGTAGGGTAACTTTGATAACTTCTAGTTTCTTCTTCAGAGGTCTCTTTCAACTGTCCATTTCCTGGATGTGCTGTGACTTTGTAAGGACTATATTGAACATAACATTCTCACCATACAAATGCTGAGGGATCGAAGACCTGCAGTTTTCTGTACCTCCCAACAATTCAGTATCACTTTGTCAATGTTGAGTTCATGTTTGTCACAGTTACATGAATAAATGCTTTGATAGGCTGCCTCCCTCTTCATCCTGAGAGCCCCATTCTGAACTATTTTTTTGAGTAGGAAAACACATGAAAAGCTCTACAACAAAGGTTTTCTGAGTGAAGAACTGCACTTCACCATTTGTGATCTTTCTTGGAAGTGCATTATTTAAATGGGAGCTTTCACTTGCCTCAGAACAATGACATAAATTTTAAAGCAATTGGTGTATTTTTAAATGTATAATGACATGCATTTAGCTTTTCTGTAAATTCTTTACAATAAGCATTCTTATTAGACAGAGTGGTAGTGTCAGGCCTCCTTATTCTCCATAGATTTGTTATTTAGGTTTTCAACCACAAGTGCTAATTGAAAAGACAAAAAAAAATCATGGCTAGCAGTCAGCAGAGCTCTAGGAGCTGAGCTGAGACCACAGTATGCTTCAGGTATGGTGGGACATCTTAATGTCTTTGTCACTGTCTTACAGACCCTCTCCCTGTTGCCTGTCCTAAGCAGCGATCTGAAGATGCGCACCACCAAAAGTCATTGCAGTGGGAATCCTCTTGTATTGGAATGCATAGGGGTATATGAAAGGGTGGAATGAGCTAGAAATACCTGGCACTACTGCCACAAGTATTCCTCCAACTAGTCCTAAGTCTTCAGGCTCTTCATCTTGATAAAATTCTTGAGAGCTTTTGGAAGTAAACTCTGCTATGTGTGAAAATGATTGTGGCAGCTCTCAGGAAGGAATGTATCTGTCCCCAGTACTGCCAGTTCACCAGTAATTCTTTAGAGATCTTTAATCAAACCCAGCTCTAGATGCTCAGTAAGCAGCATTGTTTTCTTCAGAATCAATGTAAAGCTGCATTCAAAACTAAGAAAGACATTTTGGAACCTAATGAAGTTCCTAAGCTTAGTTAGGAGAGCTGAGTGCCTGAACTGTGCAGCACATAAATGGTTTATTATCAGGTCGATGGGTAAGTCTGAGGAAAGCTTTTATCTTTACTCTTGAAGAAAGTGATTTTGTCTCTCTGAGCTATGAGTGCAGTACTGTATCAGGCATATGTCTGTTCTTCCCCACAGAAGTGCCTGAGCAGGATGCTTGAGATGTGTTTTGGCAGAACCAGGCCAAGCAAGTTCCAGGCTCAAGGGCAGTCAAAAGTCACAGCTAGATGTAATTTCTGTGCTGTGGAAGTTGGCCTTGTCTAGTTGATCCCCTTTATATTAAGGGTCACTTATGTGCTCTGAGACCAGAAATTTCCCTTATCTATACTTTTGTGTGATTAGTGAGACAGTGATTGTTTTTTCACTCTGTTCAAACTAGCAAGATAGGGAATAGTGATTACATTTGTTTCAGGAGTAGGTCCTGGGTACTACTCTTATGTTGCCTAAACTGCAGAAACTTCCACAAAATGTATGTGTTTTTGCACCTTCCCAGAGACAAAGACTGAAGCGTGTTCAATGGTATTGACATTTCTGACTGAATGGCACCTGATCCTCTATGCTAGTTCTTGTTGTTTGCTGGTGGTTTTTTCTCCTTCTCTCCATGAATCCGGTTGAGTTTTTATTCCAGCCAATTCTTATGTCTGCAACTCTCAGTATGGTGGCTATGGAGAGTTCATATGGAATTTTTGTTACAACACAGTAAGCCTATTTATTTCAGGAAATCTTTATCCTTGTTTATTTCAAGAGATGGAGAGAGCTCATATGGCTTCTGAAACTGTTTCAGCTGAAGTATATTGAGGTAATTTATAACAAATAGGTAGTTTTGGTATGACTGTATAGGCCAACATAAGCCAAGTAAACACCATTTGATTATGTACACTTACATTTGTCTTGACAAACTTTGTATCTTAAACACAGTAATAACTGTAACATCATCCAAACCCACAAGATGCTAAAATATTTCTCTTAAATATCTAATTTTAAAAAACAAACCACTTACTGTTGAATTTTATATTTTGCCTGAGCAGCAATGACTTGTGGATTTTTCCATGACAGCTTTATTTGAGCACTAGAGTATTGGATGTAGCAGAAACCTGTTAGAGATATGAACACCTGGAGGTGAATGTCTCTCAAGATTATTTAGGTTGTGTATCTCCATAAGTGCTAAAAGCCTTTATATGAATAAGAAATACTTTCATATACAGGAAGTCTGAAGGCCATGTGGTGCTAAAAGCATCGGCTTTGCCTGACGGTCACTTTCTTAATTTCACAAACAGCCTTGGCAGAGTCTCTTTCCTATTTTAGAGCCCTGTGGCCTTTCAAGTAAGTATTGATTTGAACTTAACTGATTTGCCATTTCCTCTTCACTTATTAGAGATACACTTATTTCAGTGGGAAAACTAAGCAAACTTGAAGTGCAGAAGTCCTTCATTGAAATGGTGACGGAAGAGAGAATGACTTCTACTTTGTAGTTTACTTAATGTATTTATGGGCTATCAGTGCATTGCAAGGACATGTTCTTTATGTGACTGAAATTTTTTTCAACTTTTTTCTCACACAGTTAAAAAATACATTTGTACTAAGTCAGTTCAAGAGGGTTTTGGGAGTTTGTTCAAGTGTTTTTGCAGGTACAGCTTGGGTTTTTAAGTGTTATAAGTTGGGGCCTATTTTCTCTTTTCATAGGGCTGCTAGCTCTATATATGAGGCCTCACTTTCCAGAAAAGTCTTAAAACAGTTATGTGGACTACTTGATAACAAAGATTTTAACTAATAAGGAGTTATTTACAAATGCAGGAAACTTAGGGATAAGTTTGTTTTACGATATTTCCTTGACTTGTTCTATAACTGTCAGGCAAGACCATTTACTCTCTGTACTGCAAATATGGTCTCTGCCAACAATGTTTCAAAAAAGTGGCTGGCCTAGTGCCAGCACCATTATCCTGTCGTTATTCAGACAATAAAGAAATGCAGATGTGCCCGAGTTCATACTGCCTGAAACACTGAAGAATTAAGAATGATCAAAGTACATCTGATAGGATTTTGGCACAACCTTATCTCGGGGGAATCTGGACGGGAGGGTGGGGTTGGTTTAACTCCCTTTCTCATCAGTTTATTGTATTTTAAACAATGCTGGCTCACTTCTGTTGGTCATGGAGCTAGTGACAAAAATTGAATTCCAGGTACTACATGAATTCATTTTATGAAAATGATGTTTTATAAAATGGGAAGTTTTCCCAAATAATGCTTCTGAAAAGTCTATATGCTTGTAACTGTGTTTCTCCTGAAATACCCAAGCATTATAGAAAAGGAGAAAGGGTGAGACATCCATTCATGCTGGAGACTTAGACAGCACAATGTTTCTTAGCTCTTCAGAGTGTCTGGAGACTTCAGTGTTAGGACTCTTAGCTTTTTCAGGCCTTGTTTTTTACCTTTCTAGTTTCCGGAGATTGCTGATGTCACGGTTTAATCTAGCTGAAGATCCTTGACTTAAACTTTGGATCTTGTGAGAGAGTCAGTGTTTCAGTAAAACTTGTTTCTTTGCACAATAAAATTTATTTCAATGTTTTAAATATCTTGAGGTGAAGGCTGTGTGACTCCATCTGACTTTGCTCTTCAGGCAATGCTGTTCTAAACAGTAGTTCATATTTCACTTGATGTGACTAGTTCGCTCTGCTTGCACAGAAAATTCTTCTGAGCAGTGAAGTGTTGAAGATGCATGGGCAGTAATTTTGACCCTTAGTTGACCAACAGTGATCTTTTGCAAGACCTGAGAGTGAAGAAGAGTTGAGGTAGACCAATAGCACTTTTAAAGTAAGACATGATGTTTATCATATCTCACACTAAATGTGAGAAAAACCACTGTTCCCAAGCAAGGTGGAGCTGAGGCCTTTGTGTAGTATCTGACACCGTTGATCATCTTGGCTTAGGTGAGGGAAGCAATCAGTGTCCCTCAAGAAGAGCTTGTTCTCTTCTTGTCTTTTAGCTTGTTTTACATCTGTGAAACATGAGAGAGACTCAAATGAAGTAATAATCTTGGGAGAAGAAATTGTGGTTAAGTTTCCATAGCAGCAGGCCTTAGTCAGTACTTCTAGGCCTTTTGATTCCCAAAAATGGCTTTAGAGAGAAGCCTTTTACAAACCTCTGCATGTAACCACTGATTTATATCTATTGCTTTAATCAATAGTCACATCTTCCCAAAGTATCTGCTTGGCTGAAAATATTGAATAAATAATAATGGCACTGAAAGAAGACACTTGATGTATTAGCAGGGGAAGAAAAACTGCCCCCACAAACACTTTACCCATTTAATTAGGCAGAAAATGGTTTCTGTAGATCAGTTATTCAAAAAGGCTTTTTATTAATGTGATTGTTATTCCATTAGTAATTGTATTGAGAGTTCTCTTGAGTCTGCAAAGGTAGAGAATACAGATTTTAATACTTGTGTTTTTGTGTACATACAATTAGAGCTTAGATTGATGATTTACATAATGCTTTCTTGGTTTTTAAATGCAGTGGGGAGAACCTCTCCATTATTTTGTCTCTTGCTGCAAGGTGGGGCTCACAGTTTTAATTATCTTACCACTTTCTTGAGCTCTGCATTAGCAGTGAAAGATCTCATTTAATTTCTTGTTCCCTATAATTTTCTGGTTTTCAGCTACAGGTGTTAATTATTGAGCTCTTCATGGAAGTGGCTATGTGCTTCATGTAAGGAAAGTTTTTTAGAGGTCATCTGTAAGTAATTTCGAGTTCCTTCTGGAGATTCACTTTTGCCAAAACTGACATTTTGTTGAGAAATTGGGTGACAGAGAGGAGTGCCAAAAATAGCATGGGATGTCTCTCCTGACTGTCTAAAGTGTGCAAAACCTTGGAGAGAGAGAGCATTTCTTGCTAGTCACTTTGACCACTGTCTTCCCGTTACGGTTTTTACCTTTATCTTTTCCCTTCTGTGAGAGGAATTCAGCAATAGCTGTATTTAAAAATTGTTTGACATTTTGGTTATGTCCAAGATGGCTTCGTGCAAAGTAGTCTTGGATGTTTGAAACAGTATGCTAACTTTGCAAAGCTCTTCTGCTGCTGGTTCCAAAACCAGCACTTCTCTTTTCATCGTCCTGCTGCTGAGCTCACGTGTTCTGCTGGGTCTGTGGTATCCAGAAAAAGGTTGTGCAGCTTTATCCCCTCTTTCCTCCTAACTCAAGTCTCCTAGCACAGGAGCCTAATTAGATAGTCTGTGCATGGGCAAAGTAGAGTTGACCTACTGACAGAAAAGCAGACAAGTGATGCAATCTGCCTGCCCTGGTATTAACACTAAGACAGTGTACTGATTCACCACTGTATTTCTGTATGGATGCTTTTCATATGTTATTTTTATAACTGCAGGTACAAACCACACTTTAGAAGTCCAGAGTTGAATTGGACCCCTTGAGTATTGTTTGCTTCATTCTCTAATGTTGTTGTCACAGAATGGGTCAGGATGACTGACAGTGGATCATCTGCTCAAGCAGTGTCATCCTAGAGCACATGGTACAGGGTTGTGTCCAAATGGTTCTTGGATATCTCCAGTGATGGAGAGTCCATATTTCTCTCTGGCCAATCTGTTCCAGTTTCTGGTCACTTGCACAGTAAAGTTCTTCCTCATGTTCAGGTGGAACTTCCTGTGCATCAGTTTCTTCACATTGTCTCTTGTTGTATTGCTCATCACCATGGAGCAAAGCCTGGTCCATCATCTTGACACCCTCCCTTCAGATGCAGAGAGACATTGATGAAGTCCCCTCTGTCATCTTCTCAAGGCTGAGTGGGCCCAACTCTGTCTTTCCCCCTAAGAGAGATGTTCCAGTCCCATCACCATTTTTGTCACCCTCTGCTGGACCTGCTCCAGGAGCTCTGTGTCTTGTCCGGAGGATCCCAGAACTGGACATAGCACCCCAGATTGTTTGTCAGAGGGACAGGATCCCCTCTCTGGACCTGCTGGCACTGCTCTTCCTAATGCCCCCCAGGGTACCGTTGGTCTCCTTGGCCCTAAGGACACACTGCTGGCTCAGGAGCAGCTTGTTGTCCACCACAACCGCAGGCCCCTCTCTGCAGAGCTGTTTCCAGCAGTGACAGGCCTCCAGCTAGACCCTGTGCCACTGATCACAACCCTCTGGCATCTGCCATTCAGCCAGCTCTCCATCTGCCTCACTGCAGTCCACGCTTCCTGACCTTGCCTATGACCATATTGTGAGACAGTGCTGAAAGCCTTGGTGAACTTGGGGTAGACAATATCCACTCTCCCCTCCTCTATCCAGGTAGCTGATCACGGTGAGGAAATCAGGTCGGTGAAGCATGATTTACCTTCAGTGAATACTTGCTGACTACTCCTGATCACCTTCCTGTCATCTTCGTGGATAGAGAAAGCCTCAGTGAAGAGGTGATTCAATCAAGCATTGTTTCCACTGTGCTTTTAAATTCAGACCATCATAGTAGTGAGGAAGGAAGAGATAATAAGCAGAGTTCTAAAAAGTCTGTCATGTCTGTGGTAGGAGCTGGGGCTGCAGAAGAGGCAGGATGGCTTTTGTAGCAACTCAGCAGTATTGTAGATGTCTTTGTCAGTTCATTTGCATTGGGAGCGAAATGCTTGGGAATACATTTTACATATGCAGAAAAATACCAAATGGAAAATAGCAATCTTAAAGTCTTGAAGCAAAAGAGGATTACTGCATATGTAGCTTCTCAATGCTTGTGGCCTATTTTTTTTTTACCATTTAAAGCGAGCAAATCTGGTTTTATACCACAATGTACAGCTTAATCTTAGAAGAGTTTGAGTTGAAATAAATCTGGCCCTTCTTGTAGACAGATACCACATTTGCTAACCTCCAGTCACCCAGGGCCTCGCTGGTTAGCCAGGACTGCTGACCATGAAATTACACCTCAGAAGTGATGAGGGTCTCTTACTGAGAACTAACTCGTATTTTGGTGAAAATGTTGCTGTATCATCTTTTATTCATTGTTCTCATTAGCATGATGGTTAGCTTCATGTGATATTTTTGTTCTTATTGAATCTTAAATTTTTTTAAACTTTGCTGGTTTTTACTAACTAGGGAAATCTTGCTACCCTTCAGGGATTAAGGATTTTTTTTTAAGTCATGGTAAATACTTCAAATCGCTTTTCGCTTGTAATGCAACCTGTTAAATGATGATATAAAGGGTTTTAAAAAACTCAAACTTTTATGAAGAAAATAATTTCAGCTTTCAGAGTTCTGATTTCAAGGCAGAAAGTTCAGTCTTGTCCAGCTGAACTTTAAAAAGCTGTCCTATTTTTTTCTGTTTGCAGTGGGTGGTAAGCCCATATACATTAGAAAAGAAATCAGGTCACCTCTATCTCAGCAGCATGCTTCACGTCCTGTTGTAGCTTTTAGTTCAGCAATAAATCTGAAATGCTACTAGCAAGTATCTAATGACTTGCCCCCAGTCAAGACATTTGTAAAATGGAATCCCCAAAGCATAAAGGTCGTTCTAACTAAAAGAGTTACTCAGAAAATTGTTTGTTTTATTTATACTGATGACTCAGTTTTTATTTGTCCAGATATTTCTGTCTCCGTATGTATACGGATGTATATATATTTAGTGTGTGCATGCAGTAAATTTTCATGACTTTAAACATTTATTACCCATCTGAGAACTTCCTACCTTGAAAATGTTTCCAAGTTTTTTAGTAAGTAACCTTAAATATTTAAAAGATTAAGTTCTAGAAGTTATCACAGGGATCTTGCTTTTGTAGTTTCACTTCTTCCTTTCTGTTTAGTTGTAATTCACTTACCAGAGCTACATTTGCTGTTTCTCCTTCACTTTTAATATGCTCTCCTGTACACCATTGCAATCTCATAGTAGTTTTCTCTATAAAAAGACTTGAGACAAATAAAAAAAATCTGCATAACAGTGTACCTTATATCATCAGTTCTGGTTTTTCACTACTGACTGGATGACCAGTCTGACCTGATCTTGCAAGTCTTGGTCCTGACAAAAGTACTGAGCTTTTGGACGTGGAGCAAGGTTTAGTTTGAAAAAGTATGACCAGGTATTAGGTCTCCCATTGCTTCCCAGAAAAGAAGTACATTTTATGAAGTATATGTAATGGCAAGACTTGTTAGTACTTTGCAGCAAGCCTGACTTAAATTTTAAACATAAACTTCCATCAGACTATTTAAAAACAATTTAAAAGGAAAATAATAGAATAATTTGCGTTTAATAATGGCTGGACTTGGAAGAGGTTAGAATTTTCCCATTTTTGGCACACTGGTTGAATTAGTGAACCTTAACCACTTTGAGTAGACTGCTTCTAGTTGTAGATGTGCTAGCAGCTAAAACCTCTCTCTTGCTGTGCATAAAGAAATACAGATATATTTAATTTTTCAGTATTAATATCACTGCTTTCTTAGTGTTTGACTTGGATGAATAATATCCTGCCACCATTGACAAAGGATTAAGTGCAGAGTATCTTCTGATTACCTATGGCATTCTCAAAGCACAGACTGTTCTTAGCAGTGTTGTGTAAATTAATGCTGTAGTTGCATATTCCAGATGCACAATCAAGACATGTTTTTTGAGTAGTGTGCAAAATGATGAGCAGCAGATGCACCTTCATTGAGGTCCAGATGCTGTTCTGACTTTGTCTGACATGGTCTGAGATCTCCATGGAAAAGCAGATGATTTTGTTGGAAAGAGGGGAGTTATACCCTGTTCCATGCTGGAAAATTCACCCTGCTTTCAGCCAGAATGGGTTGCAACTGTCTAGCTCTAGATGAATTGCAGATTTGCATCAATAAAAAATTAATGACTTGCAGCTCAGTCTAAATTAAATATTTAAACTTCTCCATTGTGCCCCAACTTTATTGTTGCAAGAAGAACTCTAGTATTTAAAGTTTGTCATTTGTGTTGGACAGCACCTCTTATAAAATACTCAATTTTTATGTAAAGTGGTTTAATTGCCTTACAGATTTCAGAATTAAAAGCCTTACTCATTTAGCTATTTGCTAATTTTGTAATGTGCACCAGAGCTGAGGCAGCTACACTTCTGCGAGAAATAAATAATCCTTCACAATTTCAGCTGGACAGTATCTGGCAGCCTTACTTTTGAAATCATGAGCCATGCTAAGAGCAAAGTATTTTTGTAGTGAACTATTTCTTCTCATGTTATCTCCTGCCAATAGCAAGAAAGAGAATTTGTACATATTTCTGGACACAAATTAGATCCTTGGTTAGCTTAGGATAAATTACAGGTTAGGTGTATTTAGGAAATAAACCAAATAGCTGTACATGCTTTTGCAGGTGTGTTTTACTTTTGTTCCTCACTAAAAGATTATGTGATGACATGTGCAAATAGTCTATTAACATTTCATGTAACTTTAAAGGTAAGAGAGCTTATGTTTGTAGTGTTACTGAACTGCTAGCATTGCTGTGCACTTCTTGTTCTGTAACCAGAAGAGAGGGATGGTTTGAAATGAAAAAACAAATTATATTTATTCACCAAGTCTTTGCTGTGTGAACAATGTATACATCAGTTTATTCAAAGGAAGTTGTAGCTCAGTAAGATCTGGGAATAGTCTTGGAGATACTGATTTTGAGGTGTATCACTTATAAGCTGTTTTGTTCATTCAGTATTTAATGTACTTTTTCTGGCAGAGAGCACTTGAAAGCTTGTAGAAGAAGCTCGGTCTTAAAACAAATTACATTTTTCCAAGTAAAATGTTTAGGTTTTAAGGGTAGAGAGAAAAGCATTTGAATGCGAAGTGCACAAAAATATTTGACGTATTTTGTAATCAGGTTCATTTGGGAAAGATGCATGTTGATTAACTTAAAATTGTGGTGTCAGGTTACTAAACTGCTGCCTTTTTTTCTGACCTTTGCTTTGGTTTCCATAGTTATGCATATTTACTGTTGCAGTTCCATATGGGGCAGCTCTAAACTTCAGTGTATATGAACATCTGGTTATGCAAAGCATTGTTGATGGAGGGAGAGGGGGATGCAAGTAAAATTCATGTAATTCATGTAAAAGACTTCTGCCTTGAACAAAAACTTTGTGTGTGGAGTTTAAGTATTGAATAAATTTTATTTCTTTTTTTTTTTTTTACTTAAAACATCTTCTGAAATAACACATGATTCTCACTGTGTAGTTCTCCAAATGTTTTATTCTTTCTTTAACATATATAACTACCTAAAAATCAAGAAAAAAAAAAGCACATCATCTTCTTAATCCCATTTTTAAAACTTCTTTTTTTTCTGGAGAGTAGAAGAATAGAAATGGCTTGGAGAATGACAGATTGCTGAACTTTTAACCATGTGATGCTGGGATCTGTAAATTAAACCTGTCTGTTAAAAGCAGTCCTTTGGACTATACGAATATCAAAGTTTACTGTGGAGTCATGAAATAATCATGTAGGGGGAGAAGAGCCATCAGGTTTTACCTTGATTAGCTGCAAGGGAAACGAGTTTGCACTCTAGGCAGTGGTTAGTTTGTCCTCTGGAAGCACAGGGGCACTTACTTTGGGTATGAACCACTAATAATTGGATCTTTCAAAGCAGGAACTATTGCAGGTTTCACAGAGTGCTAATAAGTTATATATACTTTCTGTTCAGATGGCTGTGTCTTCCCAGCTGAATGACTATAAGGAACCTTTCATTTGAAACAGGTTACCTAGTACTTAAGTGAAAGCTGCATTTGATATATTCATTAGAATTATGGACATATTTGATGTTTATGTAATACTCAGGATATTCTTTACCGTGGTAACCAAGGGTGGTGGTTTTTTATTTCGGTTGTAAAAATCTTCTGGAATCTCTTTATCAGCTTAAGGGTAGCATAATTGAAGTCTTTAATACATTAAAATATAGATAAAAATCATACTTTTTTATGGTATAAAGCTGACAAGCTGTTGCAAAACATGAAGTGCTGCATTGTTGAGTATCTAGATAAATGTAGGTAAGTACATCTAAGCGGTGACTGTCTTGGATTTAAACAGATCTATTCTTGCTCATGTGGAAGAGTAAAGAAGAAAAGGGGGATGGCAGGTAAATCTGAAGATTTAAGACTTCAGAAGGCAATTTTCTCTCTCTTTTTTGTCTAAATTGTAGTGTGAAGTGGGAGGCTATTAAGGAAAAATACGTCGTAATTTTTGTGTGGTCTTGGGGATTTCATCCTGTTGTATCATCAGCACAGCTGTTACATTGCAGTACTGTGTCAAGATTACATTTTACAGGAGGGGAAAAAGAATTAGATCAAGTGATCCTTTAAGCTCCCAAGGGTTTAACATTCTGTTTTAAAACATGTTATAGCTTTAAATATAAATAGAAATAAATAAAATTTAAGCAAATATAAATAAATAGAAATGAAAAAGAATAGCTGTTTAATATTTACATTGCGATCTTAATGAGTTAGGGGAATGTGAGAACCCAAAATAACATGTTCACAATTACAGAGCATTAAATGTAGGATGTACAGAAGTTAATCTGGAGTGAGAGAAGCCTGTATGGCACTTCTGACTTGAGAAAGATTTCTAAATCTTTCTGGGATGATTGAAACAAACTGGACAAAAAGAAAATCAGTGTTATTTTTAATCATATAGGTCTTTCTTGTTTTCATGATGCAGTGCTGGAGACTCTAGCAGGGCTAGAAAAGAAACGGGTGGTGGAGATCAGTAGTTGTAGGAGCTTTGCTTTAGAGAGGCTAAAATAACACTTGCTGTGTTATCAGTTGTTGGGAGAAGCTTTAATGAGCTGGCATCACCCAAAGCAAGATGTCATTTTTGAATCTGAGTAGGGAATCAAAGGAAGTATCCCAGCGATGAGGTAAAGGAGAGCGCTCTGAAGAGAGGACAGAAGCACATGAAGGAAGTGCAGGGGTTTAAAGGGTATGGTTTTTTCCTGCTGCTAGAGGTGTGGAGTTCAGGGAACCTAGAAGTACTGAGTGTTACAAGAACAAAAAATGCAGAGATTTTCTTCATATGTTTTTGTTCCAAGCTTTTGATTTCAAGGAACAGATATACCTGGATTCAAGTGGTTTAGGTCTTGCTAATGAACTTCAAACCTGTGTTCCTGAAAGCAGACTCACATGTGGTGCATTCTCAGCTGGACTGCTGAGCTAGCCAATAGCAATACCCTGAAGACTGCAGCTCGAATTTTTACTAGGAAACCAGCAAATTGTAAGTGATGTGGAGTTTTCATGCCTGTCATGAAAACTGCAGGAAGATACTGTGACAGAGCTATGTTGATAACCAGGTCAGAACCATGTAGCACATGAAGCTTATATTGGTCGGCAGAATTTAGTTATGGTACAGGGAAAGTATGTCAAGCATAGAACTTAATGGCATGAAAATGAGAACTGCACAGTTAATCAATCTACCAAAAACTGTACAATCATCAAAGTGGATTTTTGCATATTAAAAAAAAAAAACCTGTGCCATTTAAGTCCTAATGTTTTGTGTTTCACCCAGTTTCCTTCATGGTTTTCCTCATTGTGAAGGCCAGATGATGTTTTATTGTGGCAGTGGTCCTAATAAATGTCAATGTGATGTTAATGATTTGTTTTTAAATAAAATATGAAAAAGGATCTCCTCTGAAGTAGGCCGTACCCAGTGACTGGGATGTTTGGATTTGTGTTATTAACATATAGAAGAAAGCAAAAGGCAGGATAAATTTAATACTTAATTTACTAATAAATCATTCAGCATCAATAGCTCAGTTTTGCTACTCAACAAGATCAGACATTCTTACTTACATTTCTCTATAGATAGAGCATAAGCTAAACAGATTTTGTCTGCTCAACTACTTGATTTAGACCTGGTCTCATTTAATTTTTCCTTTTTAGGATTTTTTTTCTCTTTTTAGTGTTAGCTTTCTGTTGGTGCTAGGGTACTGAACTGGCTGACTTTGTTTACTCTTGCTGAAACACTTGACTTTCTCCTTCCAGTGCTCTGACTTTCAGCCAGCTTCATTTTTTCAGTGTTTCTAATGTACTTTGGACTCTCCGTGGAGCCGGTTCATCCAACTAATACAGCAAAACCATTTTGCTTTTGCCAGGTCTGTGCTGTTTGTAGGCTGCTCACTTGTATAAACCAGCTCTATTGTTAGACATGCTTAATACTTTTCAAAGAACTTTGCTGAAATAATTTTATCCTATTTTTTCCCGCATGTTGTTGCCACTTTCAGAGACAGGATATTAAATCTATTTTACAGAATTTCAGAATTTGAAGTAGTTATACTGACTTTGAGGGGCACTGCAAATCACCCAGCACAAGTGGAATTTGCTGTTGAATTGTACTAATTAGTGTACCGCTTTTGGATTTTTAAGATCTGAGCACCAGAAAATGGAAAAAAATTGTAGATCAGGAATTGACAGCTACAGGTATGCTCAAATAAATCAAAGCCCCACATTATTTTGTTCTTCAGTTTGTGAAATCAAATGCAGAAGAAGCAGGCTTGAGATAGAGATGCTTTTAATAAGTAAAGCACCAATTGTGTTTGTTTCATATTCATAACTGAGCTTAGCCAGGCAGAGCCTGGTGTCCTCCTCATTACTGTCATTGAAATCCTGTGCAGTTTCAGACTTTACATTTATTGTATTTGCAGTGCTTCAGTACTTCCGTTTTTGGCACCTCAATAAACATTTTGTGATGTTCCCTCTCCATCTCATCTTGTATGTCTTCTAGACTGCTGTGTGTAAGGAAATGAGGAAGAGATTACATCCAGTTTATCTTTACTTCTTGTTGTTGTTTGTTGGGCAAATATCAAGCCAGAAATTATCCTTATGTTTAGCTAGCTATTCAGTTACATAATTAAGTACCAGAGCATCTCTTTCGTCTTGGTCTCTCCTGGGATTTCATCTTGTCTTGCTGCTCCATGATGTAAAAGGGGCATGGTTTTGTGTGACTTCTATCTTTTAATGGGTCTTATTCCTTATCATCTCTTGGGAAAGAATTAGTGTCTTCATATTGGGTTGCAGATATGATTTTAAGCTGCTGCAGGTGGATGTGTAAAGTGTTTTAAGAACTGTGGTCTTTTCTCTACTCTCCTTTAAATATAAGCAGAGTACAAATATTAATTGAAGGTAATACCCTGTGTTATGGAAATTTCTATCACTGCTTGAATTTCAAGAGTTGATGCTGTTTTCATGTGTTTAAAAGAAAAACTTAAACCCTAAACTGTTACTAATGCAAAATAATTTTGTTTTATTTCAAAAGTTCAAGCCATAGAATGTTAGAGGATCTAGGATTTTTTTAATCTGGTTCTTGTCACTGTAGTGTTCAACATATAATTGAATTTTCACCTAATTTCATTTTCTCTTAGGCCAAGGTGCAGCAGACAAATTCTGAGTTTCTTGTTCAGCCTCCTTCTTTTCCTCCCACTGAAATGTCATTGCAGAGTAGCAGCATTAGAACTGTGCGCTGAGAATGCGGAAATTAGTGCTGTGCAGCTGGTTAATTCATTAGCCTTTCTGATTCCTTATGGGAATTAAATTACTGTTGGAAAGGAAGGTACACCACAGTGGGATTCTTGAATGCCATACTAATCAAAGCTGGCATGCAATTTGGGTCTCCAAATCCTATACTTTCTGAGAGAAAAAAAGATGATTGCCCTACTTAGTCACAGTACTGCACCAACATAGTTTTCTGAGTAATTAGTAGTAGCCTGCTGTATCTTTTCCTAGTAGGGTCTTCTTGTTTGATTTCTTTTTCTTTCTTAAACAGACACTTAGCAAAGGCTTGGTATGCTTTATTTGCTGTCTTAGCACATTCTTTTCAAGGGCTAATTTAGTTTTGCTGCTTGGTGTATTGACAGCCTGGCTTCTGACATGACATGGATAAAATGATGGTGGCAGTTTCATTTTATATAGCTTACAGATAAATCTTTTTTACATATGGGACTTGATTTGGGAAAATACCTTATAGATTTTAGACTTCTGCCCCCCACAGCTGTCTCTGTAAGTTCCAGAGTCTAACCTGTGCATATTGAAGTTCCGGTTGTTTAGCTGGAATGTAACACAAACAGGAAAGCTGAATGCCATGCCTTTAGGCCATATCTGGCTTCTTGATGTGTTCAGGGGCCAGTCCTGTTTAATATCTTTATTGCTGATCTGGACAAGAGGATTGAATGCACCCTCAGTTTGTAGGGAACACCAGGTTTTGGGGGAATGTTGATCTGCTCAATGGACTAACACCAACCATGTGACATTCAACAAGGCCCAGTGCCAGGTCCTGCCCTGGGATCACAACAACCCCCTGCAGTGTTACAGGCTTGGGGCAGAGTGGCTGGAAAGCTGCCTGGTGGAAAGGACCTGGGAGTGCTGGTTGACAGCAGCTGAACACGAGCCAGCAGTGTGCTCAGGTGGCCAAGAAGGCCAAAGGCATCCTGGCTTGTATCAGCAGCAGTGTGGCCAGCAGGACCAGGGCAGTGATGGCCCCTCTGTTCTTGGTTCTGGTCCACACTTTGAGTGCTGTGTTCAGTTTGGGGCCCCTCACTACAAGAAAGACACTGAGGTGGTGTCCAGAGAAGAGCACCAGAGCTGGAGAAGGGTCTGGAGCACAAGTGTGATGAGGAGCAGCTGAGGGAGCTGGAGTTATTTACCCTGGAGAAAAGGAGGCTCAAGGGACACCCTGTCACTGCCTACAGCCACCTGAAAGGAGATTGTAGTGGGATGGGGGTCAGTCTGTTCTCCCAGGTAACAAGTGGTAGGACAAGAGGAAATAGCTTCAAATAGTGCCAGAGGAAACTTAAATTGGATACTGGTAAACAATTCCTAATGAAAGAATGGTCAGCCATTGGAACAGGCTGCCCAGGAAAGTGGTGGAGTTGCCCTTTCTGGAAGTGATAAAACCATGTGAATGTGGCACTTAGGGCTGTGGTTAAGTGTTGATCTTGGCAGTGTTGGGTAACGGTGGGAGTCAATGATTTTGGAGGTCTTTTCTAAACGAAATTATTCTAATACTTATCAAGATACAATAACAGATTGTGCAGAATTTAGCTTATGGTTTGGAAATAGGAGTAAAATTTCTAATCCTTAGATGCTGAGAGAACTGACTAGATTCCAAATGTGAAAATAATACAGTGCTGCTTTAAGTATCCAGAAATAACAATTCTCCAGTGAGGACTGCTAAGCCTAATTACAGATTTTCCAAGTCAAATTATTAAATAACTTAAATGCATTAACATACACAGAATTTAATTGTGCACATAAATTAGGGCCAGAAGGCTTTGGAGAGTAATGAAGATGCATATTCTCTATACTCCTATCTTGAGTGATGCTGAATTCAGTGCTCTGACTAGTGCAAAGTGATGTATACAATTCCCAGCTATTATTTAAATCTGACTCATGATCTCTTAAATCTGGATGAGAGCATCTACCTTGTTGTAACTCCAGCCCTCAAAGTTATGCTTGTAGTTCAGTCTATTTTAGTTTTTAGTTTATAACCATACTCCTCTCCAATTGATTTTCTTTTATCCATGTCACATAGGATGCTCATTTTGCATTGTTGTACTAATTGAATTATTTATTTTGTGAAGCAAACAAAACATTCAGTAAGAATGAGAAAGGACATCAATCTTCAGAGGGCTTCAAGCTGCAGACTGAAGTGTAGGCCATGCTGGAGCTATGTATTACTGCTCTTCTATTAAACCAAGAAAGAAACCATGCTTACTGTTGAGTTTTTGCAGTATTTAGAGCTGGAGACAGGATTTTAAAAAGGGCAGATTTCTCAGAGATACAGGAATTAGTTTTAGTGGAAGAGGGGAATATCAAATACTGTAATTTTCAACGAAAATTTTGGTTTTGAGTAGTGTGGAATTTGCTGTAGGACTGCCATAATTTCATGTGGGTTCTTTCTATAATGGGAACAGCAGTCAGAATTGAAATAATGTAACAGTTTCATAATGTCATCATCATCATCATGTTGTCAAGCAATTGTTTTAATCTGTTCACTTATCTAACAAGCAAATAATTATTTGGGGAAAACCAGATTCTCTCTTTTCTCATTGAGTGAACACCCGTTGTTTTTGGGCATTTGGGCAAATGTTGGGCATTTGGCTGTCTTTGGCAGCCCTGGGATGATCCAAACACCATAGGTTGAACCTCTGCAGTTTTTCTTCTTACAACTGTCCTGAATGGACTGATTTTGGGAATAAACCTCTCAACTAAAAAGACCTTGAGCCCCTCCAAAGAGGCACAATGAAGCTGGAGTAGGGGCTGGAGCAGAGGTTTTATGAGGAACAGATGAGGGAACTGGAGATATTTAGCCTGGAGAACAGGAGGCACCTCATCACTTTGTCTCCTCTCACAGGTAACACGTGACAGGACAGGAGGAAATGGTGGCTTCAAGTGGTGCCGGGGAAGGTTCAGATTAGATATTAGGAAGAATTACTTAATTGAAAGGGTTGTCAAGCTCTGGAACAGGCTGCTCAGGGAAGCTGTTGAGTCACCATCTCTGGAGGTACTTGAAATGCGTGTAGGTGTGGCACATAAGGACCTGGTTTAGTGGTGGACTTGACACTGTTAGGTTAAAGGTTTGACTTAATCTTAAAAGTCATTTCCAACCTAACCAGTTCTTGATTGTTTGCCAGGTTGAGCTTTGACTCAGGAAAAGTTTGGCTGCTTGAACCCTGTGCTGAAGTAACTTGGAAGTAGGATTCATTCTCTGAAATTATTAAGTTCAGTGTTCTATGCAGCCAGTTCTATGCAGAGAAACTGTCGTGACTAGGTGGATTTGGGATTTCTGCACAGGACAGAACTAGGTGGGTGGGTGGGAATGCACTGTGATCTCAAATAAATATATTCCATGATGGGCAGAATTTATGAATCTCAATACTCTGACACTGGTGTTCTGTTTCCCTCTCTCTTTATCTCTGTCCAACCAGGGCAGTCACAACAGATCAGTGTCAAAGAGATATCTGAACTGAGCAGCAAACAGTTCATGTGATGCTATGTGCGGAACTGTGGATATGCAAGTTTGCTAGCCAGCTGCTCCCAAAAGGCATCTTAAAAGCGTGATTTGTGCCTGAGCCTCGCTCAGTGGAGAGAAGGGCAGATGAATGATTAATTTAAACTTTCCTCATCTCGGATTCTTATGTTCATGAAATATGAAAGTGGTTATTTCTGAGTTTTTAGACTTCTGTTGAGTATATTTTGAATTGGCTGTTGGATTCAGAAGTTACCGGAGAAGGCAGAAGTAGAATGACTTACTCCATACTCGCCTAGGAAAGCAGGCCTAGTATGATGCTTTTTAGATTATAGTCTGTGCATCATCATTGGCAGCTGTTAGATCTGCAAAGGAGGCTTCTGCAGTTATCTCCCAGAGACTGGACTGGGAATCATGTTCCTCAAATTGCCCATTTCCAGTGCTGCCTTCTGACAGGAGGAGTAGCACGCTTTGTTTACGTGCCTTTGATTGTTATTGCTGGCTGATTTTCTTGTAGCTTTCCTTAAGGTGATCATTTCACTTACTATGCCAAAGACCCTTAGAATTTTTACAGGTAGGTTAGAATGTTATAAATCTTCACAAGAATATTAAGATCTTCATCTTAAGTTGCTGAGTGAAAATGGGAACTGGAGGGAGAAGAGAGATGGAGGTGAGGATTTAAGTCTCCATGAAAGCATAGCAGTTTGGATATGAGTGTTATGTGATTCCCTGTACTTTGATCTCTTGTGTGAAGACAGAGTGAAAGTATTACTGAAATAAGAGCTGAGTCTCAGGCTATGAAATTGGGAAAGATCACAGCTTTAAGCTCAGCTGTGTAGGAGGGAGGACCCTTAGAAAGGACCTGGAACATACACATATTGATTTATTATGTGTATATATAATAGAGCTTTTATATGTATGTTAAATATATGTATATATGTTTAATGTTCTTTTCACCTGTTTTTTTTCAAGACCTTTAGCTGTTCATATTTTCATGGGATGAGACATCTTCCATTTACATTCATCCTCATGATGGTTTGTATAATGTAACATTTCAGAGACCTGGCAAACAGGAAGCCACATCCCATGTCTCTTGACATGGAAACTACTAAAATCAGAACAGGCAACTGCAGATAGTGCACTGAGCATCAACATTTTTCTCCTGTCTCTGAAGAGGATAACTGGTCCTTTACCACAAAGTGTGGTTACTGTTTTTTGAGTTAGTGTTGCAAGAGACGGGGTAGGTTTTTTTGACAACTAGTGTTAGCGGGACTTCTCAGCACATAAGAAGATTGTAGGGGTAATTATGGGTGTGCCTGGACCCTGAGGGTCTCAAGAAAGCTTTTTAGAAGCTGAATGGGTGCTTTAGTGGCATAGCTGCCTGTGAAGATGATGTTACTCTAGCTTTGTAAATACTTGTGGTAATATGGCTG
Source organism: Cisticola juncidis (assembly GCA_013400215.1). Classification (NCBI taxonomy): domain Eukaryota; kingdom Metazoa; phylum Chordata; class Aves; order Passeriformes; family Cisticolidae; genus Cisticola; species Cisticola juncidis. The sequence goes on from VXBR01008734.1 coordinate 72,669, forward strand.
GTTTTCTAAATGGTTGTTTCTTTATTAAGCAGGTTGTGATTTGACTGAAATGTATACTAGACCTGGTTATTTATTTTTGAGTGAAGTTTTCTTGGATAGAAACTTCACTGCTTGTGTCTCCCAGTTGAGTTTGGTACTGAATATTCTAGTCTTTTAATGTCATTCATTTTAAGGAAATAATAAGCAAAACCACATGTGGGTTAGATGATTTAATGATCTGGTGGGCTAGAATGGAAAATATTGCCGGAAGTAATCTCAGATGTTACTGTTGAATCTGTAGAAAGCTTACGTGGCCATTTGCTTTTAGCTTTTTCTGAATCCTAATTAATAAAGAATGAATATGTGTGTGAATGAATAAAATCTAGGATCATCTCAAATTGAAATGGTGCCAGGTAGTTAACTTTGCAAGGAGGGAGAATAAGAAGCTAGAGAAAAAAATCTTTTGGGTCTACTTTCAGTAGTTCAGAATAAATTTATGATATTATGACTGAGACAAAACTCCTAGCAGTGCTTAGTGTAATTTTCATGAAATTGGTTTTCATGGAACAGGTATTGCCAAGGCCTGGAGTCTGGATTGCTGTTGGGGCCCTGTACGTGCTGCCACAAACCAGCAAGTAACAGCAAAATGTCATTCACCTGCTGTACCTTGAAGCATTGCCAAGGGTTCCCATTTTAACTATTCTGCCTATTGGGGGACAATGTATTGTACTGGAGAGGGCAAACCACACTTCTTTGATCCTAGGATGGCAGTGTTAGAACAGCTCTATTTCCAAGGGCAAGACATGTATAGATTTTCTTCCAGTTTTACTTCCACATAAAGAGCAGCCTCTCTTGCCTTCCCAGCTGAGGTTGAAATAACCAAATAACCACTACTGCTGCAGGTGCCAGAGCCTTGACCCTACAGCACAGAAGTGTAACTGTCCATGTCCATTTTTCATCTGAGTTTTTCAGGTGGAAGCATCATATTGTATAAGTTTGATGAGGGGGGAGGGAGGGGGAAGGCTTTCAGTGCAGTATGCACTATATGCTTGGAAAATTATCTCACACCATTTTTGTCAGCAATGATAGGAATTGAAAGCATTCCACAGCAGCAGGAATTGTCCTACTGTGCTCTTAATCTCAGTTAGCAGGGAGCACTAGTTGTTAAAGTGTGTACAGTTTTGGAGGCCCAAGCAGGTCTTGGGAGTGCAGCTGAGGATAACCACAGTCTAGGCTGCTGCAGAAACTTTGCTGTCTATAGCAGTCCAAAGCAGCTCAAAATACATTTGTCATTACTTTGATTTCATCCTTGCTGTAGGTATTGTGGTAAGCAGCAGGGGAAGGAAAGAGAGGGTGAAATAGCCTCACGAAGTAAAGACTGGTATGTTCGTGATGGGGATAACTTTTTTGACTTTACAATTGTATGAAGGTTTGTACTGAATACTTCTAAAGTGTTTGTGGTTGTAACTAAGAAACTGGTTATAATTTCTTTCTCATGGTTGCAAGAAGATGTGGAAACAAATTTTGGGGAGCTGAACATCAGCTGTGATTTGCTTACAGGTGGAAATGCTGCTTGGTTTATTTGAGCCTTTCATAACATTTGACTTTTTATTCCAGTTATAATCAAGGACTGAACAGTGTGGCCTTTGAAAGGGAATGGGCAATGCTTGGGAAGGCAAGAAAGAAAATTTGGAGGCTTGCCTCACTTGAGAAAGGTCCCTGACAGCACAGCTAGACAAGTTGTGCTTCTATAATGAGTTTCTGTGGTTGTTTAGAGATGCTGTAAATAACACATTCACCACAAAGGATGCACAACTGGTGACTAAATCCTACACATACTGCTTTCAAACACTGGTCCCTTTCACTGCCAAGTCCTCAGTGGTGTGAAGTTGTTTGTGTATGCTTTTATCCAGCTGAATACAGAGCGTATTGTTCTGTTGCTCTTATAGGTCCATGCACTTTGCTTACTACCCACAGGCAACTAATTGCCAGTTAGGATTAGGGAATTCCCTATAATCACTAATTGAAATTCCTGCTCAGCATACCTTTAAGTGTGTTAGTTTACCTTTTCCTTGGCAACCTCATGTTTATGGTGAATATGTATATATTTGTATCTATACCTATATATCTCACTATATATAAGATATTTGGTTTTACATATCATGGAGAAATTCCTTTCTCATGTAGCAGGAAGGTTTGGATGTTCATAAGCATAGCCAATTGGTTCATTTTATTTTAAACAGCTTTTGCTTTGTTTTAAGAAACTGGACATAATGTTCAGCCATACAACTTTAAAATGTGGCATTGATTTCTATCTACAGTGCATCTGAATACCCTAGATGGAAATAGGTTTGAAAGAAGTCTCAAAGCAAGAGTCAGCTGAAATTATGATTCCTGATGTGGTTGTTCTAACTGTTGTTAAAGATCTGTAATGATGGAGGCTCCTGGACCATCTGGAGCAATCCTTTCCAACACAGTGACCTTTGGAAAACATCCTCATGGCTGTTTTGCCATGCTGAGCTGTCCAGTATAGATGTGGAAAAGAGGTTATTCCTCCTTTCTATTATTTTACATAAGCTTGAAAACAATTGGCATGTTCTATTCTGCACCTTCTCTTTAGACTCTAATAACTTTTCTTTTAGGATGATTAATCCCAACTTTATCCTGGTTGTTTACTCACTGGAGCACCTCCGTTCCTTCACTCTTGTACTTTTCTTTGGATTCTTCAATAATTATACCATATTTTTTCTTAAGTGCAGCATCTAAAACCAGACAAAGTCACACCAAAGGCTCATTTAAGTCGTTTTCTAGTATCATAGCATGAGACTACCCACTTGGGTTTGTATCCCTTCCCTGAAGACTCTTGTGCAGTCAGCTGGATGAGAGACAGTTTCCTAAAGCACTCAAAGGGCGTTGAGTTGTACCACTGTGGTGGATGCCATGGAATGTTGGCCCTGCAGGAGAAAATCTGCACAGAAAAGAAAATTTTTACTCCAAATTTTGAATAAGGCTCAGATCATTGCAAATGGAAATGTTTAAATGTCATACATTTGAAAGCAAAGCTCAAACTATCCTACTTGCAGGGCTTTTTCTCTTTTCATTTTAATTAGCAGATTCTATCTGTACCACATCCTTTCCTGGATGAGTCCACTATTAGTTAATGAACTGAATTCTCTGTGTAGTTGAAGTTCTATGTGCAAACTTCCCCAGGTTAGGATAACAGCACTTGACAGATGTGTGAATACCTGTGCAAGGTTAAAAGCAGAGGATAACCAAACTCATGTATTCTGAAGTCTTTTGTCTAGACCATTTTGAGCCCCATCTGGTCCACTTTAAAAGAATATAGAAACCTCTCTGAGTTTTCACAATTCAGTTTATTCTTTGGGGAAAAAACCCTTGCTGAAGTGTTTTTTTTTTTCTATCCAGGGAGTGGAGAAATGATGTCTTAAGTTTGTGGTAACTGTACTTGTGCCAATCTCTATATTAGGTCAATTTATAGCAAGAGAATATTCATGGGATAGTGGAAATATCACAGTTAAAGGTAATTAGGCTAAATGTCCATTCCCAAGTGACTATTTATTGTGGGAGGAATTGAAAGCATAGGGAATGAAATAGAGTATATTGTAGCTCATACCTTGTGTAAAACTGACCTGCTTTCTTTTAGCATAGATAAAAGATTTATGGTAGTTTGACTATGCAGGCCAAAGTCGTACAGAGTGTGGGTGCTGTGATCCATAAACACTGGCCTTTTTTGAATATGGACACTTAGGCATTGTGACTTGTGAAAAGCCAAGCTTTGGTAAGGGGAAAAACATAGCTGTATGCATGGTACAGCCTCTTAAATAATTGAAATCAGCTTCATACAGAAGACTTTATTGGTTGTGGCTGCTCTTCTCCATAGAAAAATATTTCCTTATGAGATAATTTTATTTATATAACTATATTTGAAGTTGTTGCTTCAAAAAAATTCATTTGGGGTGTCCCAGCACTTCTAGTGGTTTCTAAGGTGTGGGCATATAGTTACTATGTGTAATATTTCTTGGGATTAGGTTATTAGAAAAAAATGCATCAACAGTCAACAAGGATCTTTGATTCAGCCCTTCTACCTAAGAAAGAGGAAGGATCCCAATGTACAGGAGCTGGGGTTGGCTCTTAAGAGAATGTTTGGTTATGCCTGGTACGCTCTCCTTTAGCAGCCTCTGTCCTTTAAGGCAGGTATGGATTTTCCAGTTTTCTAAGGGGTATGTGAAAGAGCATTTATGTACATTGTAAATACAAACAACTGATAGCTTACTAGAGAACATTAGTGTATTTTTCCCCTTTCTTTTGAACCTGTTCCAGGTTCAAATAGGACTCTTCTGAACAGTAAGTCTCTTAAGATTGATGCACAATGGAAATTATCAGATCAGTGTTATTTCCTTATCCAGTGATACTGTGTATTTTATCATTATCTTGGATAAAAGTGGAAGAAGTTAATAATATGTACAGTCATTTTAATTTAATTTTTGTTTGGAGATGTGTCGATTAGCCAATTTTTTTTTGAAAAATCAACAGAAGAAGCCTGCAATTATTTTAAATTGTACTAAGCATGCAGTAAAGTAGAATAGCTCTGTTTGTGATCAGAAAGGGATCTGTTCTTTATCTTGGAAAATCATATCTATTTGCAAATTATAAAATATACATTAGTCTTGTCTCTACCTTGTGTTCTTATTCTTGAAACTCAGGTCATTATTCCCCATCAAACTGAACTTTTGCTATCCCACAGTTGTGTCTCATTACAGATGTAACTCAATTTACTCCCTTCCTCTGGGAAAATTTTGGAAAGAGAAAGGAAACGCTTTAAATGTGTGGTACCTCATGGAGAACACTAGCAGCCTCAGTTTCAATGCAGTGATATTTTTTAAGTAGAAAGGTTGTAGCTGCTTGTGACATAAAGCCTTCTTCAACTTCTAAACGAGGTGTGCCACATATGAAAGGAACCAGGTTCAATGTGACCATATTATATTTTTTTAGGTAGATAGATAGAATTAGATAGGTTGACCACATCCTAAACAGAAAAAAACCCACAGTTCTAAATTTCTTTGGAATCTAAGGTGTACAAACTTCTAGAATGTCCTAAAATGTAGGTCAGATTGTCTCAAAACAAATACCAAGGTCTGAATTCAAGAGAAGCCTGTGTTCTTCTCATGACACCCATGCTTACTGTTCTGGATATTATTATTTTTACTTGCCTTTGTCTTAGAGACTATGCAGCCAGAATGCATCTCAGCCCTGTCTCCCAGTTGCTTTCTCCAGTGTGCATGTGAATGAAGGTGCTTTTAACCAGATGTAAGATTCACCTGAGTAGCTTCTAAACCTGGCCCAGATTTTTTCAGCAGAGACTTTTTTCTACAACTGCCATGTGTGGTACATGGAGTGGTGCCTGTGGACCTGTGCTTGATCAATGTGTGCTGCAATTTACAGCCCTCACTGTCCCATGTCTGTAACTTTAATGGAGTTTGGAACCTTATGCAGTCTTGCACAGTAGAGAAGTGGAGGGATGAGATGACCCAGGGAGCATAAGGGCCAGGAAAGGTCCTGTTAAGGACTTAGAAGGATCATTTCTTAGTGTCATCATTTGCTTTGGTAACGATTCCCAGCCAAGCTAACATGGTGCTGTACTACAGGATCTTCAGTAGTTGTCATAAGCCAAGGTGACAAGTGTGCAGTGATTGTTGCTGAATGTGTCAGTCAGGCAGTTTTTATCTACCTTTGTGTGATGCCTTGCCCACTTTTTTTTCTCCTTACTGCTATAAGGCATGCCTCTAACAAATGTGAGCTATAACACAAACATCTTCTCCAAGCTGTGCTGTGGCTTCTTGGCTTTTTTAATGCTCAGTTGTTCTGAAATGTGTTTCAGTTGCTCTGCTGGTAGTCTTGCCTGAAAAAGGCACATGAATGGATCTGTTGCCCAAGATTGTTTTTCATGAAGTTTTGGTAAGAGGAGATTCCTTGCCTGCCTTTTTATTGTTGTTTTTGTGGTATTTCCAAATATATGAATTAGAAAGTTTTACTATGTGGTGTTCCTGAAGAGATACTGTTCCTGTAAAACATGCTGTAAGCAGACTGCCCCATCAAGTAGAACTGTGAAATGCCTTCCTCTCCCATATACTTCTCCCGACAGTTGTTTTGTTACCCTCCTGGTTCTTTTGTACATATTCTAGCAAGAACGATGTGATCTGTGCTTAGATTCTCTTTTTGGATTGTGTGTATATTCATTTTTTCCTCCAGCAGATACTTTTATGGTTTATTTCTGCTACTCTTAGTAACATAATGTTTACTCTTTTTTTTTTTCCTGTTTTTTACTAAGGCTATGAAGTCTCTAGGGCCATGGAGAAACTGTAGTTCTTATTAAAGGATAGTCTTATTGCCATGCCTTGGAGACTTCAGTATCCATATCTTCTTGATGCTAAGTTTGGAGTGCCACACAACTCTGAAGCAAATAAGAATACTAAGAAACAGAAGACTCACACCTTAGGATCCTGAAGTATCTTAATAGGTGCGCCTGAAAACTTGTAGTGTCACAGCTTCGCCAACTTCTGTACTGGTAAAAGAAGGTCTAACCTGGTTGGAGCTGGCAGAGCTGGCAGTGTCGTTGATGAATTTGGTCTGGAAGGAAAGACCTTCCACAGGTCTGGAAGCTTAGGCAGCAGTGGCTCAGAATAACCTTTTTCCAGCAGAGTGCTCTGACAGCACTGATTAGGGCTGTTGGATTGCATTAAGGATGTGGAAGAAAAGGCTTTGGGCAAGTTTCATTTCTCTTCAGACACGAGCTACTGCAGTTTCTTTACTTGTCATCTTTTGAGTGTGTTGCTAAGGAGAAAAGGATTAAAAATGAGAATGAATTGCTAAATCTTGAGATAACTTGCACAGGAAAACTTACTGCTTGATACCATAATTATTCTTAAAGCCAGTACAGTTCCAGAATCTCTAATAAAGATATCTGCATTGAATTTGTCTATGTTGTAGATGGATGCCAAAGCTTGACAGCCTATAGAGAAGGTCATTTTTGTTTGTTTGTTTTGGTTAACTTTTTGTATGAGTTGTATTGTTTGAAACAATACTTCTGTTTCTTTCTTTTCTAGTAATTTTGCCAGGAAATTGTCTTCTGGAAGTTCTGTGGGTATGAATTGTGACGGAAGCTTGATCTGTGAGCAACGCAGTTGCTCTATTTATTACAGTTTTTTGGTGTCTTTTAATTTTTTTTTTCAAGTGGGGTCAAGGTCAATAACAATTGCACATGGTAAAGAAAAAGCTTAGGTAACCTCTACTTAAATGTACATGAATACTTCTTGAATTTCTGTTCCATCTCTTTGAATGTCCCTTTTCTTTCCGTGTTTTCAGCACTCTTTTGGTGAAATGCTTATTTTCAGCCTCAAAGGCTGGGGTAGCTGGGACTGTTCTGCTCTCTTTCCCAGCTCTTCTTTGAAATCTCTTTTTCCTGTGAAAATGCGTTGACAGATTCTCTCTCATCTGCCTTGGTTTGCCAAGTGATACATGCTGCGAGTACCACTAAATGCCTTCATATCCGACTGTGCAGGAGATTTTTGGTATTATTTGCTTATTCATATACAACTGTTTGAAAAATTAAGCATGTACAGGCATATTGTTGTGATCTGGCCCTGGAGCAATGAAGTTGTTGTTCTGAGTTCAATACAGAGGGATGGTACCCTGCCAGCTGAAAATCTCATCTTCAGATTTTTCATCATGCTTTTGTGCCTGTAGCGGAAGCCTTGTGAATTAGCCTCTCATAGGAACTGCTTTTAGGTGCTGCAGGTTGGGACTTCACTTTATTCTTTGAAGTAACAGGATTTTGGAGCAGCAAGCCTGCTGACCTGAGCAACTTAAAGCTCAGTCAAGGGTATTCTTCCTCTGTCGGTAGCACAGCACACTTACGGATATGTGTCAATGAAGAGGGTCCCCATGGATAACTGGGTTTCTAGGATACAGCCTATCAGTTCTGTTTTAATTATACAGCTATTCTTGTCTTCAGGTTCTCTGTCACTTCACTGCTTGTAGAGATTTTATAGTGATAATGCAGTGTAAGAAGTAAAATTACTTTGTTTTAAGGATGTATTTTTTGCTTGTGTGCAAAATGCCAATCACTGATCTGTCATCTGCACTAAAAAAGAGGCTAATAGAAATTTAATTAGGCTTTTCAAAAGCTTCCAGGATCTGCATTTTGGTGGACACTGCAGAGTTGAGTATAAACATAAAGCTTTTCACTAGTCATTCAGTTGGATGAAAATTGACACTGGCTACTTAGAGACTAAAAATCAAGTTGCTGTGCAGAGAGCAATTTAAAAAGAAAAAAAAAAAAAGGAAATGGGGGAAAGGAAAGCTTTCCCATTTTAAAAATGTGACCTGGTTATCTCGATGAGCAAATCTGATGAGAGTTTTTCTTAGAATTAACATTTGTAAAGTCAATTCAAGTTTGTGTGTACTTTATCTCTAACATATGGCTTCCCACACAATGATGTCACATACAACTAAGTGCCAAAAAAAGCGTGAACGCTCCCAGCAAAAGCTACACTTTGAACCAGGATCTGCTCTGGGGTTCTGTGCCTGTGTGTGCGGCCAGACAGCCGCTCGTGTTAGAGCACCGAGCTCTGCACGGAGCCACCGCGTTCCTCCGCTGTGGGTGACGGTCTGCAGGAAGGCACAGCGGCCATGGAAGCCTTCTGTGTCATGGAATATCTACTTTTCTCCCCTCTGATATGCTGGAGAGGGTGTGAAAACGTGGCTGATTTGCTTCAGAGGGGTTCTAGAGAGGGACTCTCAGCTCAAGGCATATTGGTGCTGTCAGAGCATCGTGCAGTTCCGCAAGTGAGGATTTCTGTATCCTTGGGGTTTGCAGGTGTTGTGTAGGCATAACAAACTGTTCTGTGCATGGGCTTTGTTCCCAGCCCACTTCTTAGCTGAGTCATGGTTTCCCAAATGTTGTAATAATGTTTGGGAGGTGGATCTGGCTTTGTGCTTGTGTTTATGAAGTGGATGCTGGGATGGCTCACTCTGACCCTCTCCTGGCGGGTTCTCCTGCCCCTCGTGCCCGATGTCATGGTCTGCTTGATACCTTTTGTTAAGGAAAGCTTTCCTTGGGTTGCACGGTTTTTGATCTCTTTCATACAAAACAGAATATGTTACAGTGGTATGAAATAAAGAGAAACTGTGGGTTCTTTTTCTTTTAGTCTACCATTTACTGTAAACTACTACGGGGTCCTGTTCTGCTTCAGCAGTGGATATGTTAAGAAGATTCCTGGATCAGAGCATTGATCATAAGTTTTCTCCTGAGATCTTCCCTCAGCCATACATTGGACGTTGGAATCTCAGACTGCCTGAAGGTCTTTAATGTGCTGATTACCAGCAAACATCCTAAAGCAAGTTTTGAGGGTGGCTTTAAAGTTGGAGAAGGAAGAAAATGTCAAGGCCAGATGCAGGTATTACAGGTGCGTCAGTATTGATTGCCAAACACAGGAGTTCATGAGGATTTCATGGTATATTTTTTGACTGGAGTTAGTTTCTACTAAAACTCTTTACAAAGCCTTCATGGCTCTGCTGGCCAGCAGGCACAGGTTTGTCCTGGCCCCTTTGTGCTTTGGCATACGTTTTCTCCTCATACAGAGATGGAGGCTTGTGCTTATTTGCTGTGCAGCAGAGGGAGGTTCTTGTCTATCTGCACCTGGGCAGCAGCTGTGCCACAGCTGTGCTTGTGGGTGAAGAATGAGTTTGAGATGTTACTCTTCTTTTTGATTACATATTCAAACATGAAATATGTAAAAGTGACCATGTGTGTACCTAGGCACTCACTTTGCCTGCTGCTTCCTTGTAACAATTACTTTCCTCATAATACAGATTTTTCTGGTATGAAATTTTGTCATCAACTGCAGTGAGAAAGAGGGCTGAGACAGCATAGTATTTCATCACTTTCTCTTTCTTTTAGCCTTTCAGGTGGTACAAGCAGCTTAATTAGTTAAAATTCATATGTGCATCTGGTAAATCATGAGAGTTTCTTTTACAATAAGAAAATCAAAATCTTTGAGAAAGAATTGTTGGGACTTTGTATGACTTGTGTGCCTTGCTGCCCTGAGGGTGCACTGGGCAAGGCTGCAGCATATGTGCCAGGGAAGAGAACCTTCCAAAATCTGCAGGGAGCACCACAGAGGAGCTGTGAACTGGAGCTTGGGAGTGGAGGGGCAGTTCAGGCTCCCATCCCCTCCTCTCCCTGGCTTTTGTGTGCCAGGGGTAATTATTGTCACTGTTCAATCCATGCTTAATGCTTCCCAGAGAAGAAAGCAGACAGCTTTTTGTCTGCACATGCTTCTGTGACTGGTATTTCCTACAAGCCAGACACCTAAGAAATTTAGTTAGGGGCTTACACAAGGGAACCACATAATTTTTTTGCAATGACCTAACGCATACAAGCTCTTTTGGTGGAAGCTGTTAAATAAATTAGGAAGTTATTAAGTGTTAAGCTGTAGGAGGAAGAGTTAGGATTTTTTTTCAGATACATTTGCATCTATCATTCTTTCTATCCTTGGGTGGTCTTGAGTCCTATGCTGCATTCAATTTCCTACTTCCCATTTCTTGAAAATAAAGTTAAAATATGTGTTATCAAAAGCTTACCTTAAATGGGATATGCTGCTCCATCCCATAATCAGGGAAATTTTCCAGAGAATATTTCTCATGAGCTCATAGCTTTAATTTTAATGATTTGGGAGCTGCTGTAATGTAGTTAGTCAGGAATTTTACCATAATATTTGGAATGTATGTAGTATTGATTGCCTTTCTATCTAAAATGCATCTGTTTGAAACAATGGGCAGTGATAAAAGAGCAGTTTTTCTCCTTGCCTGAAATATATAGCTACTAAAATTTAATTTTGTTGGTGATTGTGTTAGTACACAGAAGATTATTTTTTTAGTGATACATGTTTTGAACTGTTTTGCTGCTAGTCTGCTGGCATTTTCTGTTGTTTGCAAACTTCATTAGTCATAACTTAGTTTCTCAAAAAATAATACAATATTATTGGTTCAATTGTTAAGGTTTAATTTTTATTACAAGTCAAGATTTCCTGTGTTTGTACCTGTCAGTGATTTACCATCTCGATAATATTGAGAATTACTGACTTTTTAGTAGATACTGGGAATTGTGGTAGTGTACAACAGCAGAGTGCAGAAAAGTGATGGAACTTTTTTGAAGTCACATGAGACATCAGTGGCAGAGGTGAGATTACATCTGGATCCTGCATTTTAAAAAATACATTGAAGTGTATTTGTAATAAATGAAGAAAATAGAAAAGTGTATCAGTATACATATTATTCCAAACATATATTTAAAACAGCCTTTCTTTTCCTTATTATAGATTATAGAACAGACTTTGCGTTTTAGCACTGCAGCTACAAGAAAGATGCAATCTGTGTCCCTCCAGTTGCTTTCTGGAAAAATGACTAGTCTAGTTCTTGGTTTATGAACTTCTGTAGTTTTCTGGCACGCAGATCTGGTATATTTTTGTCACTGAAGAAGTCTGTGGACTGCAGCAGTCCTTTGCTGTAGTCATGAGAAAGTTCTGTCCTTCCCAAATTCACGCATGTCTGCAGCAGTCTTAGTGGGGCACGGCTGTGCTTCTGTAAATGTGGATTTGGCAGTTTCAGGGGCCGCTCTCTTCAGTGACAGCCTTCATTACTTGTGAATTGCTTGTGGCTCCTACTAGTTTTGAGGGGGCAGCAGGAGCAGCAGAGAGCTTGCCACCCAAAGGCCACCAGCAGATTTCCAATGTTGTTGCTCCTCCCATGTCCCAATGCCATTGTCTGAGCTGTGGCATTGTGCGGGTCCCATCTGTGGCCTCTGCCAGTAGTGCTAGCCTTTCCTCCCCTTTGCTCTAGCTTGGGATCACAGCTTTGTTCCCTAAGCTGGCTATTCATTTTCATAATGTTATCAGCCTGGCAGAGTTTGGCTTGTCTGTGAGCCCGTCACCGTTGCCTCTGAAGGGAACGGGGGAACCGTCCCCGACAGTAACAGCTGTGCAAACAAACAAGTCAGCGTTGATAGCCATCAATGGCTTTGTGCAGCCGTGGCATTGAGACGCACCAGGACATGTGCAGTCTGTCTGCTGCCTTTGTCCCACGGTGCAGCCAGATCGGCCACTCTGCACTGATGAGGTCGATTGTCATGCCATGGTGTGCCTTCTCCTCCTTCCTTTTTATCTTTGCTTTTCCTGCCTCTTTGTGGGCTGTCTGGCTGCTCCCAAACACATCTGCCACGCGTCCCATCTGCTCTCCCGGCGCGGCACGCTCAGTCCTGACAAGCGCTATTCAAGTGGTGCACTGTTCTGTGGAGTTGACAGAAAACACTAATTTGTATTATTAATGGCATATCACTAATGCTCTCTGCTTCCAAAACACTAAGCAAAGTAAATAGGGTGAACTTGCTGGTGGGTTTTTTTTTAAATGCTACATGCATAGATGATTTTTCCCGTTCCACTTACCATAGGTAACATTGCTCTTCCTTTGTCTTAGAGCTTGTAACTTTTTCAAGACACAGTGTGTTTTCCTTCAAAAAATGAAACATTTATTTTAGAGGTTGTGTTCTTTCCTTCCTGGCATCAGTGCCAAGATTCTTTACATTTAAGAGGCAAGGCATGAATGTGTGATGAAATTATTCTTTACTATTCCTTTGTCTTTCAGGGAAAAAATATTATCAGACCATCCAAAAATATTTTAAAAAACATATTCCAAAGTCAGAAAGCATTTAAAGCCTTGCCTGCTCTGCATGTCTGTTGGACAGCTTAGGGTTATGCACTTAACGCTTCAGAACATCTTTGCTGTGACATTTACTTACTTCCAGCAGGATCTTGCCTTGTGACAGCTCCCCTATCAAATTGAACAAAAAATACAGTAGCTCTCTGTGGGTGAAGGAAGAAGATGGTATGCAGCATGGGCATAGATAGGCAATAGAGTTGTTTTTGTGGAATCACCTCTAGCTTTGAGTCCAATATTTGTGGAGATACCTGATCAGAAGTGCAGTTACTGATCAGTATTCAGCTCTGCCTGGTCATATTAACTGTTAGCTGTATCAGCTCCATTTTTACCATGCTCATTATGTTGAAGCTGTCACAGCTGCCTCGTGTACTGCTGCAGAGATTTACAACATGAAGCTGTGGTGAGCAAGGATTAGTAACCTTCTCTGTTACCATGTTTGTCTGCAATGTAGAATTCTCTGTAAGCAAGGGTGAGATGGTCCAAAGTACCAAGCTGAGCAGGATTTTACAGGGCGGCCTAAAAGGAAATGCACATGGATCTGGGGAGAGAAGTGATTCATTTTGACGGTGTTTGTTTCATAGCCTTGTAAGTCTTCCTTTAGCCTTCCTTCCTCCCTGCTTACTCAAACTTCACAAAGAGAAAAGTAAAGGTTGGAAGCGTAAGTCAAAGGAGAGAATGAGGCCAGGGAGGCTTCTAGCAATGAAAAAAAAGTTGAGCAACTTTTGAGCTAGCAGAGCTGTGTCAGAGTACATTTTGGTTCTGTGCTTCTTGGAAGCTGCTTTGTCTGGTACTCACGTTAACTCCTTGTGAAAGCTGTTATTCCATGGTGGCTGCACTGTTCTGCACTGTGTCGTGTTCAAGCATCTGACCTCTGTTGAGGAGGTTGAGGATGGACTTGTTTACTTGTCTTACATAGCCTGTACCAGAGTGTTTTTCCTTGTCTTTTTTTTCTTCACCTGAGAGCATTCTAAGGCAGTATATTTTATCATTATACCCCAACTAAGCATCATAAAGCTGGTAATCCTTACACGGAGCTTGAAGAGGAAAAAATGGATTGGGACTGCTTGAGAGAATAGTATCTATTATGCTGCAAAACATGTATGGAATTTGTAATTTAAAGGATATAATCAGAGCATTCACTTGGTTAGGTGTGAGCTATGGTACAGTGGTAAGCATTAACTCTCCTAGTTGTGCTTTTTAGATCTGCACCTGAAAAATTTATCAAGTCAGTGTGTTAGCACCTGAAAAGTTGTGTCAAGGAGTTTAGCAAACAGATCAGGGAGAAGGGCATGATTACAGCAGTTTATCACCTCTGGAAAGTGGTGTTAGACACTGGGAAATAGATAGGTGAGGACAGATAGGTCCTATTCCTGCAGGACTTTCCATGGGTTGCTAAGTTCAAGACATCCTCTAAAGGGTTACAGATGTAGTTGCTGTTGAGCTGTGTGCTGTATCATTTGTTCATCGCTGTGTACTGTGTATGCTTGTTTTTACTTTTAACTGATCCCTGGTGGTTTAATTGGATGTGATTTCTGCCCCCCAGCCTTGTTCATGTGTGTTGCCAGTAGATTCCAGCAGCACTGTCTGGACACTCCCATATGAAAATAGGGTGATCAGGTATGATAGATAACTTAAAGATGAATGCTTTGTGTGTACCCTTGAAAAACTATTCTGCTGCAATTTTCTGTGATATCCTTTAATAATTCAGCTCTGAATGCTATTAATCCAGTCTCAACATTTCAGGAAAGTAATTAGCCTTTTCTCTGCCAAACTCATCTGTGCTTGGAAAAGCTTATATACAGATCTTCTCTGTAACCCAAGAATACTTTTGTGAGAGAGGAGAATATTTTGGTGGTTGAAATATGTGGTGAATTCTCAACTTTTTCTCCTTTGTGTTTGAACCTGGCCATTATTACCTGAACTCTGCAAACTAGCAGAGTGAAAGCTTTATTACAGGTGACCTATCAAGAGAGCAGTCCTATAAAGGACTGTGAATAAACATAGCAATTGTGTAATGAAGCAATTTGTCAGTGACTGCTAACAGGCCAGACTTGAGATGAATGGTGGACAGGGCAAACATATCATGTTACAAAAATGTCACAACATGTTAGCAAATTCTTCTTGTTGATACCAGGTCCACATTTGCCTTAGGAAAAAGGGAACCCCTCCTCATCCCTTCTGTCACTCATTTCTGGTATGAGAGGGAGGATCTGGTCCATGAAACAGAGTAGATCTTCTACTGATCTCAATATTAAGAAACAATAAAATCAGGGGGAATTAAGGGATGCTAAAGGAAAGCAAAACACCCAAAAATATGTAGATTTTCCCTGCATTGTTCCTCGTTACCCTTTCTGGTGTGTTTGGTTTGTGAGACCATTAGCTGTCATGCTCATTATGCTGAAGCCTTGCACAGGTAAGAAGTTCTGCTCTTCTACAGGGCTTCCTGGAGTGCTGCTGTAGAGAGACGTGTCAGTGCATTGAGAGGTGCCTTTGTTGTGCTGCTCATTTCCAAGGAATGGAGTTTCACAAGAAATCTTACTATTTGTGGTGACTTGCTTGTGTAGGGTTTTTACTTACTGCAAAGCTTAGTCTTCGCCCTTGAATTCTGGACAGTCGTCTCCAGAAATATTCTGTATGATATTTGCTCATGGCAATCTTACTACTTGTGCTGATCTGTCATGTTTTGGCTTTTGTTTTTCTCTCCCTTTTCTCTCCCTCTTGATTCAGATGAGAGACCCTTGGAACAGCAGAATTTTTCCTTTTTCTCAACAGTGCATGAAAGCATATCAGGCAGCAGGACACAAACGGCCTTAGCAAAAAGTACTTTGGAGTCCCAAGAAAGTAATTTGCTTCAAACAGTTTTATCATCAGTTACCACTTCCTTTGATGGGACTTCACTTAGCCAAGAAGAAACAGCCAGGATTTCAGAAGGGAGAAGTACGCAGTTGGTAGATGTCTCTGTAAGGAGCAATGAGGCATTCCCAAGTGATGATGAATTTATTAGCTCCTTTTCAAAGGCACAGTGGACTCCTCCCGTGAAGTCTTTCGCAGTTTTAACTGATCATCAGTCAGTTAATGCAGTAGAGCCATCAAGAGACATGTTACAAACTGTGTTGCCTACACCTTCATTATCTGTCCTTTCTTCACTGTATGATATCTCAGAAACAGCACAGCAGAAGACTCCGTTGAGTGCTGTCCCTGAAGGCAGCTACACTCTCATGGAACGAAAGCCTTTTGTACCAGATCATGAAATGCTAACAGCAAGCAGAGACTTGCTGTTGTACCCTCCAAATACAGCTGTTCCTTTCACTTCCATTCCTTCTGACATGGGAGTTGTGGCACAGGAAAACGTTAATGCAAGTTTAACAGCTCTGCCTTTTGGGGCTGCTTCAGAAGGATCGCCTCTTCATCTCAAGCTGCTGGGTGAAACCAGCCCTGAGGGCCCAGATGCCACAGCACAACTTGCAGACCTGTATGGTGATGTTTACAGCCATGTGAGTGGCAGGGCAGCAGAATCTCTCAGTCAAAGGACCTACCCCACTGCAAGCATTCCCTGGGCTATGCCAGCTTCAGCAGCCAGTGCTGAGCCTGCTTTTTTTCCTATTAGTCTTCCACTTGTATCTTTCCCTCTTGATTCAGCTGCCATTTCCGTGAACTCTAATACAGTTCTTAATGCCAGTCTGTTTACACATGAATTCTCCACTACAGCACCAAATTTGCCTGCTGGTTCAGAACTACCAAGTCAATCAGAGCTTGTCAGTGAGCTCAAGACTCCAGTGCCTTTCACGAGATCATACTGTCTGTATTGTGACTCAGTTTCACTTCTGCCAGAAGCAGGCTTTGCCCCAGAACATGATGTGGGCTCGGGTGATTATGTTGAAACTTTGTCCATCAAAGCCTCTGAAGTACAAGGCATAACTGCATTTACAACTGTAATTGCTGATGGATATGAATTAGAGGAACCTACACCTGAGATTTTTGATACTTCTTTTCCATCAAGACCAGTTGTTTCACTTTCTTCAAGATTTGCAGAAATCCCTGACTCAAGCATGGTTTTATTAAGCACTACAGACACTAGAATACCTATAACAGTATCTCCCTCCTACCATCAGCTCCCTGGGGAAGCATCACTGTACAGCTCTGTTTCCCAGACCCTCCCTGTTCTGGAAACAATTTCCTTGATTCCAAGCACTCATGTAGAACTTCCTGGTGCCACCAATGTTGTGTTGGACTCTACCATCATCCCAAGTGAGCCAATAGCATCATTTGCAAGCAGTCAGACAACCTTGCTGGAATTTCCAGAATTAATGCCATCAGAATCCCTGGTTTTGCTTGGCAAGACATCTACAAGGGACGAACTGTCTTTAAATATTTCAGATTTTCCATCCAATCTTTTATCAACACCATTTCTGATTGAATCTAGCTACTTGTCTTTGTCACTGACCATGCTAAATTCTTACTCTGTCATGCAAAGTGTGTTATCAACACTCTTACCTCAGACCTCGTTGACTGGGACATCAGTACTTTCTGAGGATGTTACCAGCTGGGACTTAACTACCACTGTCAGCTCTGCCACTGACGCTGAGGTTTCTCAGTTACATCTCGGCCAAACATCATACTTTTATTCAAATACATCGTCCCTTCCAGATGCACAGGTTCCTAAAATAATGCCATCATCAGATTTTCACTCAGAGTCATCTGTGTTTCTGGAAACATCCTTGGTACTGCCAGTGGGCTCTGAAGTTGTGTTTACCTCAGCTGCCACAGGAGCTACCTCTCAGCTGGAGCCTTCACTCTCCACCTCTCACTCTGTGGTTCCTACCGTGGTGCTGCCCACTTCCAACACCCAGTCTGTTACCAGCAGCATCTTGCTCAGTGAAACAAATCTGATCTCTTCGTTTACTACCTTTCCAGCAACTCCTGTCTTAAACGTATCTTCATCTCTACTTTCAACTGCTCTGGGTTCTGATGAGGATATTGGTGCTACAGTTAACCCCACACTGCTTTTAACACCCGGCACCAAGAGCAGTGCCCCTACAGCCCTTCCTCCCACAGACCCCGACAGCCTCACACCAGATGCCGACACCATCAGCGTGATGCCCTTTCCTACAGCATCTCTGTCTGTGACCTCGTTGTTTGCTCCCACACAATTTCCCCTGACTGCCAGCCCTCCTGCTGGATCTGAAGCTCCATCAGGAAGCAGTGTAACTGCTGGATCTGAAGTTCCATCAGGAAGCAGTGTAACTGCTGGATCTGAAGTTCCATCAGGAAGCAGTGTAACTGCTGGATCTGAAATTCCATCAGGAAGCAGTGTAACTGCTGGATCTGAAATTCCATCAGGAAGCAGTGTAACTGCTGGATCTGAAATTCCATCAGGAAGCAGTGTAACTGCTGGATCTGAAGTTCCATCAGGAAGCAGTGTAACTGCTGGTGCTGAAGTTCCATCAGGAAGCAGTGTAACTGCTGGTGCTGAGGCACCAGCTCCTTCCACCACAGTCACAAGCAGCCCAGGGACATCCTCCTCCACCCCTCTGAGGACCACTACTCCCTCCGAAGTGGTGGCTGTAACCTCTGCTGTGACTACCACCAGGCAGCCGTACGTCTGCGACATCACCCTGCCCAACGCCTACCTAGTCACTGCGGGTAAGATCTTCCCCACTTTTCATTTCGTTTTTCAGAAGCCACTGTAATATCACCCCCTAGCTAAATGGCAGATTTTGGATTAACTGAGTGAACCTTTCAAAGAAACACAGTATAAATTTAGACAAAGAGCTGTAAAAGCATTGATATATCATTTGCTGTTAAAAATAATAGAGTTCACTTGAACAAAGTCCCTTGTGAGAGAGAGCTACAAATACATTACACTGCACAGAGAATGAAATAATCCTCAAAAATTGCTGATGCATATGTACAAGTGTGCTGAGTTAGAGGCTGCTTTATCATTTCATTGGTTGTAAATGAATGTTACTTTCATGGTACTGTTCTGCCAAACTGTTTAATGTTCTGACTGAGTAAGTTTCTCCTTTCAGTTGTTGCTGCTGTTTATTAAAAAAACACCTGCATGTGAGGTAATGTTGTAATATGTAAGAGGAGAATTGGCTTAAAAAACGTTTGGGTTTTGCAACCATGTTTATAATTTTCCCTTACTAGCTTATGTTTGTATCTTACCTCCTCCCATACTTACTTTCAATTGCATTTGGTGTGTTTGTAACCACAAAAAGTGACATTAGTGTGTTTCAAAATTAATTGTCTTAGCATCTGTGTTTGCTTTTATGGTGTTTTCTGCCTCTTCCTAGCTTTTTAACAAAACAGTGCCAGCAAACTAATCCAGGGCAGCTGCAGAAGTGCTGCGTTCTCGTGGCGAGCAATATTTTTTACTCTCAAGACTTAGTTGCAAGAAATAAAGCAGAATGAGCATAATCTCATCCTCCAGATATGTAGGTGATCTAGCTATGCTAGTGATGAGGAAGCCTTTTTTAAAATGTAATTTGAGTATTTTTGTAGGCAAGTTACTGATGGAAAATAAATGCAGGATGACAACACAACACTTTTAGTTGTTTGCATAATCCACAGTCAGAGTGTCAAGTGTGACTGTAACAGACATGACATCTATTGGGATGCTGGGATTTTAAAGCTCTTTCTTACTCCACGGATATCCCTTTCATTAATTAATGTCATGTTTGTTTACTTTTTATTTAAGAGAAGAGTAGATGCATATTTTCTGTGGCTTTTTTGCATTTCATGCATTGCCTACAAAACTTGTAACTGTGTTGTGACAACAGACTCACTCATAAGTCAGACCAAATACACTGCTACTTTCCCATTTGAAGGCCTCAGTGGCTCTTTAAAGGTTCTTTTATCAGAATGCTAAAGGCATTAGCTCTGGAAAAACAAACCAAAAGAAAATAAATTTACAGTTCCTTAAACTTTACAGTCACTTTTTAGGATACAGTCATACCTTCACCCCTGTCCTTGGTGTTCATCTTACCTGTTTGATGAAGCTGATCTCACTACCTGCTTTTTCATGCACTGCACAATTGAAAATGCAGCTTTGAATCAAAACCTAAGAGATGAAGCTAAGATGTATTTTCTGACTGACATTAATTTCTAGTGCTGGCCCGAAGAGCTGTTCTACGAAATGTCAGTGAATCCATCAGAGAAGTGCTCCGAGTTCAGTTCAGGAGATCAGTAGAGCTGGAGGTAAGTGGTGTGAAGTGTGTATAAGTACTCTTTGATCAATGCAATACAGTAGGGATTTAATTCATAAGCTGAAATAGTAATTCAAACAGTCCATAGATACTATATCAGAAAGAGCTTTATTTTAACTTAAGTGTTAGTCATGTTTTGGTTAGGGTTTTTTTAAATGTGAACATGATGTCAACTTTTTTACTTTTAGAGTGCCATCATTTTCTAGGACAGAACTTTCTTGGTTTTGCTAGAGGTGAGCAAGCAGTGTCCAGAATCTACTGCTCACGTCCTTTGCCTGGTGAATTGAAACTGAAGAACTTTTACCCTTCAAAATACCTGTTAAGCAGGTCTGTTCTGCTAGCTGAGCACTTACACACTTAGCACTTTAAACAAAACGAAACCTTCTGCACAGCCTTGTGTTATGAGACTATCAATGCTTGCAGGGGAGGTGGTGGAATCCCGAATGCCTGATTTGGCAGATGAAAAAGGTAGGGAGGGAAAAAATCAGGCATGCAATAGTAAGATGCTATTTCTAAGCCTTCAGGTAGGTATAACTCCTGTCCCTACTCCCTGCACAGGAGCGGCTGTACTCTTGGGTTTTTCTGAAAGCTTTCTCTGCTTTGATATGCAAAGAATCATCTTTGAACAAGATCTCAGTATTGTTTTCTAACATCCAAGTGATCATCTAGTTGAGATAAGGGTTAAAGGCTGTGTTTCCTACCTCTGTCCCAAATCCTCTGAGAGCAGAAGGCATAGGGGTAGTTTGGGGGTACCTTTGTTGTATAATGAGATACTTCAGTGGTGAGGAAATACTTCAGTAGACTTATTGGTGTAGATGATGTTCAGCTACACTTGCAGTTTTGCATGTCTGTATGCATCTAGTTGTCACAGTCCAGCACCAGATGATCTTTTCTTTGTCAGTAATCCCATTTTTGTTAAGTAGTTAACTCAGGTAGCAGTTCATTGAACATAACTTGCATTTCTCCCTGTGCAGAATTGCTTGGTACCTTTCATTTTGGCATCTCCCCTGATCACTGCACTCAGTAATTAAACAACTCCTCTCTGACGTTTGAGGATGTACATCTCTACTACTCAGTCCAGATAGGAATGTTATAAATTCCTGCCAAACTTAAGCTACAGGGAGCTGCCTCTGTAAATTATGTGTAGTTTGTCCTTCTAACAACACCTGCTCATGAGCTATTTAGATTTTTTATATATAAAAGAGATTTTTCTTCTGGTTTTTAAATTATCCCTTCAGTTTGTGCAAACTGGAATCCTCAAGAAGAAGTCAGATGTTCATAAAGATAGAAACACACTCAATTTTCAGTGACCTTACACAGCTCATTGGTATTGAAGCACTTTCTTACTATTTACAGCAATAGGACAAATCAGTTGCTTAATATTTGAAGGTTAATTGGAACAAACATTTGATATCTCACATTTTTCCCTTTATATTTTTTAAAATAAAGGGATATTTTAATATTTTTATTTAAAGGGATATTTTTTCCCTTTAAATTCCTACCTTTCATGCCTGCTCATGCCTTGTAAAGCTCTCAATAGGAGAAAGCTTCTAAGAAGTGCTAAGGCTTCTCAGAACTGTTTTTATATATGATGCCACTAGTCTAGCTTCATCCTTTGGAAAATCTTTTTTATCTAAAGGAAGGACATCTTTGCTGAATCAGTTTTGCATATTCTAGAATGCTGCTGTCATATGGGTTTTGCACTAAAAATAATCACTAGCAAATATGTTTTCACCTCTGACTGTGGAATACTAACAAAACTGTTTTTTTGAAAAAGGGCTGTCTGTAATAGCAGTATGTTGAGTGGTGATGTAATGCAGTATTTTAAACAGAATTTCTCTATCTTGCTAAACGTAATTAATCAAACAGCCCTGACTTCTGTTAGCTGGAAGTACCCAGCAACCATGTGAGTGTTTTTGCAAGTTATGGTGAGGCAGTGCATTTCTCTACGCTGCTTTTTTACCGTGTCTCTTATTACAGCTCACAGATGTTCTCTTGTTGTGATGTAATGTACAGTAAATCAGGAGACAGTCCAGTTAAATTTAATTTTGTAGTAATGTATGCTTTAAAAATAAAACCCATGGCAGTGATGGCTATAACTGCTGCTTACTTTAAATAAGAAGCAAGTTTAGCAGTGAAGGGAGGATTGAAACATTTTTTGCCCTCAACTTTTTCAGTTGAAACTTTGATCTCTGCTACTTTATTATTTCAAACATTGTGAGTTGCTGAAGTGGAAAAAAGAGGAGGTAGAATCCTGCCAAATGAAAAAAAAACTTCTGTCACTTCTTTCCTAGAAAAACCCTTACAGCAAAGTGAGAATAAGCAAAAATGGCAAAGTTTTTTCGAGTTGGTCTCAACATATTCTTTTGCATCTGCAAAAGAATAAAACCCCATTGTCTGAGTAAGAGTAATTTTAGTCAATGCTCTGTAATGTAAACCTTATGACATTTGGGTAGGATCTGTTAGACAATGTTCTCTTGACTTGACTTGCACTGGGGTGTGAAATAAAATAATGTTGGCAGTGACTCGCTGCCAGGACCCCTGGTGCGATTAAGTTCATGCCAACAGGAAAGGGGGTTTTGCCAGCCTCATTTGTGCTTGGAAATTTTATCATGCATTTTAACATTTTTACCTTTGCCACTTGGTTGTTGTATTCAATGTGGTATTGAGGGTGTGTCCTTAACCTACTGGTTCCTATAATTCCAAATTAGTGAACTCTGCCTCCAAGGGTTGGAGTTTGGGTCATTGCCAGGTAAGTGCTTCTTTCAAAGTTGCCACCTGGTGGACTTGGACTGGCTTCCTCGCTGCTTTACCACTGCTGAAGTTCTGGCTGGTACTGTAGAGGTAAAACCAGTGAGAATTGTTGCCTCAGGATCCTGAAGTGCATAGGAGCAGAAGTTTTATTTTATTTTTAAGACGTATGAGCCTTTGTTGTCCATCTTCAGGAAGTTAAACACTCTCTGCAGGCACTTTATAGGGTTCTTAATGAGGTGGTGATGAGAAAATCAGTTGTTGATGCTTTCTGCCAGATGTTTACACAGCATAATACAGTGAAGTATAGGCATGGATTAGGTTGTGGCAAAGGTGCATCTGATCAAGTATTTTAGCAGACAATAATCAATAGCAGGTACTTAGGAAACATCATAAGGGACAGAGAAAGGATACAGTCATGTTTTTCCTAAATGCTCTTCTAGCCTATAGTAAACTGAGGCTTAAAAACTTTCTGTACTGGACATGCTCTCTCTTGTGAGGGTAGCTTGGAATGAGATCGGTTGTGTGCTGGAAACAGCAGTGTTGGGTTAGTCATTGCACTTTGGAGCAGGGATAGCTTAACTTGTCGTGTTGTAAGAGTTCTTTGCTTCTACTGAAGGTTTCTGCTTTTGCAGTGGGGATGGCTCAAAAATGCACCTAGAGTTTTGTGTGCTTCTCTGGCTTTCTGGCCCAAGGTGTTAAAATATTTGTACTTTTTAATATCAGAAATCCATGCTTGTGTACTTTATTGTGATGCTCTAAATTGTGATGGTTCACCTAATTTAGCGTCTAGCTAAATTCCTGGCAGTAGAGGGGAAACTTCCAAGAGAGAGTTGGATGGGTGGCTGGGTTTGTGAGCTGTTAGAGCTGTGCCAGAGCAGCTATTCTCATTCATGAATTGTGATTCCAGAGACATGAGCTGTGCTCATCTATCCTTGATCACTGCGTAGACTTCTCTGTGAATTAGCCTGTAGACAGCATTTGGTCTATTGAAGAGAGCTAATTTTAGACAACTCTGCAATATCTCAAGCAGAAATAGCTATTGTTTTGACTTGTAGTGGTTCTAGTCTGTCTACCTCAAAGTCACTGTTAAAGGTGGATTTTTATTTTAGATGTCCATACTGGAGCTGCTGTTGCTTTTCTGATGCAGTGAAGCACAAGAGGGAACCAGTGTTAGGTGTGGAGCCGAAAAGTTAATTGTGGGGTGGACTGCTTTCCTGCTTGTCTGTGGTGCAGCACAACCAGTCAGAGATGGAAGCACCTGAGTTGGTTACAGAGGCTGGCTTTTGTGTCTGAAATACCCAACTTGAGTGCATAAGTTTATGGTGTCTGCAGCAGGCCTCTCTTCCTCACCATTTATTGCTTCAGAAATCACCAGCAAATTGTCGCTGAGATTTGTAATTCTAATTCCTCTTTTTCTTGCCTTTCAAGTAGCTTCATTTGCAAGTAATGGGCAACTTTCTTTTGGCATGTGTTACCCATTTTAACTGCTGTTTCCATTTGACAAACTGAAGCTGCAGAAATTATTTCATCATGAGATAAAAGAATAAAATTTCAGATAAGAAGAACTGAAAAGGACTGTGCAGATTATTCATATCAAACAAATTTGAGTTTTATGTATCTAAATCCATTTAAAATAAAAGTTGGATGTTGCATATATTTGTGGGCCAAGAAAGAAGAAAAGCATAATGAGAAGCATAGATTATTTTTCTCATTTCCTTCTGCTGCTGAGGTAGTTTCTTCTGGTGAAGATGAGCTTTGTGAAATGCAGGCTTTTTAGAGGACAGGAAAGAGCTGCTTGCTGTCTCATCTCAACAGCAGTTGCCATCACTCTACACTACAGCAGAAATACCAATAAGGAGTACGTGGGTCGCAATTTAAGTGTCACCGTGCTTTTCTATCAGGCTGTTCCTGAAGGTGAAGTTATCTAACATATCCCTTCACCAGCATGGTGTGAATCATCCCTCCAGTAAAAAAGTCCACATTTGTCAGAAACTTTGGGTCTCTGGTTTACATTATTTATCTGTGAGGCCATCATGTTAGATATCTCAAAATACTTTCGAAGTGTGACTGCCATAGGCAAATAAAGCAGACTGGGGGAGTAAACCAAAAAGGAAGACAATAATGATGGGTGATCTTAATATTGAGAGAGTTTCTCTGAAGGAGGGAAGACATTCCATTATGTTTAAATAAATAAAACCCTTCCATTTGTTCTTACTGAGGTGTCTGAGAAATGGTGGGTAAGAGTGTCTGCATGGTTCAAAATTTATATTTAACTTGCAATCTCATTTCTTTTACATGATGTCTAAGGCTCCTCAGGGTTTTAAAGAAGAGTCAGTCAGGACACAAACTGGAAGACGAGAATTGTAATGTGATAACTGTCTTGAAACAAGAAGATAGAAGTGTTCCCTTGAAGAAAGTTTTCTTGAATGTGGAAATTCTATCTAAAGAACATTGGTTATGTGCATTTTACTCCTTGTGTGCCACATGTGAATGGTATAGGATGTATTCACTATGTGATGTATGACTGAAATGCAGTAGCTATGCAGGCAGTTCAGTAAGTAAGCTGGAATTTTGTATGGGAAATGTTATGTACACCAGGGAAATGTAGGCAAGGGGGAGTGCTAATATGTGGGAATGTGATAAATCAGGAAGTGCTGAGATTGGTGTGTTGAACTGAAGAGATTCCAGTAGGTGCATCTGGCATGGGGGAGTTGCTTCTGAGGCACTGGAGCAGAGGCTGCAAGGCACAGCACTTGTGTTTTCTGCTGCTCTTTGAAAAGTAAAAACTGCGTTTTCTTACCACTTGATGAGGTGGCTTTGAACTGCATGAGGCTGTGTAGGTTGAAAATATTGCCAGATATAATATTGACATGTTTGGGGGCTTTTAATTTCTTATTTTTTCTTTTTTTGTAGGTTTATAAAATTTCCCCCAAATTTGTTTTCTTGGTGACATCCGGTCCCTTTGTTTACACGGCAATAGCTGTCATTAATGTACTTGTGAACAGCAGTCTCCTTCGTGGGGAGACCCCCATGATCCTCTCACTGCATCCTTCTTTCACTGTGCCAGACAACAGATTCCAAGTTCAGACAGGTGAGTTCTTCCCGACACAGAGGAGAATAGGTACCTTCCTGCTGATTCATACTTCTGCACTTGTGATGCAAGGTTGAGTCAAAACCCTGTGTTCTACTGTGAATCTTAATTGTTTTTGTTAATGACATAATTTACAGGTCCATGACAGGTGATAAATTGTTAACAGTTAACCCTGTCACTTCATGTTATTTTCAGGAATTTTTTTTGTATGTTGCAAAATAGGTGCGTTCTTTTCCTTGTTTCTAAAGGGGAGAAAAAAAAATCCATGAAACATTTATTCATAAAATCACAGTGCAGCTACTTTGTAATGCTTGTGTCAATTTCAGATTAAACTTTTGTTAAAAGCTGCCTTTTTGTGTTGTTGTGATGTAGGGGAATTGGTGAGCAGGAGGATTGATTGCTCGTGTATAACATGAGCAGGAGGATTGCTTGTGTAATATTCAGCTCTTCATAGCTGCTGTATTGCAGCAGTTTATGCAAAGTTTGACTGCTAATAATCTAAAGCAAAATAGGGCCCATGTAATAGATTTTGAGAGTCAGTGTTGTCATTTGAAATCTTCTTTGGGCCCTGTTTGCATGATAGAACTGCTTGCCTGGTTGGTTGACTGTGTAATGAGGTAGTGACAGGGATGAGCATAAAAACAGAGTTAATAAATGTCAGTGTGGTACTTTTGTTCAGGTACACACTTCATGTGTTGTTTATGCTCTGTTAATAATTGTATGGCAAGGCATCACGTTAACTGTGCAGGTGTGATGTCTTTCTCCACTGCTTAACATGGTTATATTGATAGACAGTAGAGGTATATTTTGGTTTTGAACCTTGTATGACATTTCTGTTAGGGTTTGTAAGCTAACTGTAGCATTTCTTTGGGTAAGACTATATCTGGAAATCCACAGTATGTAATACATACAGTATGTGCATGTAATTAAAGTCTGTGTGCCTGACCACATTCCTTTACATTCGTTCTTTCTTGAGCTTTCTTGATCATCTTGAGCTCTTTTTCTCTCTTCTGAAATTAAGGATATCTATATCTAAATTTAACAGATAGCTTACTAAGTGTTTTGAAAGTATTAGACCAATACTAATGTGCATTACTGGATCCAATATGTAGTCTTTTAGACAAGCTAAATACTGTATTTCAGGCTACAAGAAGGAGATATTTCTTGATTTTTCTTCTGGAGATTGTCATGGATTGGTTGGGTACTCAGGATTTCAGTGTGGGCAGTTCAGTGGTCAGGTCAGGTGAAGTTAGCCACATGTATATAGTGAAGGTCTTTTAGTGTACAAGAGGAAACAGTGATTATTTTGTCACTAGTATCTTTCAGAGATCTAAGTACTGCTGCAACCAATATTAGTGAGTAGAGAATTTACTGCACCAACACAAAATGTATTTTTAATGTATTTTTATCTAGTGTTTCACTGAATGTGTCCTGAGCTTCATAAAAGAAGAAAATGAGAGCCCTGTGAATTCTGTTGCTTGTTTTGTTCTCTCTCATGGAAGTACTTTTCTATAGGAATGATTGCCCTTTGCTTTCAGTGCTTCAGTTTGTACCTCGGAATGTGGATATTGGGTTCTGCACCTTTAGCCAGCGCATTGAGAGAGGGCTGACAATGGCATTCCTGGAGGTGAACAAGCACCAGGAGTTCTACAACTTCACTGTGCAGGTGAGAGGTCCCTTTCCCCCCCTCACCCTTGCTTGTCCTGTGTTTCATCCAAACAGTAAAATGAATTAATTGTTCTCTGGCTAACACTTGCAGTTTAGGAAATGTGGAACTATGAGGCTTGGTCGTAAAGTCAGTTGGGTTTTTTCCCCCTACAAAATAATATGGCACCACATATTAAAAGTTGTTACAAGCTTTTTGAAAAAATGATCCAAGGTGATGATTTAGATCCAAATGCATTTTTGAATATGATAAGACTTATAATTTCTCAAATAAAAACTGTTACAACCCTTACCAGAGTCACTCCTATCATAGTTTACTATAAAAGAGTAAGGTATGGTTAAAAGGTTTTTGTCAGAAGAAAGCTTTCAGCTCTCATTGCCATGCTGGAAACCCTGTTATAAAATACAGGGAATATAGGAGTTACATGACCCTGCCATCATGTGAGCAAACATGCTAGTTGCTCCTGAGGTCTAGAAATACTTACAGTATATGGTGTCTGTGACAGCTGCTACTGGAACTTCACACATGAAGGGTATTGCACATGTACAGTGCCCTGAATCACCCAGCAGATGAACTCCCTGAAAAGTCAGTAATTCATTTTAATGAGACCAACTCCCTCTTCTGTTTGAATTCTTAAATTTAATCCAACTTTGTTGTAATACCCAACTCAGTAAAATTTTATTTTGTTGTTTAACTGGCACCATAAATACCCATCTGGTACCCTAAAATAAATTCAGAAACAAAAATGACATAAATTTTAGGGTATCTGAAGTACTATGTAGTACATATAGAAAACTCAGGACTTTAAACACAGTGTCACTGCATAGCCTGAAGACAGAACATGCAAAACAATTTTTTGGACTATCAGGTTAGCCAACTTATTTTAAATAGCTCTTTTTTTTTCTTCAGAAGCGCTTTATCTACATTAATACAGTTGCTGTGTATATTGGTGCCACCAAAAAAGCCACAGTAGGCAGTGGTGGGTTTTGGGTGTGCATGGTGCAGGAGATTTTAACCAAGAGAACATCCATTTTCAGAATTTTTTTTTAACCCTAATCAATCCCTTTCTTCTGTTCCATGCAGTTTGGCATTCATCTAAGGCTTATTTATGACTAGATTAATTTTGCTAACTGTCTTGCTTGGTGGTTTTTTTCTCATTATTTTCTGGGCTGTAGCTTTCAGATCATTCTGAACTATGATTGACCTTAAAGGATAACTCTTGGAAGAGGAATTCACATGTAACTTTGCCTCTTCTGAGACTCAGCTGTCTGAACCAATCTGGAACAGATGTTCCTCTGTCTTGATGTGAATTGCCCCTCTCTTCATATTAGAGGAAAAAAAAAAAAAGTCTGTCAAGGAAGTCATGGAAATGGCAGTGATTTGATTTTGCTGACCCTGGTTCACTACTGTCTTTTCAGATACTGAATATAACTCTAAGCAGGCCTGGGGTGGCATTTCGACAGGGCCCTGTGAGCATTGTTTTTGCCATCCGAGATAGGTACGGTTTCCTGAATGGGTCCGAAGTGAGCGAGCAGCTCAGGAACTTGTCCGTGGTGGAATTCAGCTTCTATCTGGGTTTTCCTGTGCAGCAGATTGCTGAACGTGAGTATTTGCTGTTATGCAATACTGCAAAATACCTTTGTCTAGTGTCTTCCCTCTACAGTTTTAAAATAGTTTGGTGCATGAGTGATAATGCAGCTTCAAGTATCTGACTTGTATCGTGAATTCTGCAGAGCAGATCCATGCCTTTCTGTTCACATTTTGGTGTTACAGTATCTTGCTGCTTTTGCCATCATACCCACCTTTTGTGCTAGGTCAGTTGTACTTAACCTGGCTTCATCAGTCCACTGGTCTTAGTCCAGATCTAAAAATAAGAAAATCACTTAGATCAGTATTGCTGTGAGGTGCAGTCTAAGGTGTGTCTCTGTTCTTATGTCTACAAGAGGCCTTTGCCGATTCTCAGAAGGGTTCACTGCTTTCAGCATTGTGCTGCTCTTAACTGTGTCTCTGACTTCTAGAAAGCTTGGGACACGGGCTACGTAAGATAGTATTTGCCCATATAGTCTGAATTATATAGTTTGGTTTATATATATTATATATATATAGTTTGGTTAGATCTTTCAGATGACTTATGAACATAAGCATGATCATGGCAGAATAGTACTTGCCTTTCCCTGATGGTGGACATTATTGACTCGGTCCATTAATTCCCCATTTCTCCTGTCTCACTGTGTTTTTAATTTTTGGAGTTATTTCTGTGAGCTGTAGAGATCCATAACATCTGACACAGTGAGTTTTGCAGTATAGTTAAACATCTAGTGGAAAATCAAGTCTGATAGTTGCTGGTGTTCATTATGCAGCTGTGTGTGTCAGTGAAAATACGGTAGAGTTACTGTCAACAGAATAGTTGCTCTCCTTAGTAGCTTTCAGTCTAGGTAAGATGATTGCAAAGATTAAACATACTAATTTTTTTAAGATTTTTTTAAAGCTTTTTATCAGCGTTTTTGATCCCTCTGCTCCCATAATCAATTAAAAAAATTATGAAGTTGTTGGCTCATTTCCGTTAAACATTTCTGTTCTCATTTGGTCTCACACAGAGTGTGAGCTCTGTGCAGTGGTAGGTCTATTCAGTGGAGCCAGGACCAAAAGTCTTGAGAATTCCTGTCCGTAGATGACCAGCATTCCTTTTTATCTTGGAAGCCACAGAACACCTCACTCTGTGAGCTATGGTCTTCATTGCTCACTGAAGTCAAATAAAATGTTGCTCTTTCCTTGATTGCCTCAAAGACACTTCTCTTTACATTGTCTCTTCTATGCATTTGCACTTGAGTTCAGGTAGCTTTTAGTCCCTGGTAATATTTTTGGTGTTGAGGGATGCTTTTTTCCCTGTGATACACTGCATCAACTCTTACAGCTTTTAGTTTTGTCCACATACTCTGAAATTGTAGTGTATTTGCAGGTTGCCCCTTGCTGAGAATCCATCTTCTGGATTGTGCAATGGAGCTACGGTGCAATTAAGTGGTAACAGAATTTCTACCAAGGCTGGTGTATCCTGAAAGAGAGGCTGGTCACAGGGGGAGGACATTCCTGTTAAACATGCATGTACATGGTTCTCCTTAGGGTTGGAACTAGATGACCTCTAAGGTCCCTTCCAAAGCAAGCAATTCTATCATTCTATTTTTTGTTTCCTTATGGTACTTAGGAAATTTGAAATTACTTCAATGCTTGTATCAGGAGCTATCCCTGTGTTACCTGCATGTGTGCAGTGCCTGGTCAGTGGGGATGACTCCAGGCCAGTGCCAGTGGAGCCCTGTGGTCACTCACATGTCAATTACAAAACTAAGTAAGGTAGAATGAGTGGAGAGGTCAGAAATTTTAGGAGCTGTGAGATCTTCCCAAAGATTGCAGTGTAGAAGACATGAGGATTTGGTGGATAAGGTGTCCTGAATTCAGGAACATCTTGTCAGCATTTGACTTGCTTGCTGTTAGAGGAACTCCTATTTACTATAGATTGAGCCATTGCAGGAGATCTGTTCTGGAATACCAGCTGTGGTGCTATTTGGTAAGTTGGCAAAGTGGGAAGAGAGTTTCTCAGATTACTGGAGACCATGGGTCCTTCTGTCAGCAAGAACAGAAATGATGAATGTAGTTCAGACTCTTTTATCAGTGAGACAACCACAGCCAGTTATTTTTAGCTGTTCCTGCAGTTTTTTACACTGCTGCTGTGACTGGATTTTGAGCCTAAGGGTTTTAGATCTTCAGATTCAGAGCCAAAAATCCTGTCCAAAGGCTCAGCAGCACTGGGCAGATCCTTCCTGAAACATTTTATTCAACAAACTGTTGGGGGTGACCAACAGCCAGATCCTCCAAAGCTACTTTGGCAGGAAGATACCTAAATATTTTTGTTTTCTAGGCCCTGAACTCTGCATTCATGCTTTGCCTTGCCCTACAGAGCAACTGTAGCAGGGAAGGTGTTACTGCACTTTAGACTGATATAACTGCTTTGCTCTGTGCAAATTAATATGCAAACCTCTGCTTTCAGTGTGACTCTTTTTAGGAAGGTTTGATGTTTACTCGTAAACAATTTTTGTATGTTAGTGTTAATATCTGTAAATATGAAATGTTCCATGCTGTACTGTTCTGTGCCATTTGTGCCTTAGTTTATCAGGCATGGTAGCAGTTAATACTCTTGGTGGTGACTTTGCTTTTTTCCTTAAGGACTCTGTGCGTGATCCTGTAAGTTTTGTAGTTGCATCTGAAGAAATTATATGTGGGTGAGCTGAGTGCCAGGGCTCAACCCCCAACTTGGGGGGTCGAAGTTTGTCATACCCAAGGAAAGCTACTTGTGCTTGTCAACATTAAGTGAGACCTTAAGGTCAATATGCCAAATCTGAGCCTTGTTCCAAAGAATGTATTTGCTCCTTGCCACTTGTTCACTTTACATTGCCTTTTGCCTACTGTCCTCTCACAGTTTTTATTCACATAAATAAAATGTCCTATTTATGGTTTTAACTGTGTGGTTTGTCCCTGTGCAGTACATCATTAACACCAGGAATTCTTTGTTGGTTTATTCCCTCACTCACATAGAGACAGAATCAGGGGTGAAAGTTATTTCACAGATTTGGACTGTTACTTGCAGGAGTAGAGTGTGAAAAGGGCCAAACCTGGAAACTTTCTGACTTTCTTCTTTCCTCACAAGACTTCCGGATGACTTCAACATGTTTCTATTCAAATGTCCAGTTTACACCTTTCTCATGCTTATTTTTCATTGTCCACGTTATAGCTCATGTTTCAGATTGTAAATTGGTTAGATGTTTATAACCTACATGTCAGCAGAAAGAAAACCATGTCTAATCACAAGGTTGGGGTGCTAGTTCATTAAAAATAACAGGAAACTATATATTTAGTATCTATGGCTAGTATATTTCTTAGAGGACAGGTAAAGGCTAGTTGTGGAGAAGATGACAATATTTGCCTTTGTGAACTTACCCTGAATAAAGTTCTTAATTTTTATTTGGATTTTAAGTAGACAGAGTTGCCTTGGGACTTGCTATTTTTTCAGTGTTAAGTAGCACTTAAATGCATGTTATCTATTTCGGCTGCCTTGGAGATGTTACAAGGCAAATAGCATAAATACAAAATTGTATGATATGGTCCAAGGACTGCAGAAATATTTGGCAGTGTTTTTCTGGGTGGATTTTGGATTATATTTTAAACAGACACTGTGTTGCTATTGCCCATACCCCAGTATTTGCATGGAATCTGATTTTTCATTTAATGCCTTCTTATTCCAAATACTGCATTCCCTCCATGCTTTGTACTATCATTCTCCATTTATCAGAACTATCAGCATGATGCCAATTCTATCCTGCATGGTCCCACACATCTGTAGGAGAGAGTCAGAGATCCTTAGAACATCTGGCAATGGCCACGCTGCCTGAGTGATGTGCTTTGGGCTGCTGTCAGTGGGTCCCTGGCTGACCAGGTGACCCTTTTCCCTTTCCATTCAGCATCAAATCGATGCTGTTACATGGTATGGTGCTCTGGGGCTGCCTGTTAGAATCTTCTAATGATGCCAGCATCTACTTCATTAATGCATCCAGAGTCATTAGCAGACCAGCTGCAATCTAGCTAATAATTGCATTTTGTCTATCCAGCTTCCCCCTCAGAATAACAATCAGTCAGTGCTGTTTATAATTCTTAGTTCCAGAGGACATTAGAAATCTTGCAGATATGGTCTTGTTTCAGTGCTGAGACTCCAGATGAGCTCAAGACCTGTGTGTCAGTTAAACACTTGAGTGACCTGTGGTCTAAGAATTGGAACCTAGACTTGATGACTTCTGACAATTTTCAGCATTCTTTGTCAGGTTTTAGAACCTAGCCTTAGTTGGCAGTGATCACAGCACATCTTCCTTTTCAATGTCAAGATTTTCTGCTCAAGTTGGTTTATTTTTAAGTTGCATTAATTCCATGGAAAGTTTAATGAAAAGTCACCCAGCAATTTGCATGAATTAAATAATTTTTAAGTACTAATTAAAAAAGTGTGAAGAGCACATTAAGTATTGAAGCAAAACATGACTTTGGGTTAAAGAAGAAAAAACCTCAAAATTGCCAGGAGTTCAAAGCATTATGGTTTCTGGAGGGTTTTTGATTTCCTTATCATGCTCTTTCCGTGTGTTAGAAAACAACAGAATCAGTTTTCAGTTTAGTTTATGCTTTTTTTGTTCAGTTTCCATTTCTAAATTGCAGTAAACGACAGGATGACTAGAGTAAATAGAATTTCACTCTAAAAGTTACAGTCAGGAAAATCGAGTAGCAGGATGCCAAAAATAAGTGGGTCTGTTTAAATGGACTCTGAGGTGCTTTTTGCTTGTCTAAGAAATTTGGAAATTTAGTGCATCCTGATCACTTGCATGGACAGCCAGTGTTTCCTGTTCAGAAAGAAAGGACCGTGTTCTAACACCCTTCTGAATAGTAAGTCATAGAGTACCAGCCACGTGGTCATCTTGAAGCTAGTGGTTATTGAAATAAAGGTGGAATAACCAAATTTTCTTTTTTGTTGTTTTTTACCAATAGGAGTTAGTTATAAATCTGTGAAAATAAAAGGTAAAATGTAACTAATTATTCTTTTGCTTTTACCTTTAGCCAAAAAATTCCAAAACTTTTTAAGGGGCAAAAAATCAGATTTTTGGTACACTGACAGAGAACAGCTTGTCTACGAATTCTTGCATCATTAAATGCGAAAGACTTTCATTTTCTACTTCTCAGAAACGTGGAGTAGTGGCAAATTATTCCTCAGCTGTAGACATCTTTATTCTAAATTGATCCAGCATGGGCCAGGTCATTTAATTGTTATGTGCTCCATTCTTTCTGACTATGAAATGGTTTAAAAATTAACCTTTGTATAATGCTTAGCAAACTGCATCTGGATTAAATATTTTGAGAAAGTTAAGACCATTCCTTTTCCTTATTGCCATAGTGAAGTTTAAGACTTCCCTTGAGGAAACTGTTGGCCCAGCCCCCATATTCACTTCTTTCCCAACATGTCTTTACTGCTCTCCAGTGGAAAACTTGGGAAAAAATCTTATCTATTCTGAAGCCAGTAGAAATAGACTGTTTTCCTTACTGGAGTGAGGATTTCCCTCTGGAGTAGAGCTTTTTTTTTTTTTTTTAAATTTAGAGATTAAGAAAGCTTGGAGCCACCAAACCAAACAGAAAAGCCATGAGGTATGTCTACAGCAGTGTTTCTACTTGCAGTTATTTGCTGGTTGTGTAAAAAAAATACTATCAAGGTGGTGTTTTTTTAAATGCCTCCCCCTGCACAAGTCTGGAATACAAATCTCATGTGTTCAGTTCTTTGCTATCCATTTATTGTTTCCTTGTAGTTTCTGCCTCAGAGAAGGTTTTATTTTCATCCTGAGACACTCATGAGTTTCCTCACTGCCCTTTGAGCAAGAGTCTGATCTTGCAGCTAGCTCAGTAAGAGTCACAATTCAGACAGTGAGCTTTTAAATTCCTGGGAGCAATGACCTCGGTGCAGCAGCTTGAAGTCTTTCACGTTGTAAATCTGACTGTTTCAGTTAGCTTCTTTTTGTTGGAGACAAACTCAGCAGTGTATGTTCAGAGCACCTCCCTTGCCATTGTGTCTGCATTGCCTCAGGAGCAGTAATGCATCTGTGTAAATAAGATGCTTGCTGACAGTATAAATTATGTAGTGGCTTCTGGTTTTGTGTATGTTGCTCAGAATACTGTTCTTACAGATGTTTTTCCTGCATTCTGTTTTTCCCTCAGCCTTTCATTATCCTAAACTTAATGTGTCCCAGTTGATGAAATCTTCCTGGGTGAGAACAGGTACGTACGGTCTCTGTGAGTAAGTAAAAGTGCAATTAGTTGTGTTAGTGGGATAACTAGCCTGCCTAAATATCAATAGCTTAGGGGAGCTGCATTTTTATGAGGTAATAACATGTCTGAGCTGAATAAATTCTAAAACCAAAGGCTCAGTGACCTGGAATATCTGGGAAATATAAATCCCTGGTCTAGAATAAACTACTGAAATTCCTTGATAATGCACACAAAGCATTTCTTTTCTATAAGGCTGTTTATTTGTAGTGAAACAACTCAGACTGTCAGGCATAAAGTGTCTACTCTGCAAGTTGTCAATATGCCACATTGATTTTTAGGTATCTACTTTAAGTGAAAATTAAAATTTTATTTGTGTGACACTTTCTACCAAAACATGCCTGGAATAAAACAGAGTGAAAATAGATTAATTGTGAGTACATGAAAGAGTTTCATCACATTTCATTGATCTGATTCGTTCACAGAAGATGCCTCCCACCAAAGTCTTCTGAATGTTTTATTCTGTAATTTACAGATGTGATTGAGCTGTCACGTTTAGGTGCTCAAAGGCTGTTGAGGTTGCTTGCCTGCTGTAGATCTTACCTAATGATTTTAAGCCTGACTGGTGCCGAGGCTTTGCCTCCCAAAATTGTTTTAGGGTGCAGGTGCCCTGCTGGATACACTCTTGTCTTCCCACAGCTTCCATCAACCATAGCTCACCTCTTGTATAGACTTACTCTTTTTTCCAGGTTTTTGTGTCTCCTCTCAGCAGTCACCACTTTACTCATTAAGTAGGAAACCAAATTGCACTTTAATTTCTGAAGCCCACTTGGTTCATTTTGGAGAAGAAAGATTTAGAATTTCAGCTAATGCTCAGTAATTTCAGTAATGCTCAGTGGGAGAAGCTCCTGTGTCTCGTAATCAGTGGCATCCTTCCTTAGGGATTTATGTTGGCTTTTGTGGCTACACCTCCTCCCTCCCTTGCTCAGCCTTAGGTTTGTCCATTGCTGCTGAAAGTTCCCTTAGCTCCTGCAGAACCCAAAAAATGGGTTCTTCTAACTCTGAAATCACATTCCCTTGGGTTTTAATAAACTTCCTGCCTGTAAGATTTTGAAAGCCACTCGTAGGAATTTTTTTTTTCTTTTTCTGTAGAGGAATTTTTTGTAGTCTCAGTGCTTGCAGGATTCTGGGAAGAGCCAGTAGACTTTGGCTGGGTCACTGCTTTCACTCAGTGTTTTGTACCGTAAGGGTTATGAATCATGCCATGGGAAAATGATAGAATCTATGCATGTAAAGATTTTTAATATCAAATTACCCAGATATATGTGCATGTATCCCAAAAGTCATAAAAAGCTGGGATATGCAGTGTTATCCCTCTGTTGTAGAATACAATTCATGCTATTAAACATAATTTATTGATACTGAAATCTAATACACAGGCAGGAACAGTTTTCAGCTTGGTGTGTGTAATAGCCTTAGGTCACTGTCTATTTTGCTCTTTAATTCTGAGATACTTAGTCTGTGATTGAATTTAGAAGACAGATACTGTTGATTTCAGTGAGAAATCATGAAAATGTTTCCTTTTTCTGACATCTGCAGTGACAAGCTTCAAATTGAAAAAGTGGCTTTAATATATTTGGGTTAAAAATTAAAAAAATTAAAACTATATTTAATTAATTTTTATCTAATTGGTGGCTTTTTATCGAGCACCACACTTAAAAGGAAATAAATGTGGAAACACATAAAAAGTGGCTTCTGAAAATACAAACAGTTTTAGTGGAGGAGAATTAAAACTGAATTTATTTGATGCAGTCAGCAGTGAGTTGGTTTGCTTCCTGGAGGATTGTTGGATCATTTGAATGACTATGGCTCCATTCACTCCACATTTCTCGAACTGGATGCCATCTTGCTAGTAAAAGTCCACTCTTTTTTGATTTTCCTTCAGGGATTCCTCTCAGCATTAGCTGCCCCAGTGATCCAGGGTACCTGGCTGCCAAGTAAGCAGGGCTGCAAACCATTTTTTTGTGCTGTGATTGGCATAGTTGTTAATCTTATCATGGGAAGGTGCACTTGAATACGCAGCTTCATTCGTGTGCTGCTGTTCTACTTTTTCACCATGACTCTGAACCCTTGCCCTCCCCATCTCCAGCTCTGTGTCACCTCTGAACACAACATTTTTGGCTGCAGTTAGTTGAAGCAGACAATTTAGACTAAGTTTTCTCATCTAGTAGTTTTTAAAAATTTATTGAAAGCTTATGATTTTAGGCATTTTTAGAATTTAAATAGTTCCCTTATTATCCTGGGTCTGTGTAGCTTGGTTAAGGTTCCAAAAAAATCCTCTGCCTGAATTTTTTTTTTCCCAAAATTACTTATTTTGACTTTTTCCTCCACCAAATGTCTCCCTTTTCCAACATGTCACCTCCATGTGAACAGGTCAGAAATCCCATTTAAATACAGGTGCTCTCGAATTGTCCCTGAGCTGTTCCAGGGCGACTCAAAGCTTGTCACTGAAGTTGTGCAGGATAACCAGGGGAGTTTTACCCACGAGTTTGTTCTGTTGGCTGGCTGTGTGTCTGCAGTTCTCCTGGGCGTGGTGGACCAGCGGCTGCAGGAGGAGGTGTTCCGGGCGGAGATGGAGCGCAAGCTGGCGCACCTGCTCAACGAGGCTCTGCTCAGAGGGCGCATTTGGAGACGCGCCAGCTTCGCCGGCAGCAACATCGTGCAGGTATGGAGAGCTCAACGTCAGAGGGGGAAACATAAAGGATAACAAATTACTGACTAAGTTAATGTTAGTGTAACAAGGTGTTCAGTTTTGAGCTGAGAAACAGAACTCATGAGTGTCACCTTTAGCTAGTTGGTGATACTTGTGTTTTACACTTAAAATACAGTTCTTTTAAGCACCACATATGTCTTTTAAGCTAAGCATAAGAAATGAAAATAACTGGTTAAGTGCCTACTGAAAATTTGTGATGGCTTCTTAGAAACAACATTGAAAATTATTTTACCAACATGTTCTTTTAAAAATGTTGTATCTTATTTGGCTTTCGTGTAGTGCCTAGCAAAAGGAGACAGGATGATCATCTGAATAAAAATAATCTCCTGGCTACAGCTACTTCACAGCTCTCTCTGATGTTTTTGCAGTGGCGTAGAAATATAAAGTAGAATTGTGTGTGACTTGGTGCAGCAGTAGAGTAGTACATTCTACCCCTTAACTTCTTTGTCACAGTGGTCCTGGTCACAGGGTTGGATTTCAGGTAAAAATGATTTATCGTGCCAAATTTTGCATACATAGCAACATCTGTTATCTGGATTCCAGTGCTGCTTTAGAGTTCTGCCACAGGTGGATTTATTCACATAAAGTCCAAGAAGACTTGGATATTTAATTTAAAGTTTTAAATTCTGATGGTTCTTTCTAGTTAGTTCAATAACCTTAAAAGCCAAAGTACTTTTTTAATGGCTCATCTTCTTAAAAATTACCTTTTCCAGCTAATTCAATTGACAGTTGGTTTACCTCCCAGATGCCCTTTTTGCATTTCAGACCTATTGTCTTTATTTAATGTAATCCTACAGTTTTTGCTACCACTTAAATTTCCAGATGTTGGGATATTCTTACTTCTGCTTTCCTGTCTCAGAAACATCTGTTTCAGTAATAGAGATTTTATTTTATTTTTCTTCTGTACAGCTTTGAATTGCTGCAAATAGGTGTCTGCTTCAGATCTCCTATTCCCAACACCTCTTATTGCACTTTGTTCATTATGCCTTTGTCCTCCCTTTGCATATAAATTAAACAAATATTCCTTATGTTGCTCGTGAAGATACCACAGCCTATAAAATGTGTATGTTTAGATTACAATTTTATGGCTTTGCACAATAAAGCTCAGGTAATTTATTTTTTCATGCACAAAATTATGGGCACATCCTTGTTAGATATGGGGTAGGATTTTGGAAAGTGAAAATACAGCATTTTTCTTTTAACTTTGTATTATGTACTGGGACATAAGATGAGGTGTGCAGCTCATGTTCCAGACAGCAGTGGCTGCTCATTTATGCCACTTAATTAGTGCAAAGAGCCTGCCAACTGCTGTCTTTGGGCAGGGGAGGATTCTATTCATTACAGTCAGCACATCTTACCATCACAGGGCTTCTCCAGGTGCTCCCAGCCCACACTTTCACGCAGGGTTCGAACTGTAATAAAGAAGGGAGGCTGCAGAGATGCCTTGCAGCGAGGTGTGTGTGCTGGGTGTCCTGCTTTCCTGCAGGTGCTGCAGCACCTTGGTGGCTTCCTTGGCAGGAAGTTCAGGTGTGTGGCAGGTGAGACAGCCTGAAAGGCTCCTGTGTGTCCCTGGACTGATGCACCTGGCTGCAGACTGAAGGATAGTTTCTTTCAAGGGTGTTCCCCCGTTAGCTGAGGATCTTGTCCGTAGCCATCTGCCATAGACCTTTTACTACTGTTAATTCTGTTCCTCACAGCCAAGTTTATAAGCTCTGTTTCAAGTGTGTTTGTGTCTTCTGGGAGACCTAATAATATTTCTTGTGTTTTGTATTCAGATTTTCCCATGTATGTTTCTTACACACAATTTAGTGACTGCTATGATAGTAGAGCACAATGAAGTGAAAATAAGAACAAAAGCTGTCGGCACCAAAAATGTTGCATAGTTTTATTAACAGAACATGTATATATATCCATGAAAGACTAGACTCAGATTTCACTTGCATTGTGACCCTATAGACCAGAGTTTTTCCTGAGGTGAAATATATTTATAGTGTATTGAAATGTGACATTTCTAAGCTCTGTGGAAAATCAGGACTGCAGGTCAAGAGGTGAAGCAATTATTTGTGAATGTTACTGCAGGCATATTAGTTTCCTTTCACATGCTCAGGAAATAGAAGTGATACCTTGTGAGGTTTAGATTTCATTTCTAAAGGCATGTGTTAGTACCTAAGAATGTTAAAAATTATTCTTTAAACCTAGACAGTCTGTAAAAGAGCTTTGGAGGGTACCCAAATAGCAGGCTTTCCCCTCCTGCTGGACTGTCTGTGCTGTTAACAGGTGGCACTCCATGATAAAAAGAGAAGAAAGCCTGTAACCATTTTGTACAAAAACCCCTCTGAAGCTTCACACCTGGCTGTTACACTTCTGATAGTTCCACTGATTTTTGTGT
Organism: Cisticola juncidis; assembly: GCA_013400215.1. NCBI lineage: Eukaryota > Metazoa > Chordata > Aves > Passeriformes > Cisticolidae > Cisticola > Cisticola juncidis. The sequence continues at coordinate 113,163 of VXBR01008734.1, forward strand.
GATGTTGTATTAATGTTTCCCGGAGTAAGTCATACATATTTTCCGTATGCATCTTTCTATTGCTGCAGATTTGAAGGCACGTGCTTACTGTGGTTTTTATTGCATCTGCTGAGACCTGTGCTATATTTTTTTAACAGTTTAATGTAATAATTCAAATTACACTTTCTAGTAATTAAATGGCTTAATTGTAGTTTAAAAATACACCAGCAGCTAATAAAAAATTAATTTTCCTTCATTTCAATATGCTTAGTCCTTTGAACCTAACAGAAAGTGAAAGATAATCATAGTAAATTAAACAAAGAGGAATGTTCTGATTTAAATAACATTTTAGGCAGCATTTTAGTTGTGATGTGTGTGAGGAAGTAGCAGCTCATGAGAGAATGCAATGACTGAACTGAGCTTTTTGTTAAGGCAAAAATTCGTTTCTGCTGACAGCTTATGTGTCTCTCCTGTCTGAGGAAAGCCTGTCTTGCTGTGAGTTTTTAGGTTTATAAATAAAGCCTTTGGGCACTAAAGCACTTTGCTGCTTCACCTTTTCCTACACTGCTTTTGGCCCCTCCAGTTGCCATCCTGGGCAGCAACTGGCCACTCTTGTTGGGTTGCTCACAGCCTGTTTGTACCACACTGTGTTGACCACAGTGCAGCTTGAATTAATTGCCCAGTCACTACAATCTTTTAATACTACTTTTAATAAGACAGAAAGAAGATATTTTTTTATTTTTTTCCCAATGTGATGAAGGAAGGAAAAAAAGGAAAATAATTCTCATACACGAGCATTGGAGATTGTGTGTGCATATCTGCTTGTCTCTAAGTAGTGCTCATGCCTTCGAGACCCTGAAACAGTTCACCCAGGAGTTCCTTGCTCCTGTGGGGATTGCTGACCAGGACAGGCTGGCTGGCACTCTGAGAATGCCTTGGAAGCTTCCCCACCACTTGTATTTCCCTGCTTGAAATTACAAACTAGATTTTGTTACCAAGGCAACTCTGTTCACTGACCTACGATACTCACTTGAAAACACTTTTTAAATTAAATTTACTGACACCTGAACACAGTTAAGCCTTTCCTCTGTGGAGGTTAAATGCACATCTAGTATCAACAAAGAAGATATCATTTATGTACACAGAAGTTGAATTAGTCTTTTCTTCCTTTTTTTTTTCCCCCTGCACTTTCTGCCTCCTGTGTTTAAAAATCTATCTCCTCCATCCCTCACTGCCAAAGTATAAATGTAAAATACTTAAATGCTTCCTTACATGTGGGCTGCTTTGCTGGATGCCTGGTAAATAGTATTTGTCTCTGCTTGCATTCTTAGCATTCTCAAGGACAGAGACTAAACCCATCTGAAGCTGCACAAAGAGTATAATTTGGAGCCATGTGTCACAAAACTTAGAATACAGAAACTCTATTAAAAAACAGCTACAGTGACTTTGTATCTCAGTTTCGTGACCAGGTTTAAAACAGTTCAGACCCAGTTTGCCATTACCTGTGTTTCAGCAAACTCAGAGGCTAGTTACAAAAATCAGTAAGTAAAATTTAGTGAATCAGTGTGACAGAGATGAAAACTGAGGTACTGATATTGTCACAGGTACTGTGTTTATGTACAAATCTGATTGTCTTGTACTTGCTTCCAGACTACCCTGCTAGTCATCAGCTTTCCCAGAATAGAAATCCATAACCATCTCCCCATGGTTTTGAAATTTTATCTGCAGTTTCTCTCTGTGACGCTTCTTTCCCTGTATGGTGTGAGCAGTCGTAAAATACAGTGTATTCAAAAAGAATTATTTCAGATGAAACTTAGCTTAAAATAGTGAGCTTAGTTCAGCAGCACTAGCCTGCACCTCCACTGAACCTTTTTGTGCTCTTAGTGCTCTCTATGCTGTGCTGAAACACATCCAGCTACTTCTTCCTATCTCCACTCTCACTGATCTCACTCATCCCTGTTCCTCAGCATAGGGAGCCATATGCTGTTGTTTTTAATTCTGTGTTAAAATTTGTGCAGTTTCAGTTGTGACAACTTGCACTGGAATCTTGTCCTTCTTATCCTCTGCCTTTTCTAAAGGCAGCTGGGGAGAAATTTCTTTGTTAACCCATTCAGTGAGCTTGGGGCCATTACCTGATGTAGCACACATAATTACACTCCTCCTTGGATTCTTCACAGACCATAAAATATATGACAGTTCAGTTTAAGAACATTCTAATTTTCTCTGATTCTGTGGCTTTGCTATGCACAGAGGGGCTTCATAAAACTAAAATGAGGAACCCATTGATTTTCAGTCTCACATGGCCTTTGAACTGCCCCACCCTCCATGTGAGTTAAGTGCTGTTTGGGTAGGTTCCATCTGTGCTGGAAGCAGATAGCAGTCTGTGCACTCTGCTGCTCTGTGCACTGAGTCCAGGCTGTGGCAACCCACCTGAAGCAGACATAATGTAAATCTGTGGGCATTTGTTAACTATATTTGAGATCCATGGAGCCAGATTTAGCTTCACAGCCACCAAATATGTGTGTCACAACCTTATTTATTGATGCTGTTTCGTTATCTTCAGTCAGGGATTTGTTTTCCCTTAGCTGGTAGAAGAGGGAATGATGTTCAGGTGAGCAGCAACAGCATCATTTAACAGGTCCTGTTAGCAGCTCTTGCTGTGTTTCAGAAATTTGCACATTTTTCTACTCTATTTGTAGATACTCTGTTTCTTGCATCAAATATGGCTGACACTGAACATTATTGTTTGATTTCAGTTAATTTTCAGCAATTTAGTCCTAGAAGACTTTTATGACAATTGTGCTTTCTCTTGTTTCACTTCCTCCTCTTTTTTAATATATAATACATCTTGCTGTTACTGTTCATGGGAAATGTTTTTTTAGGACATGTTGAGTTGCTGTTCCCCAAAACCAGAACGTCATTCCTGTTGAGCTAGAAATTGTACTTCTCTCCTTCAACGTGATTTGTTTATTTGGAAACTAGGAAAGAAAACAATACAAAGATTTGCTTTGGTAAGCCTCAGACATGCAAACATTAGTGTGTTTGCTTTACTTTAGGCCTATGGGCAGTTTCTGAGATTATAATTTATTAAATATGTACTTTATAGCAGAAGGATAATTCTGAAAGAAGCAAAATGCATTGCTCTATTTATGTCAATTCCTTCCAGAACCCTTCAAACTCTTAAAAAAACCCCCAAAACAACATGACAGAATACCTCCTACTGTTTTTTGTCCTAATTCTTGTTAGAGCTCACCATTACATGGTAAATGGTTAAACAGAGGAGAGTTGTTATATAAAAAGATGTAATTTTACAGGAATTCAAAGTTATGTGGTTCTCATATGCAATGTAGACATTTGGTGGTTAGAGAGTATCTACAGGGCTTCCTCATAGCATGCATTCTTTTGATTATTAATGTCTTTAGATGTAGGTAGGAAGAATTGCTTCCCACAGCGTCAAATACATTCCTTCCTGAAAAAAGGTGGATGCCAAGGGGAGCTGTTTGGAGGATGAAGGTGACTGTGCAAGTGCTTAAGTTGAAACAGAGCAAAGTTTTATTTGATGCTAACAGAATATTTGCCTGTGTAGCTGCTTAACATTTAGAAAAACTGGAGCAAAGAGGTGTATGTGTTACGAATAACAAATCAGAGTTAGAGTAGGTATTTAGAGAAGGGAAAAATGCAGTCACACTTCTAACCAACAATTGCTAAAGGCAGTAGAGCCTTCTATGGTGGCACAGTGTTGACATCTTTAGAGTGAAAGCAGTTCTCTTACTTATCAAATGTGTACATTGTTATGATACAAGTAGTGGGGAGGAAAGGAAAGGTTTGCCATAAAAATATATTTTACAAGGGATCATTTCTCTTGGGGAGAAGAGAGTGTGAAATGTAAGACCAAATGTGTGGGGGCTCCAAATAAATACAACTTAAAAAGTAAAAGCTTTGCAATTTCTTTTCAGATTGTGAATGTGTCACGCTTGGTTGGTGTTGATAACCCCGTGGAGCTGATCTATTTCGTGGAGGACCAGGATGGGGAGAGGCTGAGCGCTCTGAAGTGCTCAGACCTGATGAACAGAGTGGATATCCAGCGGGCTGCCATCATCCTGGGGTACCGCATTGAGGGCAGCGTTGCACAGCGTAAGTGCTGCCAAATCCACCCCAGTGCCAGCAGAGCAAACAGGGAGGGAGTCCTCAGCTTTGCGGGTTGTGGCACTGCACCATGCCCACTGTGGCAGTGGTTCTTTCTTGCAGTACTGCAGCTTTGACACTCCTGAGGAAATCAGTTTTAGCCTTGCAGTGAGCCATGCAGTGTTGTTTTGCCTCTTGAAGACCCTGCTGAGCCTGGGTTGCAGCAGGGTCCTTAGGTCCAGCCCCACTGCATTCACTCTGTGCTTTGCTGGAAAAGTATTGTGCTGATTAAGGACCTTCCTGCCATTTTCATCTCATCCTGCAAGTCCCATATTTCTCTTCAGTTTATCTTGTCCAGGAGCTTGCACAAACCCCACAGTCATGAGGTGGGAGGGCATTGGTATGAAATGGGTGTTTCCTTTAGCTGAGTAAAAGCAGTGAAATTTAGCACAAGTCACTGCTTTTTTGTCTGAAGTACTTTTTCTGTGGAAGATGTACACTAAGGATAGTTGAGGAATTTATTTCTTCCGTCGAATATGATTGACATTGGTTTTATTTGTTTGTCCACCAGGAACATATAAGTAATATTATCTTTTCATGAATATAATATTAAAATAATGTGATTTTTTACTAGATACACATCAGAATAAATAGAATAGGTCATGTAAAGTCATAAATATTTTATTCAAGAGATTTGGTATATGAAGAATTTTCAGTTAGTAGTGAGACAGAATACCTGCTCAAAATTCCATGTTACAAGCCGGAAAGAAACTTAAAGGAATCTTAGGAACAGACAAGTATGATCTGCAAAATAAATCATTGGTATGAATGCTTAATTACTTTTCCTCATTTCTATGCAATATTGAGGCATGAGTTACATGGTACCACAGAGTATTTTGCCAACAGAACAAGCATGTGTCTGATATTTAAAATTCTCTGTAGAAAGAAAAAAAAAGAAAATAATAATAATTGTACCATCTGTATGTGTTTCTAAATCTTGTCCCTTAAAACAGTTGTGCATAGATAGGTCAATAGCTCATAATATACATCTCCTTAATATCCATTAATGGACTGTAATGCTGATTAGACAGAAGTGAAAAGAGTTGGAAGAATAAATTCTTTTTAAAAAAACGATAAATATTGAACAAACTTCATAAAGTGTTTGTAGCTTATTGTGCATGTTGAAACTTGTTATCTTTGACCTGTCATTAGAAAGTTCTTCTAAGAGTCACAGAGTCATAAAAGTCTTTAAATGCTTCTATTGGAAGAAACTAGACCAAAAAAAGAAAACATAATGCCAGAAATGAGCTGTTAGATGTATAAAATATAAGAATTTTATGTTTCTTTAAGTTCTAGGTTCATCATTGGAATGGCTACTAATAAAATGATATATAGAAAAAATAGAAATATTATTTTTAACTTGAAAACATCATTTTTAGAAAGTGCATCAAATTGACTAGAAATTTATTATTGCTATGATGTTTAGTCCCATAATTAACCACTGTGCACAATTAGCAAATAAAAGTTTTGTCATTTATTTCAGTTTATCTTTTACAATAATGACTTGTTTGATTATACTTTTCAGCAGTTTTGTTTTCTGCTCTGGGCTAAAGGATCTCACACATTTACAATGAAACAGAGAGAAGGAAAAAAGTAGTCATCAGTGCAGAAATATACACCCTGTAGAGGAGGTTCAAATTGTTTTTGATAACAAAATTTTAACGAGAAGAGGCAGCTGGTAATAATGCCTAAAGCAGGAAACAGGCAGCGGTGTTGGGAAGTCTTATCTTACCTTTGCTAGTGGCAGAGTAAATTTTTTAGACTCATTTCACTATGTCAGCTTAGTTTGGGTTACAGGATGATGTGGCAGAAGTGCTGTTTTCGTTAGTATTTTAAGCACAGGTCTTCAGAAGGTGGGCCAGGACAACTGATCCCCCACCCCGTGGTTCCTGAGCAGGACATACCTTTACTTGTATTGGTGGGCCTTTTCCTGTGAGGTGCAGCTGGTTCCTAATAAATTCCTTAACTAGCATTTACAAGAATATAAAAATACATAACCTTGAAGTGTCCTCAGTTAAAAACACAACCACATAATATTGCTGTTTTCCTTTTAACTTTACAGCTGTGGAGAGGCTGAAGGAGTCTGCTTCAGAGACACAGAACAGCAACCTGTGGATTATCGTTGGGGTGGCAGTGCCAGTTGCCGTGGTGCTCCTGATTGTTATTATTCTGTACTGGAAACTCTGCCGAACAGACAAGCTGGAGTTCCAGCCAGACACAGTGAGCAACATTCAGCAGCGACAGAAGGTAAAAGGGGGAGCTGTGCTGAGAGGAGCTTGAGTATTCTGAGAATAAACAAGTGTGAAACTCTGAGGAATACCTGGCGTCCTTAACCAGCATGTGTAAACACAGTTTCAGAGCATTCCAGTTTAGAGGGGGGAAAGAGGAAAGTAGTCTAATGATAGCTGAAGTCGAGAGTGTTTTATTTATTCTCCTGGGTACTTGATACTGCATTAGATAGATCCATCCTTCTGAAATGTGGGCACTGAGGCTGAAAGGAACCTTTCTTGATCACTTCATTTCAAGGCTGTGGATGGGACTGAATAAGGAGAAATGTACTGAGTCTTGAATTGCTGACCTTGTTTTCCCCAGCAGGCTGAAGTTTTCTTTGGAGAGCTTCTGCTAACCAAATCTGACAGCTAAAGTGCACCACCCATCATACTTCATACTGGAACTAGAATTTGCTAGAACCTATCCTGGCTGCTCCCATGTTCTGCCAGGGCTCCTTTTGTTACAGTTGTGAGAACCTGTTGCAGTACTAGAACATTCATGAGTGGATCTGTGTGTGCCTTCACGAGTGAGCTTGTTGGCCGGTATTGGTTAGGATAGTGAGAAATTCAGTACTCTTGTCTTTTTCTTGCCCAAGAGTGTAAATCAAAAAAATTTATAATCCAGGTTTTTCACAAAGGATGTATTCAGTAAAAAGAATGATAAAGTGCCTGAAAGGTTACTTTCTTTTTACAGCCAAAGAGAACCTGTATGTGTCAGAAATGCTTGTTACTGACTATACCTCCAGAGGCAATAATAAAAGCAAAATAATCTGCCTGTGCTAATCCTGTGGTACTGCAGTCATGTTCTGCACTGTGACCTCATGTTCAGTCACACAGTTTTCTCCATAACAAGCCTTGTCTGTACACCATGCTCTTTCAAGATAATTAATGATGTGAAAGATGAGAGAAACAGAAAGCGCCTGCACTTCCAAAGCAGTCAGAACAAATCAATAGTAACTTCCACTTGTCTTGTGACTGTGAATTGTGTGTCAGAATCCAGGCTGGCAACAATTGGTACCCTTTGATGAATGCCACCCTCAGTACCTTGTTTCACCTCTGCTGTGGTAAAATGTAACAGACATTTTTGACTGAAGAAGTTCCCCACAGTAGTTTTGACTAATTTGAGAAGGGTCGTACAAAAGAGGCAAGAGAGGGCCGTTCCCCTTGGTGCACTCTTTGATCACATTTTCAGTACCTCTCTGCTATCACAAGCTTTTTTTTGTAAGGAAGCAGTTGGGTTGTATTGGCTGCAAGGCCAGAAATGTCTTTCATATAATTACTTCCTTTTAAGAAAATGGCTCAGTTGCTTTTCCCCACTGCTTCCACAATATTCTTCATCTCAATCATTCATGAGTCAGAAGCCTCAACCTTGTTTATATGCAAGTCTCATTTTGGATTGCCTAGGGAACCTGTCACTTTGCCTTCTTTGGGAAGTCGCTGTAAGCAAACTAGAAAGAACCAGTAAGGACATCTAGTTTAATCCTTGTGCCACTGGAGGTAAAGCTATAAAAAGTGTCTTAAATTTTTATCACTTTCCACATCAAGCAGCTGGAGGAACCTACTTTGCAAACCATTTCCTCCTTTCCCCAGAATAAAAGCAGTACTCTGGCTTCCTTACTGTCAGGCTGTCATTGAGATTTCATGTCTTCAAAGAGTGGGTTGGAATTCCAGGTCAGATAAGGACGTATTTAACCACCAACAAAGACCCCCAGACAGTCAAAATAGCATACAAACTATTAGGGACATTTGGCCTGATCCTGCCCTCTGAAATTGTCTGTGTATTTTAGACTTTTTATTAGAGTAAATGTGAAGAAGTGATCAAAGGAGTGTCATCATGTGGTCAGGGATTTATGTCTGTAAATAAACTCCATAAAAATGGACTAGGCTTCCTCTTCCTCACCACAGCCACAATTATTTTCAGAGATTGACCTTGGTACTGAAGGAAGGTGAAAGCCTGCACTACATCTGTAAATAGAAAGATATTTAGATTAAAGATCTGAGTTTTTCTCTTGGAATCTATATTTCATTTTTAAAAAACATAAAGATGCATTTATAGTGTGCTAGCTCTTCTCACTTCCATTAATATTTAACAAAAAAATCGTGTCAATATAGAGTTTTTCATTAGCATATGTATGGCATATCTGTACTGGAAATAGAAGACAATATTTTGAACCTTGTAATAAGTCTGTAATATGTTTTGTGCTTGAAAATGTGTGTTGATTGGAAGATAGAGAAACTGAGACACCAGTTTCTTGTTCAGATGATACCAGATATCACACTGCACTGGTGGATCTCCAGGGGTCCCCAGTCTTTCTTCAGTGTCTTCAATTAGCCACTTTAACACAGCAGAATTATCCATTGGAATATCCAGTAGCATCTGATAGCAAATTATGTTACCTCTGGCTTAAAAGCCTGGAATGGACTTGGGAGGGAGGGGGAAAAGCCTGTTTTCTTCGTGCTGCAGAGACAAGCTACAAAGCTGGTTCCTTGGAACATCAAGAGAGAGAACTCTGTAAAGGTACTGTAAATGCAGATTGCATAAGTAGGCCATAGGTCATGCAGGAGCTTTGTATTCTTAGTCAGAATCTCTCTTAGTTGCATTGTCCTCTTCTGAGAGATTCTTAGATCGTACAAATTTTACTGATTCTATAGCCCCATGTGTCAGTCATATGTTTCCTTTCTTCTCTTCTGTCATTTAATTGTTTCATTCTGCTTTGAAACCCCTGGATTTTCCTGAAGTGTTTTGGTATTCACCCAGACAATGTAAGTTTTATTTTTAATCTTTTTTATGTAAAGGTTTACTTTTAGAGGAGGTGTGATTTCTATGTTCCAATGGCCACCATTAAAAGTAAGTAGTAAGCTTTGTAACTTCATCATCTATCTTCTGGTGTAGGAATCCATCACTACTCTTTGCTGTCAGTTAGACCCTATATGACTTTTGGATATATGGGGTATGGCTGCTTGGGTACACCTTGGTGAGGGTCACAGGGTAGATGTTCTACACAGCAATTCAGTCCTACTGCTACACAGCAATTCAGTCCTACTGCCAGCATATTATGCCAGCACAGATAACTGACTTTGGTCTCTTAAATGCTCTGTGGACACCTCTTTAGAATAGTTGGGTCACAGTCCCTCACTTGTCATGCTCAGTATTAGCAGATTTCCTACTTGAGTTTTCCCATGTGGCTGTGTTGAAAAATACCCAGATCCTGTGATGACAATTCCACAGAAGTACCCAAGATTGCATCAATATTTGTGTGCCACAGCAGCCTTGAAGCTGGGCTTGAGTCCAGATGTGCTGCTTGGCCCTACCAGGTCATTCTCAAAGGTAGTATAGATAATGCTGCAAGGATAATATTTCTTCTAAGATCATGACACAAACAGGGTGGACTGTATACAGTAAAGCCTGCTCTGCACATTGGATGTACCACTCCACCACTTGGTGTTCTTTCTATCTGGCCTTCCAGCTTCCTTACAGGATCAGTGTCTTGCAGACAGGATGGCACAAGGATCCTGCTTAAAAAGGCTTATAATATTACTTCCTGCAAAGACTACAGAGAGGGAGCCTGTTATCTAGGGATTTTTTTAACTATCTGCTGCCTTAGTGAATATAAACATAAATACATGGGAAAGAAAACTTTTGTGGTGATTTACTGGTAGCAAAACCAGGTTTCGTCATAGAGTAAGAAAAAATAAAGGATCTTGAAGAGATTGTGATTTGCTAATCCCTCCATTTGCGTCAAAACAGGATTAATCATACCTGAAAAATGTTGAGTTTCCTTTTCCATTGTGGAGATTAAATGGGAAAACATGCTTAGATCAAAGTTATTTTTATGCTTTTTAAACTGAGAGTTAAGGAAACAGGGGAGAGCAGTGAGTCTATGCAAGATTCATTGGTCTGTGCAAGGATAATTCTTTTGAAGAGATGATACTAAGATATTTAAAGGGCACATCAAATATTCATGACTTGTTCTGTAAGCCATAGCATTCTACTGGAAATTCACCTTGATGTGACCTGGGTTGTTGCACTGGATTAAGATGTCTTTGCCTTATGAAGTAAAAAGATGCACAAGTGGTATTTTTAAATAACAAGAATTTCTCTCTTCCCATTGCCTATATCCGCCATAACATTGTTCCAACCTTTTGCTTGTCCTAAGCTTCTTTTTTCCTGCAAAGCAGCTGTTCTGTTTGTGGGTAACTGATTTTTTTGCCATTGGTTGTTTTTCCTTCGTGAAAAACTCAATAAATTTCTTTAATGCCCAAACCATCATTTTGCTCTGTATCTTTACTGGGCCTCTGATGATTTTGTGCAAAACCACTCCTTCCCTCTTCCCCAGAGAGCAGAAAAAACCACATTTTACATGTTATCCACAATGGAAGCACAGGCAGCAGTATTATTTCTTTCTCTGCAGACATCCAAAAATTAAAATGGAACCTGGTTCTGTAGGGGTTTCACTTTCCCTTCTGTGTACAAGCATTTGAGGAAAAACATCAGATCCCTTCCTACGACTTCTCAGAGATAATTCCAGCTATAGACAGTTATTCAGGGAGAGGCTCCCTGCCATAATGGCAAGAACTGGACAAGCTAATTGGCGGTTTAGAAGGCCTTGGATGTTCTGCTGTAAATCCTGGGTGTGCTGAAGTCATTGCTTTTGCAGTCTTAGCTTTGAGTGGCTTGTTCAGTTCCTTGTTTATCCAAGGACACATCCTAAAACCCATGGGGAAGAATACCTGCTTCTCCAGTCAGATGTCACTCCTCTCTGTAGCCTTCTAATGCCACTGTGCTTCTTAGAGACTGAGTATGTCCTTCTGGTTCAGTGTCCCTCCTGCGTGTGTTTGTGGGTTGGTCCCCACAAAGCCTTGGACGAGGTACTGCACCTTCTCCTGGAGCTGCAGCACAGGTAGTGCCAGAGCTGGAGGGCAGCCAGTTTGCCTCGTGTGCCAGCACAGCTCAGCTGAAGTGTCATCACCACCTGGGGACTGTCATCAGCCCTTGCATGTCTGCTCTAATCCGCTCACAGTCACAGGTAATGAGTCATGCCTCCTGCAAGATGTCTGAGAGGCACCTGTGTGGATTTTTTTTCCCCTCGCCACCACCCCCCCCAAGCAGGAATATCTGATATCTAAATGTCATGTGTCAGGTGTAACTTCACACCTCCAAACTGAGAATTTTGCTTATTATTGTATAGTCAGTAGACTGTCTCTTGGATGTTCCCAAGATCAGAGGCCAGCCCTGCTGGAGGCTAAATACTAGGCTTCTGCTCCTGATGCAAAGAATTCTTGTGATGTTTTGACATCCTGTGATCCTTTTGTTCATCTGTATAATGTTGAGGCAACAGCTCTGCATTGCAGAAAAATTCAGTCAAAAGAGACTCATGTTAAGAAAGGCAGCTGACACCAGTTTTATAAAAGCTACTTGAAAACTGAGTTTATGAGTTTATGCAAGAGATTCATGTTTGCATGACAAATACCATTCATTTCTAATAGCTACCTTGACTAACTATCCAAACTGTTGTCTTCTTGGCAGTGGCACATACAGGATCTCCTTCAGAGTCAATAGCTGGATTCTAACAAGGGATGCAGTATTCAACTCTTAATTACTTCTCAACAATACATTTCTCTGATGGCAATTCCTCTGAAAGAGCTCTTTTGTAGTAACTCTTCTGTAATGAGGATTAACTATTCACAAATGGTAGAAATAAAATACTGTACTTAGATACAGTTTTTATACAAATAAGTATAAAAAGTAAAATGTCTCCATCTTCTTTCTTAGAAACATTTGAGTATGTGTCTTGAGATCATTGCAGAATGCCAGCTAGCCCAAATGCCCCAAGGAAAAGCCTAGAGAAGGGGGGAAGGACAGGGTGAATGTATGAATTGCCTTGCCTTGAGTAACTCTTCAGCCTCCAGTTAATTTGTGTCTTGAGGACTCTGTGTAGAAGCGATGATATTTAGAACCCTCAACATACTTCTTTTCCATGGACTTGTTTGCTCCTTCTGAACTCATCTCAGCTGCTGACAGGGATTTTCACAGCATGTTCCATGAAGAACCACATCATCGTGTTTTGCCCTGCTTTTATCCTGCTGCTTCCAAGTTTTCTGTGATGCCCCTTAGTCCTTGTATTGGAGGGGACAGGGAACAGCTGATTCCTAGGCACTTCATCTTGGGCAATCCTGATTTTATAGACCTCTGTCATATTGCTATCTCTCATCTCTTTTTCCAATCAGAGGAGCCCCATTCTAATCCCTTCTGAACTGGCATTTGAACCTTTGAATAGTGTAAATATTTTCTAATTCTATTCTATCTGTTTTGAGAGAGGGAGAGTAGAATTGAGTATGCCATTCAAAATGCAGGTGATCAGTGGTTTTATAGTCATGTTTATATAGTGGTTACTTTCCAAAAGGAGTTAAACAAAAAGAATCTGTTTTCGAGATACAGGTAAATATTGTGCCATCCTAAACTATCATAATAAACCTCTGAGATGGGATTAATACTGGGGAAATAAATTCTTCTCTCCTACCAAAAGATTATAGGGATTCTACTGTTGAATTCAGCTGTTTTGGGAGCATGGAAATGCACCAGCATTAAATCATTGTTGCCTAAGGGTTTAATGTGCTACCCACTTGTGGTTGAAACTTGCAGTTTCATTTCAGCAAGCAGAACATTTCTGCAGTATGTGGGATTGTACTTTCTGTGCATGTTAAACCCCTCTTAGGTGTATAAATGTGTGAATCACTGAACCCAACAAAATACCAGCATGAAAAAACAAATTAAAATTGCTGACCTATGCTCTATCTTGGAAGTCTTTAGTTAAAACTGGTATCATTTTTCTCATTATTTGTAGAGGGGATTTTTTTTTGGACTGTGTTGTCTATATGCTCTGTGCAGATGGTGAGAACCATGTTAGAATGTATTTGTTTGCTTCACAGGTTCAGAAAAGAGTTCCCTTAATTTGTAATTTTTCTATGTGTTGTGCTATCTCTCTCAGAGGTTGCAGTTGGTGTTGGAGTTGTGTACATGGCCTTAAAGGAGTAATTATTTAACATAAGATGAAAATCTGATGAAGCTGAGACAGCAGTGACCTGTCTATTGTATGAAGTTGGCAATCTTCTTCTTATTCCTGACGCTTCCATCCAACCAGTGTGCAAAGAAACCTCAAAACTATGATTAAGATAGCATCCACCCAGCGGCATTTCTGTGAGAAGGAAAGCTAAAACTGTGTGTGATTCAGGAATAAAATTCTGCCTGTTATAGCAGTTATCTCAGCAGCCTGTGGGCATATATGTACTCAGAGTTATGGGCTTTCAACAACATGATCCCTCTTGTATTTGGTGAAATTTACTGAGCTGTCATGGTGATATTAGTGTGGCAGGAAGAAATGCACAAAGGAGAAGAAGAGGGATGGTGAAAATCCACGAGAAGTATCTGTCTTAAGAAAATATTTCAGGACAGGTGTCTTGAGAATCTCAGGCTTTATAAAGTTTTGTAAGTACAGGGGTTTCTTTATTTGTTTTTAATCCCACTCCAGAAGCAAAATTCCTGAGGTGGTATTTTCTGTGGGATTCCTGCTTTCCTTACTGTTTGTTTGGTGGTAAGCAGTAACACAGTTCTGACTTTCTGGCAGAGGGAAGGAGGACCAGAGGCTGTACACCAGCTTGTTCTGATGTTCTGTGCCAGTGCTGACTATACACTGTTCTACTTTTTCTCAACTTGATGGGAGAAACCCAAGCAACTCTAAGCACATTTCTTTTCCTCAAGGACAGATTTGCTCAACTACTTTATCTGTTCCCAGAAATGGTAATAGTTGACCAAAGTGCTATTGTGATGACAAATGGGAAATGTAATTTGTGTAGAGATACTTGGTCCAAGATAAGAAAATGGGTAGTATTTTGTGCATGCAGCCTCGTTTTTTGGCCCTCAGGTCTCAAAATCTTGTTTCTGTTTTGAGGCTTGCCATAGAGGGCACAGGCTGTCACACTGCTGTAGTGGGATAGTGGTACTATCTCAAATAAGATATTATAAATAAATACAGGAAACTGTCATTGCACATGCACTTCTTCTTACATACAAACACTGTTACCAAGTGAAGGTATTTAAATTAGCAACTTCCTTTTGTTTTGGTCCCTCAACATATTTTCTAAACCAGCAACAGTGAAGGAACCCCTTTACACATTTCTCAGTGATGCTTAGTGTTGGGGTTTTTTTTAAGTAGACTTAGAAGTTTGGCTTATGGTAGAAATAGGTTGCATCATATACCATGTCAGAAAAGAGACGCAACGGCACAAAAAGACCTCAAGAGATACAAGTGGGTCTTTTTTCAGTACTTTGAAGGTGGCTATAGAGTCAGAGCTCTCCTTATATGAGATCTTTTTTCATCAATGAAGGGGGTTTGTCTTAAATCAGATATGCATCATTGTTATTGAATCACATGTATAAATTGTATACATACTTTACAGGCAGTTCCTGGCAATCAGCCCAAAGGCGTTTATGTTGAAGGAGAGCAGTGCAAACAAAACTACAGAGGTTATGTGGAAGGGTATATAAGAATGATAATAGAAAAATGAGATTCTGAAAGGTGAACATGCCTCACTACTTCTATATTCTTATTTATTGATAGACTGGTAGGTGTTTTGAATATCTTGTGCAACAGTGACTGCAAACCATAATGATGAATGATCCTTGTGGGAAGAAGATGTCTAGATGGCTTCTTGGATGAGATAGTAGGCACATAGTGAAAACAGAGTTAAAATTAAGAAGATGCTGCCAAGCACACAAGCAACTACAAATTACTATCCTTCTGGATGCGTCATGGAAGTGGCAGTGAATTCATACTAACCCATGTTATGGTGCCCTGGGGATATGGACAAGAATTTGGTGGTGTGAATGTCAGGCTGTGAAGTCACTTGGCAATGTGTAGTAGCTTTAAGCTGTCCTAAATCACACGGACTTATATCTTCAACTCACATTAATTTTAAGAACAGTGTGTCTCATTTTCTTGCTATCTTTAAGTTTTTAGACTTGTTTTTTTTTCTGAAGAGTTTTTTCATCCTGTAACATTCCATATGCTAGCATAGTAGTAAGGTTGTAAGTCAGCAGGACTTCTTTATAGGGATTCTTGTCCAGTTCACATGTTATGCACTGGCACTAAAGTACATGCTCAGCTCCTGGGTTTCCTTAGAAATGTATGTTAACAGCCTCTGCTCAATTTACCTGCCTCTACAAACAACAAGGCACCATGATATAAAACCAGTAGAACATGATCTTAATACATTATTCCTTACACTGTGTCCAAATTCAAATGCTGCTTGTAGGAACTACAGGAAGAATACTGAGTTAAGTGTATTTCTTTTCTTCTGATTTCTGCTCAAATTACTCACTAACCTGTGAGAAGCATTTGCTTTCTTGAGGAGACAGGTTGTTGGCATTCTTGGCATGTCTGTGCATCCAACAAAACAATGTATTGGAAACCATTTTGTATTTCAGTGTGTTGAATAACACTGAAACTATTATCTGCTTTTATGCAATAAGAATTGACTGAGGTGCACAGATTTTTGTAGGCTTCTGCAGAAATTATTTGATTTTTTTATGAATTGAGCTTCGAATACTAGTTTGGGGTTTTATTTTTTCATTCAGTATGTAACAATAGAATTAAAAACTCTCTTGACTTCGCAATATGAAATCAGCTTTCTCTAAGATTTTGGCAGATCCTGCATTTGTATAGCAATATAATTCCTTATGAGTGCAGTAATTTAGACATTTTCATCTTGGTAGTAAGCTTCAAAGTAGTTTATCTCTTTCCCTTTCACAAATATATTAAGTAAAAACCTCTAACAACTTATATTTAAAACAAGAAATATATGCCAAGACTGGTTTTGTGCAGTCTTGGGTTAAGGCACCTGAGGCTGGTGAAAAGATGCTCATTTTCAGTACCTGAACAAATAGCAATATCAGCACAACTTGAGAAGTGCCCTTAAAAAGATACTGCATTCTTTTCTTAAAAGAATTAATGATTAATGTATGAGTAGTAGATGACTGATCACACATGGTATCCTGATTACCAGTCCCAAGATGGGCAGAGGTGATGCAACCTGTTACATAACTTGATATGAAGAGAGAAGGAATTCAACACGTAGCACACAGAAATTTCTAAGAAAATGTTGGAAACATCTTCAATCAAGAGTAACACCATTCATTTTGCTGAGTCGGTGACCTGACTGTCTGGTCTTGAAGAAAGCAGAGTTGTGGTTCAGTGTCCTTCAGACACTTCTCACTGAAAATGTGGATTTTGGCTGCTATCATTTCTCAGTTAAAAGTCATAATGTTGTCATGGTCCACAAGGAGAGGTATGAGGAGCGTAGATTGTGTTTTTAAGAAAACAAAGTAGACTTATGTCAATGTTATTTTCTACAGTAGTGATCCAACTAGTATTTCCATTTTTCAAATTATATTATTTTTAATAAGTGATTTTATAATTTTTTGAGGACCATCTTTTCATGGTGTTCAGTCATGTATCATGTTGTATATGTATGTATTGTCACATTTTTCTATCATGTTTTTTCATTCATATGCACAAACATATAGACATGTGCATACAGTCTGTATTGGCTGGAGATGGTAGTGCCCACTTAAGGTTTTTTAGCAGGAGATACCTAGAAATGTTTGGCTGTACAGAAATCTGAAAGACTTGAAGCATTCAGTTCATTTCTACTCAAATATCAGTTTCATACTGAAACTTTTTTAAGATGAGAAGAAGAGTTTGTATTCCAAAGAGCAAGGTTAAGAGAAAATAAAATGCTCTGTCTGAATTTTAAAAAGAAGTTTTAGTGCACATTCTGAGCTTTAGGGGGTGTGTGTAGGGTGCAAAAGGAAAGAGAACAAGAAAGTTGTTTGTTCTGAGGGAAATGCTTTTGCTGATTCTGTGGGGAACTGCCAGTTTCTGGCTTAAGTTTTAAAACTTTAGGAAAATGTTTGCATGGGGTTGACAAAGACTTTTTAAAGATTTAACAGTAAATTGTCAGGGGATTGCACCAGTTCTGTGCTTATGAGGTCTGTAGAGCTGTACCATAAAGCTGAGAGGGTTTTTTCTCTGTTGTGTTACACCAGGCATTAGAAGTGTAAGGACTGATGAGCCTCAGGCTCTTGGATGCTGTAAACTGGTGCTGGCAGGAAGAGGGAGAGGCAGGAGAATGGGGCAGATGGAATGGTTCTGCCTGTCAAGGAAGAGTAAGACCAGCTGAGGAGCTTACCTGGCTCCAGCTTAAAGAAAATATAGCTGTAGGTTCTGGAGTGGTGATAGCTGAGACTGGCCAGTCCTCTGTTACCAGCAAGTGTCCATGAAACCCTAAAGTCATAGCCACCCTAGCTGTAAACATGCATTAAAGACTGACCTTGCATCCCCTTCTCCTTTCAGTGTGTGTTTGCCAGCTTCTGCATGAAATGAAATGGGGATCTTGCTTTTGCAAATAACATTCTTATATTTTGCCCAACTTTGACTAATAGCAGAAGGCCCAGTCTATGCCAAAGATCCAGCAGGGTGGGAGAGAGCAAGAGAACTGGATTTATGATGTCCTAACTCAAGACTATTGCAATGCCTGTGTGTGAGAGGATCCAGTTGTGGTTGTTTCAGATAATCTTAGCTGCCATTTCTTACAGTGTGAGTGCTGGTCTGTGCAGTACTAACAGCCCTCTAATTCAGCTGCTGTGTGGTCTGTCTGCAGATAAACATTCATGGATACATATGCTATGGCACATGTGCGTGTACACATAAATATATCTGTTCCCATGACTGTGCTTAGATAAAAGGTTATGTTGGACTGCAATCAGGAATAAGACTATTCAGAGTTAAAAGATGAAACTTTTATGAGTTTGTATGGTTTTTTACTCCAAAGCAGGTTTACAAACTCAGTCTGCTAGAGCAATCCTAAGATAGGTTGAAGTTCAGGCTTCTTACATGCAGAAGTCTTAGAAAAACCATACTGGTAACTCCAATATTCCTGGAATGTTTCTCTTCATTTGTCCTTCCTCACCCCACCCATTCCACTATTCAAAAAGCAGTAGTCACTTTGCAGGTTGATAAGAAAAGGGTAGAGCAACACCAGATTTTTTTGTGGAAGAATTGTGCCTAGCACATGGTGGAGACTGTGATCATCTTTGGAGCTAAGGGGGCTGGAGTCTGTGGAGGGAAATGCAGTGAAATAGAGGGAGTGATTATCAGGATGCAGCAGCAGGGCTGTGCAGGCAGGAGGGGGGAGTGGGAAAGGGTTGGAAGAAGGGAAGCCACTGAAGGTTCAAAGGAAGCGTGTCATACAGAGGAATATCTTCTAGGAGAACAGAGATAACTTCAGGTTGTAAGTGAGGTGGGGTAACTAAGAAATTTCAATAACTAAAGCAGTACAACCTGGCCTGATAATTCTGACAGCAGAAATGAAAAGTTTGTCTTTAGAGGTATTTGGGGGAGGGGGTGGGGATTTTTGAGGGTTTTAGGGGAGGAGTTTTGTTAAGTAAGCAAAATCGTGAAGAGAAATGTTTGACATCTGAAGGCGGGAAAATTTCAGGAAGGCTTCACTAGATGACCATGACTCATAAAAATGGAGAGACAGTTACCCCTTCACCTAGTGTAGCTCCCCAGTGCCTTTTTGAATCAGTGGTTGCAGTTATTTGCATAAATTCAATAACTGAATCACCCATAATGCTGAACTGAAAGGGACTGTTATAAAGCCCAGGACAAATGGACATAGCAGAAGACATCCAGATCTGTTCAAATAATGAGCTTACTCATTTTGTGAGAAATGAACTCCAAAACCTCAGCAGATAAACTGTTGGGTTTTACAGAAGAGCTTTTATTGCCATCTACTGGCTTAAATAGGCAGTTTGCTTGACTGCATTGCCCTTTCTGAGAACCATTTGGAAAATGTTTGCTTACTGAGAAAATATTTTGAAGAGATTGTTTCAGAATATTCCTTAGGCAAGCTTATCTTTGGCATGCTATCAGACGAGTCTGTGTGCAGTTAGCTGTGTTGTCATGCCAAGCTTTATGAAAGGGGGTTCATTTAAACATCTGGAACCTGACACACCCATAAATGCACTCCAGTACATGCTTCACTTTGCAGGAAATCAGCTCTAGGAACACACAGAGGATTTTGTGTGTGGGCATGTGCTTAGAAAACTGGAGTTGTCCATGTTTTTTTCTACTTTCAGCTTTGAAACTACATAAAATTGAGTGGGGTTTGAAGAAAAACTTACTCT
This sequence comes from Cisticola juncidis, assembly GCA_013400215.1. Taxonomy (NCBI): domain Eukaryota; kingdom Metazoa; phylum Chordata; class Aves; order Passeriformes; family Cisticolidae; genus Cisticola; species Cisticola juncidis. The sequence continues at coordinate 132,843 of VXBR01008734.1, forward strand.
TAATTAGTTCTTCAGATTTTTCAGTTACTGCAGAGCCCTCAAAAAATCAGCAGAGAGCTTTAAACTTGGAGCTTGATTAAGTCTGAATCAAGCCACTGATAAGGTGAGATTAGCTTTTTTTATAAATACGGTTATGAAAGTAAAAGGCCGAATTCTATGTCTTTCTCAAGCAAGATACCCATTGAATAAGATCTTTAGGATAATTTCTCTAAATTCCAAAGTCTTTTGTGTATTTTTCTGTCTGTTCAGTATGAAATTTCTAAGAGATTTTCAGGTTTTTTATGGAGGCATCAGATCTGGCTGACAAGTCCTTGCCAGATCTGCAGAGTGTGTTTATCTTTCATCAGATGAATTAGGTGTTTGTACAAGCACTCCCAGGTTTGGGGAGCTCAAAATGAGAAAGATCAACAGTGACATTAATCAAATTATTTAAAATCCTGCATCCATTTTGGCTGGAAGAAGTGAAAATATGATCTGGCAGTGGTAGCCTTTCCAGTCTGTACACAGGTGTCTACAGCCTTGCACTCACAAGTACACAAAAAGTTCCACATACAGTTATTAAATCTAAAGAAATAGCAATAAAAAATAGTAGCAGCATCAGAAGTCTATTTTTTAAGTAGATTTGTTGTTTTGGGATTTTAACTGATATAGTGCAGTAAGGTGACAGAATTGTGGAGAGTTTCTTTTTCTTTTCCCTGGAGCTCTTGTGTTCATTGCTAAGACTACCATAGCCTGACCATCCTCTCAGTGGCCATTGTTTGCAGATCTGAGCCAAAGCCTTTATACTCATTGTCACTTACTGTTCCTGTTTCTTGTCTTTGTTCTTTTCTCACAGCTACAAGCCCCCAGTGTGAAAGGCTTTGATTTTGCTAAGCAGCATCTGGGCCAGCACAATAAAGATGATGTCCTGATTATCCATGAGCCAGCTCCTTTACCAGGACCTATTAAGGATACTACCCCATCTGAAAATGGAGATCTGCCCAGCCCCAAATCCAAGACTTCCACAAAGCCTTCAAAGACTGTTCGACACAGAGGGAGGTCAGTTCACAGAGATAAAAACAAACTGTAGTAGACAGCAGTTTATTAAGGGCTAGCAATTGCTGTATTTCTAGGGCAATTTCAGTGGAAACGACTGTTCCAGAGCTCCGGAAATCGCGTTTTCTAGTGAGCCAGCACTGTTACACCTCACTACTCATTAGTACAAGGTAGTAAGAATTTAGTGTTCATTTTTCTTTTAAAGGAAACAAATCAAGTTAAGAGGGGTATTTAAGACACTGCTGAGCTGACTGGAGTTACATCATTGCTTGTTCACTGGAAACACCAAGTCTGTGTTTTCCAATGCAGTCTCTTTATGATCTCTAGCTACTAAACCAATGGGTGGTTTAAAACAAATGAAAGCCACTGACAAAGAGTAATGTGTTTCAATCACATTAATAGTGATCAATATATGTATGAAGAGTCAGGATTTCCAAAACAAAGGCATATCTCCAAAATTCAGGAAGATGCTGAATTGTTATTTATGATTATCTGGGGGGGGTCTTGTAGCAAATGAGCCTTATTCAGAGAAAGGAAGAGTAATTCACAGCTGTGCAAATGGAGAAGGGTCTGTCAACCAAGAGCAGAACTTTCCTAACCTTTTCCAATGATCACATGATGTGACTGTCCCTTGCTGGAAAAAATTGTGTTTGTAGGGTACATGACGTAACAAAGCTGTGCATTAGAGATGGATCTATGCACAAAAATATGTGGAAGGTAACATGTGGGGAAAAAATGGAACTCAGTGAAGACCCCCTCTGAGCTACACTTTCCAGTAATTCTTCTCCCTCTCCCTCACTCTCACACTTCCATGTCTCCAGCTCTGCATTCCCTGTGCTTATACCTATGTGATACTGCACAGTGGGAGGAAAAAAAAAAGGAAACCATCAGGGGCAGGGTTGGATGAGCTGAGAACAACTTGCTGCAACACAGCTTGCTCCTCTGTTCAGCCCTCTGTTCTTCCTCTGAAGCCCCAGTTGTCTTAAGATCCTTGCTTCAACTTCCCTATGTGGCCTTCATAAAGCTCAGTTTCCCCCTTCCAGGTGCTGAGCCTGTCTTCCTAACTCCTGACAGGCCTTGTAAGTAGAAGACTGCCAGTGGTACGGTGGAAGGTGGGCAGAGCTGGAAAATAATGAAAGAAAAATGAGCTATACTAGTTTTGGTGTAGCTTACATAAATTAAAACAAAGTAATATAAATCTGAAAGACAAGTGTTTGTGTGTTTGTTTTTTTTGAAGTTCGGAAGTGGCCTAGGACAGAGATGATACATGGGGGAAGGCAAGGCATCTATATTTCTGTGCAAATAAGCAAAAGAAATAGGTTTTAAGTTTGAGGTTGCTACTGTATTTCATCTAGAATAATTCAGAAAATTAAGCAGGAGGAATTTCAGAAGCCACCATTCTAATAGTACGCCGTGATCCCATTGTAGAAGGCCACCAAGTCATTCAGGTGTGATTTGCCCTTAGTGAAGACATGCTGGCTGTCACCAAGCCCCTTCCTATTTTTCATGTGCCTTAGCATAGTTTCCAGGATAAACTGCTCCGTGATGTTCCTAGGCACAGAGGTGAGAGTGACTGACCTGCAGTTCAGACACTTGAAATGTTTTCAAAAGAGAATCTCTCTCTTCTCCCTCATACTCTCTTAAGAACAAATCTTCCTTTAGGCTTGGAGATGTCATCATCTCCCTTACCATGCTGATGTGCCCATGTCAGCTTGCAGTTTGAAACATTTATTCCCCGAGGCAGAAGTTGAAATGTGAAATGGTATCATACTGTGTTGTGTTGGGTTTAGCTGCTGGATGTTTTGTGAGGAAATACAGAACTCAGTTCATCACAGTTCAGCTCAGGATTGTGTGCTACATGTCAGGAAATCTAGCGGTACACGTTCTGTATCTGTAAGAAACAACAAACAAGAACAGCTGAGTTCAGAAAGCTCAGCATCCCTAGGCTCCAGCTAGGAGTTGGACCTGTTGTTTTGACTTGAGAGTATACAACTGCATACCCCTCAGCAATTACAAGAAATGGCTGATGTTGACTCAACACTATTTATGTTCCTGTAATTATACTTGGTGGTAATTTGGATACGCTGAGAAAATAGTATGAAGGGAAATGCAGAGCATAATGAGATGAAACAAAATCAGCAGGAGATCTGGACACAGAACTCCAGCTTCATACCCTGCTGAACCAGGACAAAGGTGATGGAGATGATAGCTCTACACACCCTCTCTCCCATAGAAAAAGATGCAGTGATGCAGATCTCTAAGCTCATTGAGGACCATTCTCTTCCCTGGTATTATTTTTTTTTAATTGGGATGTGACATTACTATTACAGTCCTGTAGATCAGGGCATTGTTTAGGGAGGAGAAAAAGTGAAGTTGAATTAGAGCTGTAAGGAGTAATTTAACTTCAATGGACTTGTCAAGCTGCATGTCGTTATCTTAGTCTGTGAGCTCTAGGCAGGTTGATATTTAGCCAAGAGCCTCAGTAACCAGTTCAGATATTCATCTAGCCCAAGCAAATCCTGCACTAATGAGGTTAATGCACAGACATGAGCACACTCTCCATGATTAACTCCCTGCCAAAATAGAATATAAGTGTTCACAGGACAAAATGGTCCCTAGAGACACTATCACAAGGGCTGATCCCAAGTGGAAAGACAGGCTTTGGTGTCAAGCAGTGATGTGGGCTCTGCATTTTTTTTCTATTTTTATACGATCACAATAATTTTACAGCTGAAGTATTTTGTTGGGGAAGGTCATGTTATTTTTTTTTTTTCTGTATTGACTACAAAAGCTGCAAGCACTGAGATTGTAATTTTTAGATAACAAATGTTCTTAAGAATCACGTGACTGCATGGAATAAATACATAAAAGAAGTATTTTTGAATGGCTTTACATTGGAATAGTCAGGAAAATATTTACATAGATTCTTATTGTTAGCAAGAGAACAGTAAGTTATCAAGGCTGAATGTTAGACTAGTTACCTATGTGGGTTTCACATTCCTAATATAATTATTTTCTTTTTGAGAGGTAAATTGCTAGTTACAAATGCAGAGATTTTTCTTGTAGTGTATTTTAAAGGAAAGATTACTTAATATTGTCAAATGTGAATTGTGTTGCAGTCATTTTTCACACACAGCAGCAGTAACATCGTGGCAATGAATATCTGGCTATGATAATGTATTATAAATTTACTTACAAACAGAGGAAAATTTTAGCAGACTTCACAAGATGTTTTAGCACAGGATTCTTTGTGTGTGAGAATTATGACCCCTTGCAAACTTGTGTCACATGTTGGTTTGTTTGTTTTGTAATGTTTGTGGCAGAATTTCGCCATCAGATGCTGAATCCACAGCAAGTGAACAATCCAGCGGGAGAGAGACAGGAGAGGAAAGTGCCAGACCTTCAACTGCTGCAAACGAGGCCAAGCCACGCAGAGCAGTCAAGAAGGGTTTGTTACCTTTTTTTTCTCCTTGTGTGCTCTAGTGCTTTACTCTAGCTGAAGACTTACTGTGGTGCTGTAACTTTTCTAAACTCGCCTTTGGCTGTTGATTTTTCTGCTTCTTGTCACAGAAAATCCTTTCATATTTGGTTTATTCTGTTGAAACTGAAGAGCTATACATTGCTTTCATTCCAGCAAGCTTTCGAAACAAATGGCTTAGCAGGAATGAATCTTGCCTCCACACACACCTCCAGGAAAACTCTTTCCAGCTAGGCCTAATTGTGTCTCTCACGGTAGCAGAATTGCAGACAGTTTTACAAATAAGTTGTAAATCAATTATCAAAATGCCTGTAGATTAGAACAATCAAAATTCAGTGCTACTGTGTTAATAGCACTGGTATTTTTTATAAAGAACCACCTTGCTTCCAGTTAAAGTGCCACTATTTTTCTTGGAGGTACTCTAAAATATATATATATTCTTATTTTTGAAAAGATGGGAAAACAACTCAGGAGAGTTTGAGTTCCTGCAACCAATCTGACCTGAATTCTGATGCTCTGTTTTAGTGTTCTCCCATTTCTTCTTACCTGGGAACTCCAGATTCATCTCTTCATTTTCTATCTGGCTTAAAACTTTATGTAACGTTTAGCATTTCCTTTTGGTGTAGAAATGTTACATGTTGCTGCATCTGAATCACCTGGTAAAGGCAGCAAGGAGACTCTTTAAAATGCATGCTTTCTATCTGTCGTGCTCTTACTGGGTAAAATGCACTATTTTTTCAGCATTTGGTGCCTCTAGTTTGCAAATCATAGGGACTATTTTTAGCATTCAGAATTGGAGGCACTGTCTGCAGAGAGCTCTCTCCTGAATGGAAGATTCAGTTCCCTTTTTGTGCAGCTGAGATTTGGCAGTTTGATCCATGTTCATGCATTTCATTCAAAAGTAAATGCAATCATCTTACTGCTGTGGTTTTTTTCCAGTTGCCATTCTAGCTAAATTATTTGTCATAATTATTGTGTTGTCTCTTCTTTTTCCTTTATGTTGTCAGGAGCAAACAGAGTGGGTAAGTAACCAGAGCTGGTAGTTGAGTACAAATATGAATAGGGGTGTTGGGGTTGCTGCAATTATATCTTAAGGGTGGAAGAGTTTGTCTCTTCTGAGTCTAAAAAAATAAAATTACTTTTGAAGTATAAAAGAAGTCTCAGTAATACAAATTATAGTAATCCCATTTTCCTAATTTTTTTCCTCCCAATTCTTTCAAATTATTGAGAAAAACATTGCTGGGAAAGAAGCAAAACTAAAGCAGCTGTTGGTCCTGAAACCAGCTTTGTATAAATAAGTTGGAGATAATATTAGGATTTGTGTCTTTACTGGGAGCCCAAGAAAAACACAACCTACCTGCAAAGAAACACAAATATTTTGTTGCGTACTAGTGTTTTCTTTGCCAGGATTGAGGCATGGCAAACACAGGGCAGGAGAAAGCTGATGCTGTCTTTGATGTATAAAACATTTAGTGATACAATAAGGACTGTGTCCTCTGATAGCACTGACCATCTTATAGTAGCCAACCTTCTGTCCATCCTCTGTACTACGCTGCTTTCCATTGGTGGGTGCAATGAGTCATCAGCTGCATCCTAGGGATGTCACCTACTGGGATACAAGGAAACTGTGTGAAATGTATCTCTAATTGCATTCTCTGGCATGGTTAACATACCAGTGGATGAGTTGAAGAATCCAATTGACTTAATCTGGTTTTGGATGAGGCCTTCTGCACCTTGACTGCTGTGTCTCTTGAGGGTGCAGGAAGCAGTAGCCTTTCTCTGTCTCCAGCTGTATAGGTTTTCATATGAAATCATAGCTTCCTGACATTTCAGTTCAATTAATGGTTTCAGTTCAGAGAGCAGTGATGAACATGGATCCTGGCATGTTACCAGGACTATTTGGACTGGTTGTTAAAACATGATCTGACCAGTATTGGAATATTAAGTACCTCTCCATTATTTCTTAGGCTCAGCTGAATTATTCTGAAATCAAAATTTCATTCATGTAGTGCAATCTTATGCTTATTCTCTCCATCAAAACTTCTACAGGACCTCATTCATATGTTGAGTTAGAAAAAGTTTATCCTTTTGTTGTATGTATACCGTGCTATGCTGTTCCTGACTTAATCTACTTTTTCTGTACTTCAGTCTTGGTTTGTATTTATAGACACATTGAGTGTAGGCACAGAGAGGATTCAAAGGTCAGATGCAGATTAAGAGGGTTTTTTTCTGCAAAAAGGAGTAACATTTTACTGTAGAGCCTTACCAAATTTGTCAGTGTGACTTCTGTTTTACAAAATGAGTTTAACAACCCTTTAAGCTAAGAGGCCCCTGCCAGGTACTTATTTATGTGTGTACAAGGGATGGAATGATAAAGATTCAGAGTGAATACTCAGTGTAATTGAAAATACTGGACCTCGCTAACCAAGTAATACAAAAATATCCTTAAAATTTTATGTTGGAGGTCAGTGAGCTTGGGAACAGCTGAGAGAGTGAGAAGGTGAGGAAAAAATTACTAATGTGTGGGGAAGATGGATGCAGAAGTTCAGATTTCTATTGACTATACAATTTCTCTGAGGGATTCAGACTAACTCCTTAATATATCTTGTGCCCCTCTCTGTGAGAGGCAATGCTTGCACACTTCCGAGAGATGCATGAAGATGGGGCTGTGAAGATGACAAATGGTTAAGATGATACAAATAACTACAGAAGAGAAATTGATATATTTCATTTAGGCTCTGTGTCTTGCAAAACATTGGGACACAGAGGTCTTGAATGGAGCTGTTTACCCTTCTTTTTAAGAACAATTATACAGAGAAATCACATTTATAAATGATGCATGCCTTTTATAAATGTGTATGTTTGACAATGCTTTGATCAAGTTTGAGAAATACAAATAGGGATTTTACTTTTACTTAACTTGACTGCTTTCCAGCCCAAAAGTAGTATGCTGTGAATATAACAAAGCATGCTATTCCTTTCTTGTCCTGCTCCCTTGTTGTGCTGGAAAAGGGAAGCAAAGGAGCAGGTCATCTGTTGTGACCTTTTATGAAAGATAGGATTCACTACTCTTCTGAACCCTATCCTGCACTACCAGCACATGCTGCAACAGGATCACAGCAGTGACTATTTTATTTCCCTTCCTGTTTGTTGTAGTTGGATCATGTTGATCAACAATTGATTTTATATCAGAATCAAATGAGATTTTCCTCCTGATTTGAATATTGAGAACCACATCCCCTTATTAGAAGTCTGTCGAAAGATGTGGGACTATTGTGTTCCTTCATAAGAAGAGTCACAAGTCTTGATCTCTCATTGCTTGTATTTCATGGTGAAAAGCAGTTTTGAGAATGTTTGACTTTATCACGTGGATAAGACAAAAGGTTTTGAAAGTTTTCAGTAGCTTTTGCAAGCCTCATCTGCATAACAGTTTCTGATTTAGGTCCAATTCAGAAAAAAAATTACTAAATCTGTGCTTAACTGCAAATCACGGGAGTGATCCTGTAGATTTCAAGTCTTGTGAGGGAAATGACCCATTTCTATTGAAGTAATTACCTGTTGGCAGGACCTGGGGTGCACTTCCATGCGTACTGGTTTTCATGTCTTTTGCTGATTGTATTTGAGTTGGTTTAACCTCTTCAACAAATTACAACATGACAGTATTTATACAGCCTTCTTATTATGTGAACTATTTATCTTGTCACAGAGAAAAAAAACTGCTTTAAAAGCCTTAATCAGTAAAATGTCTGTGAAATTCTTAGCGATTTGTGCAGATTTCTAAGGGTTTTTTTGTTTGTTCCTGTATCGCTCCTGTCACTTAAGAAATGTGTTTTGCATTGAGACATCTTTCATTGCCATTTGAACCCCCATTTGAGCAATTTGCATCTCCTTAAGTACTGATAAGAGGAATCATCAGTACTTAGCAGTACTGATGCAATACTGTACATCAGTACTTAGCAAAATGTACTTAAACAGCTTTTAATGGAGTAAAGTAGATTGAGATTTGGGGGTTTGCAAGTGCCAAGAGCTTGATTTACAGAAATAAAGAATGACAGCTCACCTTCTGGAAATATATGGGAAAAAGTTTACAATTCACAAACCACAGGGTAAACTTGTTGTACACTAAATGTGAGTCAGCTGGAAGGCCTGTAGGGCACATTAGACACAGATGGAAAACAGGGTATAGTTTTGTAGCACAGCATCTGTAGAGCTTAACATTTGCCTGTGATAACTCTGGCAGTACTGCTTCACTGTGTATTGGTTCTTTTAGGACCTCCTCAGACCAGCAGTGGAAACGAGCAGCACTCCTCAGCCTCTATCTTTGAACACGTGGATAGGATGTCTCGTTCCTCAGATGCCAGCAGACGGGTCCCCAGCAAGATCCAGCTGATTGCCATGCAGCCCATGGCAGCGCCTCCGGTTCAGAACTCCGTGCTCTCCGATCGAGTGGCAGAGACCAACAAAATCAATAAAGAGGTATTTTGGGGAGTGCTTTGAATGGTTTTGGAGGATTGTGTGCCTAGCCAAGGGGGAAGTGAAAAGTATCCAGTTTCTTGTTCTCAGGAGTTCCTTGTAAATTCCTGAGGAGATAAATCTTGACAGGTTACAGGAATAATCCTATTTCCATCCAGAGAAATTATCTGACCTGTTTTTAAGAGATGCCTTAACCAAAATTAAACACAGGATTTGTTGGTCTGGATACCTTTGTGTTAGCATCCTTTTGCTAGTCAGCAGGACATGACTTAAAGAGAGTTGTGGTAATTAATGTATGAGAATTGGAACATATGGAACATACTGCCTGACAGTAGCACCTACCAGCATCCTGCTTTGGTACTGCGTGTAAGATGACATTTTTTCATAATTCCGAGTGGAAGATTACTCAAACCTGTAACTGAACCATTTTAAGAGTCTATGTTTCTCAGTACCTTACTGAATAGAAGCAAATATATAGATATATAGATCTAGGATACAGAGGCAAGAGGAGCCACAAAACAGAAATCTGTCTGTATGGGCAGAAGACGTATGATTTTAACTCTAAACATAAAGAGCAAGTCTGACTTGTGTCCTGTATATGCTTTTTGGTTTTTTTGGCTTTCATGAGAGAACACACAGAAATCAATTTTTATTTGGTTCTTAGTTTGCTGGTGCACATGTGTTCCAGAACTAGTCCAGCACAGACAGAGCAGTTGTTGCTACCTAATCTGGTGCTCAAGTGCTTACCAGTGATAAGAATTATTTCAGTGGGTTTTTGGCCCAGACTTACAGTGTGGTGTTAAAACAGCTTTTCCCAAATAATGAGATGCACTCCCTGAAATTTGAAAACAGGTAGGAGAGAGACCTTTAAACTCAGCCTCCATTATGATGTAGAGCTGAAAGTGCCATGTTTATCAGAGGATCTGGGCCCTTGTGTTGGTGCTGTGTTCCTGCATAGCACTTGGCAGCCTCTCATGCACAGCAGAGGCACTGAGTTACCAGCTCACTTGACTCTTGAAGTTCTTGTTTCTTATGTGATGAAGGTCCTTAAAGGGAAAGGGTGGCAGATTTTATCACTGTTGATCAAATATCTGTCTGCTTGCCTAGCATAGCTAACTACAGACTAGTTAGTGTTACTTTTTAAGAGCGGTGTTATGTCTGGCAAACAGCAGGAGTTTTTTGTGTTCCTCCTGCTTTTTGTTAACAAACTGCCACTTCCCTCTAATTGCACCTGCTGTGCTGGCAATCGTGTTGTGTATAATGGTACATCTACCTGGGGAGACAATGGGGAGATTGCAAAATATCCAGGAAGGAAAGTGTGTTCGTAAATTGTGTGACTTATTTTAGTCCTTCAGAGATTTGGAGGAGGGAGGCAGGGGCATGCAGAGAGGTGGGGAGGAGAGGTTTACAGAAGAGCAGCAAAATCCAGCTGGAAAAATGTACAACTGAAAAACATTCCTCTTTTTCTTTTTTTTCTTGTCCTTCCTTAAGATACAAACAGCCCTGAGGCATAAATCCGAGATCGAGCATCACCGCAATAAGATTCGCCTCCGCGCCAAGCGCAAAGGGCACTACGAATTTCCAGTGGTGGATGACGTGGTGGTGGTTGACTCCAAAGAGCAGCACAGGATATATCGCAAGGCACAGATGCAGATTGACAAGATCTTGGACCCTGGAGGCAGTGTTCCTAGTGTCTTCATAGAGCCCAGGAAGAGGTAGAGATTTCAAAGATGAAACAAACAATTTTCTTTTAGAGTCAGTGCCCAAACTACATCACAACTGTACTTCTTAAATGTCAGAGCTTAAAATCATTTGGATCACTAGTTTAATTTGAGTTACCTAGGTGAAAAGGATTGGGTTGTTCTAAACACTTTTATTTATTTCAGTATATGCAACTATGTTTTGATTTCAGATTATTTTTTTACAAGTTCTCAACAGTGAATTCTTGATAAATAAGCTGAAATGTATGAAAACAGTCTTGAAACAATTTAGTATTTGCTCTGCTGTTTGTTTGAATAATTCTTGTGTGGTGTAGAGGAATCAAAATTGCGATATCAGCACTAAAAAAGAAACCTGCAAGTAACATATGTGCAAGTAATATAACCAGCAAGTAACAATATTTTTAGAAAGCAAGAGGGGGGGAGGGGAATATGTAAAATAAGGAAAATCTTGAACAGCCTAAAAAGCATGACGATTCTGAATGTTAAAGGCAAATTCACAAATCAATGAGATTACTCAGAGGGAATACATAAAAGTATAAGGCACATCTGTCAGCCTCACAGATCTGCCTTCCTGGCCTTGTATTTGCAGAGAAACTTTTCCCTGGGTTCTGTTTCTGGTTTATGAATACAGGCACGTTGTTCCTGGAGCACTGGGGTGCTTCTGCACTGATAAGAGAGTAGCTTTTCTCCAGTGGTGTGGGTTCCTCATCTGGTTTGCCTGGTAGGGTTCAACCCTCTGTAGCAAGCACAAAGCCTTGTTGGCAGTGTGGTCTGTTCTGTGGCTGCAGATGTGTCACACATTGGGCTGAGGAGCTGGAACACAGGCAACTTGGACAGATGAATGTAGGAGGGAGGTGACTCTGGAGAGAATTGAAGGGAAGAATGGGATGTTTTGGAGAGTTGCCAATGAGAGTGTTATTAAGAGAGGCTTGAGGAAAGAGATTTGAGCTACCTAATGGGACTGGCATGGAAGACTGGGAAAGGAAAGAGAAACGGGGCCGAGGCAAGGATGACTTGGAGGAAATGGGCAGAGGAGTTCAACCCTGAGTGGGATGAGAGGAAAAATTTCAGACATAAATGTGATTACCATTGTGTCTCTCTCTCTGTGCTTTCTTTGTTTTCCTTTTAAGTTCTCGTGCAAAACGTTCTCCCAAGCAGCGCCGTCGCCATCAGATAAACGGGAGCCCGATTGATGCCGAGAAGGACAGGTTAATCACAACTGACAGTGATGGGACGTACAAAAGGCCTCCAGGAGTCAATAACTCTGCATATATTGTATGTATGTCTCTTGAATGGCAGGAATGTTCTGATAATGATGACAGTTGTGACATTGACAGGTTTTTGGCCTTCTATTTATGGTCCATACGATATGGTTAGTTTCAGTCATGTAGTTAGCATGTAAATCAAAGTGAAATAAGGATTTCATTGACAGTCTGTCATTACTAAGCAGTAAAATTCTGCCCAACATTCCTTGATATCACAGAGGCCAAGAACCAAAGCCTTGTTTTCATTAATGCCACTGCGTTATGCACATGAAAGTGTACTTGACATGTTCCACAATATCTTGAACATAGTTTCACTCTTGTCGAATTTGCTGGATGATATATATTCATATATTACAGAAAATTTCATCCTTTGCTCTTACAGAATGGAAGGCTCAGGTCTTTTTGTGAGAAATTTCTCATCTTTCAAATGCAGGAATTAATTATTAATGACAGAGAAACATGCCTTTGTACTACAGTAACTTGAAACAATTCTAGTGCAATGTCTTGAAAATTAATTTCATTTCACATCTAAAAAAAGAAAGACACTGGAGAATTCTTCTGTTCAATCATATGCATGTCACAAACAGTATTTAGGCATCTTTAACCACTTCTAAGCAGATTTCACGAAGCCAAATGCTAATATTGGAAGCCCCTGGACAGTTCTTATCTTTCAAGATGGTTTAGTAATTTTAGGAATTTCACTGTTGGCTGCATATGCGGTCAGGTGACTCTGATGTCGATTTCTGCAGTTTCCCTTTGCCTTCAAACAAACATGAGTGTGATGATTTTAATGTCATGCTGCAGTAGAATGAATTATCATCTGAAGCTGTTTAATTAAGACATGGCACACAGCAGGCTCAGCCCCTTTGGCATCTGCAGTGAGACTGCTCAGAATGCTAAGTTCCTTATAAAGTAGAGGCTTGTGCCTCTTGACGACTGATTTTGCAGTCTGCATGCAGTGGTAAGAATGAGCTCTGATAATAAGTCTGCTGCTGTAAAGCTCATTTAATTTCCTCTCACTGATGAACAATAAGCCCATGTGGTAAGATCCCAGGTAGTAATTATGATGCATGCCTAAGGTATTGCTGCAATGAAGCACTTACATGAATCCCATTCAAATGATGCACCCAAGTTCAAGTTCTATGCAGGTAACCACTTAGTTCCTTAACAGCTTCCTCTCTGGGTTTTTCTGGGAGGTAATAATTGTTAAATGTTACCGCTGATGTGGTCAGTTATAAACTTAAAGACAATTAATTTCTTAGAACTGCAAAAGCTGCAAAGAAGTCAAAGATGTAGACAGAGCTGATTGAGGATTTTAAGTAGAGAAACGCTCTCTGCATGACTTCATTACGTGCTTGCAAACCACAAGATTTCTGTTATAGCTGAGTAACTCCTGCACAAAGCTTTGCTGCCTTACCTGAGAGCAGAGTCCTTCAGATCACACTGAATGAAGTGTTTGAGTTGCCGGTTTTATGTACGTGCATGCAGACGTGGGGAGGGCAAGGGCAGTTGCTGTGGATCTGGCAAAGACAGTGTTGCTCAGACTGAAGGCCCGTAGGGGCTCAGAAGCTGGTTAGGACTTCTCTGGTGCTGCCCTTCACCTTCTTTCTGTTTCCTCCAGTCCGATCCCGACTTGCCTCCCGAGCCGCAGACGTCGTCCTCGGCAGATCTGGGGAAGTTCCCCGGGCTGCCCTCACACCCGGTGTCACAGTACGTGCCCCCGCAGCCGTCCATCGAGGAGGCTCGGCAGACCATGCACTCGCTGCTGGACGACGCCTTCGCGCTGGTGGCTCCCAGCAGCCAGGCCGCCAATTCCACCGCCGTGGCTGCGCCCGGGGTGTCGGCAGCACAGCCGGTAAAGAGCTGCTGGGAAGGGACTGGGGATGGGAGCGCCATGGGCAGGGACCAGGGAGCGCCATGGGCAGGGACCAGGGAGCGCCGCTGGGCAGGGACCGGGGACGGGAGCGCCACTGGGCAGGGACTGGGGATGGGAGCGCCATGGGCAGGGACCAGGGAGCGCCGCTGGGCAGGGACTGGGGACAGGAGCGCTGCTGGACAGGTAACAGGCACAGGACTGCTACTGGGCAGGGAACAGGAGTGCTGCTGGGCAGGGACTGGGGACAGGAGCGCTGCTGGCCAGGGACTGGGGAGCGCCACTGGGCAGGGACTGGGGATGGGAGCACTGCTGGGCAGTGACCGGGGAGCGCTGCTGGCAGGGACGAGAGCACTGCATGCAGCAGGGATCGCCCCTGGCCCACCTCGGGCAGCAAACAACGCATTTGTGATGTGTTTTAAGGCCTCTGTGGGCAGGGAGTTAGCACCGGTTGAGCCACAGGCACTGTTGTGCCCTTACTATAAAGACTTATCACAAATACTGAACATTCCTGAAACAAGAATTCAGAAATGACCATCACAAGATGGTGAACTTGATTTCTTAGCTGTTCGGTTTCTTTTCCCATGTCAACCACAAGAGAAGATAGGAGTTTTCCTTTAGGATAATTTCAGTTCTTCCCAGTTAGGATCTTTCACAGGTCAGTCTTGCTATGTCTAAGAGTAAAACTTTTTTTTTTTTTTTAAACATGTGTGGTAGTTTTTATTTTGACAGTGAAAAAAAGAATGTATTTGTCACAGGTTGTATTTTTCAATATGATATCCAAAAGCTTTCAGGAGGTGAGGGATAGGGAAGCAGTATTTCTATGTATGATTTTTTGCTTTTGATGGAGCTCTAAAACACATGGATAATCTTGTAGGTCATCTCAAGTTCTGATGAGTCTGAGCCCTGTGGTCTCTCTGCTGCAGTCTGAGGTCAAAAGAGATTTCCAAATGCAAAGCTTGGTTTTTTGCTAAGTAGACATTGGAGCAGCTCTTGATCTTGTGCAAGTGAGAAAAAGTATTTCTGAAAGGTTTTTAAATTAGGACTGATCACACAGAAGAGACTGTAACTCTATAGCAGTGATTCCCAGATCTTCCTGTGCTCCTTTGTAAAATTTAAGTTCTTATGGCTGCCATCAAGTCCTACGTACAGGCTTAGTGAGCTCTGCCGTTCACTTAAAAGGCTGACCATGGACTTCTCAAGATATGACTTTTGTTTTTAATTTGGTGTTCTTTTTCATTCTTCTGACAGAGATACATGGAATTTGGAATGACTCCGCCAGCAGCACCAGGTCTCCTATCAAGGTAGCTTTTTACTGATAAAATTTTCATTATTTTCCTTTCAAGTACTCCAGATTTCTTACTGGCACTGGTATATTATTATGCAAAGTACTGTATGAATGAGACAGGAGTCCAGATCCAGTCTGTGTTATTTATTTATGAAGCATTTGTGGAGCATATGCATGCTATATGGAATCCAAGCCTCTGTTAAAAAGAAATGTGTTTCTAGCCCCTCAGCTATAGAGATATCCTTCCAATATTCAGTAAACCACTGAGTCTGAGCTTTTGGAAAGCCTGAAACAGTTACTCAGATGCATGTAATTCTCCCAATACTCTTGCTTTCATCTTGTTTCTGTATCCTCAGGGCAACACTCACTCACAACAGCTTTCATATGACTAACAGATTCATTCTATTTTTAACCAAGTTGAGAATAAATGACAGAGCACAGTGACCCTCACAAAGAGAGTCTGCCTTGCAGCCCTATTATTATAAAATCGGGGGAAGAACAAATTTTCCATCTTCTCCTGCCCTTGCTGTGGGAGAATTGTGTAAAGGGGAGAAATCATTGTCCAAGTGATTGTTAATTTCACATTTTGTTCATGTGATTTAACCACATTTGAAGTTGGACACATGAGTCGTGGTGCTCTCTGGGGTGAGATTTATCTCACCCTCTTCAAGGTGCTGCAGCCAGGCTGGTGAAATGTTGTCCTTGTGCTGCTCTCCCATTACCTTCTTGGAGTTCACCATATGAGATGAAATTCCACAGCTATTCATGTCATTCATCAGACTTCACCAAAGTCTTCACTGCCTTGGAAACTTAATGGTAAAATGTCTGTGAAGAATTTTCCATTATTGTTCTGCAACCTGATTTTGAGAAGACCAAGTAGAGAAGGAGGAGTTTCTAAGCATTTTGCTTAGTTCTTGGCTGGAGGTGACAGTTTCAGTGTGAGTGGAGCATACATGAAATGGCACACAGAATGGCATGTGGTGTACTCTTTGTAATTTAGGTTACCTTGAAGATTATGAGCTTTGAGACTGCCAGTGTAAAGCATAACCAGTTGTTTGTTATTTAGGAGATTTTGTCTTTGTTGTCCTGCTACATATTCAGGGAAAATGTGATAAATTAATCATGAAAGTGCTGTAGTCCATGTTAATACACATGAGCAAGATAGTGTCTTCAAAAAGCATTTTTTGTTCAAAAGTTTATCATTCTTTGGCATAGGCAGTCTGAATTTATGTAAATCACAAAAATTCAAGTGCTGGCTTTGCCAGTGTCAACAGATTAAGTTAACAATCTGCAGTCATTGATCTGGACAGAAAGAATTTCTCTGAGTTTTCATTAAAACAGAAAGCTTCCTAAAGCTTGGTCAATAGAAAACAAGGAAAGAGTTGTCATGGTTGTATAGTGGGGGTTACTCTCAAAATCTGAAGATAAACAATTTGATAGAAGCAGTGCACCAATTAGAGGAAGGAAAAACAGTGTGATTAGGTGGCATGTATCAATGTCATAGTCCATTGGGTCAAACATCCAGTGCATGGAATAGTAGTTGGGTGAGTATACTGTTCTCTTCTCTGTAATAACACCATCAGCATCTTTAATGGGGTGGAACCAACCTGGGGAAAAAAATAAATGTAAAAGACCTAGGTCATATAACAGCTAGGCAGTCATAAAGGCACAATGAACAGCTTTTGTCAGAAAATGGATATTGAATCATGCAACAGAGATAGATATACTGAGCTGTAGTGGATTAGTGGTGTAAAATTGATTTTTCGAGCGGTATCTTCTAACTTAAATGACTTGAGATAATTTGGGGGTTTTTTGGATATGCAAAAATTGAAAGATGAGTTTCAGTCTGGAAATAGGAAGGAGCACTGGAAAGCCTGTATGATACAGATGCAGAGCTGTATTCTGGTTTTATACTGTCACGTTGATCTTTGACTTTGAAGAGAAACTATAGCTATCTATTCCAAAAAGATTGAGAAGGTGAAACTTTATTAAATGTGAACCTTTCAAGTGCAAATACATCAGCAATAAATAATTTACTTCTTGTCCTTGAAAACTTGGCACAAAAAGAATATATTAGCAGTAATGTTGAGAAAATACTTTCTTTAGACAACATCAAAAATTGTAGTAATTCACCAGCTTCAAAATTCTAGCTCAACATTGCAGGCATAAAGGGCCGGAGGATCACATCCTTTACTGATTACAGAAGTGATGTTGTTAAATATTACCTACCCATTGAAGCATTTATTTTAACTAGCTTGTGTGGTTGGAAATGGTTTCCTCTGGATCTGCTGAGTGGACAGGTGAGATTTGTACGTGAGGAAACTGGGGAAATTCTAGCACTTTCACAATGGGGTTGTTACAGCTTGAGGCCCTTAAACCTCCTCCATTTAGTAACACTGTATGCCAAATAGCTGGTACTTTTATTTACAATTACTTGTTTCTGCTTTATTAGGCAATTTATTATGTCAATTTTCTTTGTTATCTGGCTGTCATATGTAGGTAGGTAGTTTTCCAAATAAAGCACAAATCAGGAATAGTCTGAATTAGATGCAGTCACAGGATTTTGTGGTAAAACAAAGGGGTGTAAAATTGACATCTAGAGGAACAGGTTACATTGCAGACTGTAGCCTAGGAGAGTGAAGATGTCATTGTGGTAAAAGGCATAGAAAATTCATCCCTAGCCCTCACTTTGTGCCTGAGTTTGGCTGCTTGTCTCACTTTGCTTCATTTACACCATACAATTAGTGAAGTTAGATGGATTACAGTTTCTGTTAACTCTTTCTAGCAAATATATAACAGTTACTACTAGCATGAGCCTGATTGATAGGAAACATTAATTTCAGTATACATTGCATTTCTTCATATGTGCTAATGACAGCTTTGAATCACTTAATGAATCTTAAAGAGCACAATTCTGACAACTTCCTGAAAAATTACCAGAATGCTTCATGAAGTAAAAATTGTTCACAAAATACACATGTAATGCAGTTTATGTTATGATTTAGACCAAAAGTGTGTGCCTAGAAGCTGTTTCAGTAGAGTGAGCATTGTTGCTGGGGTAAGCAGCTGCATTACTGCTGAAGTTTTACTTTTCTTTTTTTTTTCATTTAATATACATTTTTTCCCCAAGGAGAAAACAAGATCTCAAGATCTGTGAACGTTTTTCTTTGCATTGAGGAGACTGCAACATGTGAAAAACACTTGTGTAAAATTTTGTTAAAACATATTCTTCAGATGTAAATGTTTTCCTCAACACTGAAGGTTACAATTACATTAAAAGGCATAAAGAAGTGCTGTATGAGGCAAACCTGTGTTATTGTTTCTAATTTGGGATTTCACTTATTTTAATCTTTTTCCACAGGCAGAACTTTGGGCCAGGTTTTCTCCCGCCTGCAGAGTTACTGCACGGAGAGCAGCCGCCCCCTGAGGTTCAGTATTCCTCCAGAGGGATGTACTCAGAGGAAATGCCATCAGTGGCACGGCCACGGCCAGTTGGAAGCACTGCAGGTACACTTCACTTAAGTTGGATATGCAGAAAAATAACTGATCCTTTCCTGTATCTGTTCTTATGCCAAGGTCACCATTAGGACGTCATTCTCCTTCAGCTGCTCATGTGATACGTGGTTCTTGTCCTCAATGCCCAAAAAAAAATGATCACAAAGTGAGGTCAACTACTTTTGATAGGACCTTGCAGAAAAAGGAATTGCTTTGTCTGTTTTTTAGTTTCTTACAATCACTGGTTATTACAAAGCATATTTTTACAAAACCCCATTCCCTAAGAATGAGAAATTACTTGTTTTAGAGATAACAATGTATGCTAACTTTCCATTTCAAACTACTTCTTTTGTACTAAATGAACTAATTGATGCATCCCAAATCAGCATGCTAAATAGCAATTTTTTTAATACTTCTCTGCGTCTATGTTTCTTATTTCTCTTTGTAGAATTGTATGCATTAAAGCAGTATCTCTTAGCTTTAGATTGAATTATCTATTTCTGCTGTCCCACATGAAATCACCTTCCCTGATTTGGCTGAGGTAATTTTCATAGCAGTCACTAATGCTATGCTGAATAAGATGGTAACATCACATGGCAGCTTTATTCTAAGAATAAAATGTTGCATTGCTACGCAAATGTTAATTAATTTTCTACCAGATAATATTTTCTTCCTTGAAAAAGGCTGGAAATATGGTCATATACTTCCGTCAGAAGCCCAGTTTTGATAGTTGCTCTCATCTCCCTGTAAATGTTAAATGAATGAGAATAACAGGAATGTAGTAACTGTTACAGCTTAGTGAGGGTTATTTTATTCTGTGAGTAACACTATTGTAAATGTTCGTATGGATTCTGCTTTAAAGTTAGGAGGAATTTCACATTTTTAGTTTCTGTCCCTCAGCATAATTATGTGTAAATATTGAACTTCTCAAATTCTGGGGCTTTTGAGAGAAAATAGGAAAGTGATCTAACTGTCCATCACGTAAATCGCGCTGTTGTTTTTGTCTTTTCCTCCCCTTTTGTACATGCACAGTTTTATGTATCTCTGGGTTAAATGTGTTTAACTTCTAATGAATAGTAAAGTATTATTTGTGATTTTAAGAATATAAATATAAATGACATTTTCCTGTGGGAGAAAATTGATGAGGAAGGAAAGCTGGCATGTTGTTACATACCTGTTGCAGTTCATGGTGACAGCTATCCTTGCATATGTTTGAAAGCAGCAGGTGGGAGGGAAGGGAAGGAAAAGGAGAAAGGAGGAGGTTAACTTTTGGGCTGGAAGGAGATACAGTGTGTTCTGACCTTCTCCTCAGTTAAGGACAGCATTGTTTAATATTTAACCACAAGGCAAAGCTGAGAGAAGCACGCTCTTAGGTAGTGGTGTATTTTATTCTTCAGAGCAGTGGAACAGGGGGCAGTCTGCAGAGTTAGGGCCTTGCTTGCCAGTGAGATGCAAATAAGGTGTGCCACAGGAGCTAAAGTCTTCTCTTGCTGCTGAGTAATTGACATGAAAGCATTGCCAGAGCTTTTAGTAAGCACGGTTTGGAAAGGGCTGGCATGTTTTTGGAATGAGGAGTAGCCCATGTCAGAGATGCATGTATCTCAACCTCTTCTTTCAGTGCAGTGCCATGAAATGCATCGCACTCACGTGAACTGCACGAAATGCACATAACTCCTCTGTCTTTATTCCACACTGACAGCCTTCTTTCTGCTGATTTTTATTAACTGCACAGAAACAGAGCTTCGTTTTCTTCTTGTCTCCTGCTTCCAACAAAGTTTTATGTTATCGTGTGTCTGCCCTGCAAACGTGAATGTGTATAAAGATGAAAAAAAACCAATATTTGCTTTTAAGGTTCTCAGATACAGCACCTCACTCAGGTGGGAATTGCTAGCAGGATCGGAGGTCAACCAGTGGAGCTCCCCTCAGGCAGAGCAGGGCATGGCCAGCCGGGGGGGCCAGGGTGGCCCCAGTATCGTGGAGAGGATGAATGTGCTAGGCGAGATGCAGTGAGTACTGTTACACATTTGCATCGTTTCCAAAGTAGTGATATGTTTGGGTATTTTTTTCTTGCATTACTGTTTGGAACCTTTTCCCCCTGGAATACTTTTAGTTGCTTCTCTGACATTCTTTGCTTTGCTCTTCGAACCCTTGTTAGCTCTTCTGAATTCTGCTTGCTGTTCTTTCGCCTTTGCTTCTCTAAATGCTTTCTCTCATTTTATCCTAACACTTTTTTTTCCTCACTCGAGGCCTTCACCCATTAATTGCAGTTCATCCAGTCCTGCTTCTGAGCTCCAGCAGAGGTGGATACTGCTTTCCATTCCTTCTTTGAAATACACTTTTGTATTTTGAGATCATTGTCATTAGAAAACGTTGAATTAAATTGTCCCAGGCTACATCCTATTTTGTATGCATAAAGTTCTTTTATCTTCTGTGTCAGTGCTAACAGCAGGAGTCAGGGCAGCAGAAAAAGGTACCTACTTGCACAAAACATTAGAGGTGTTTCTAAACAAGTTACTTATCTGGCCTGAGTTGGCAGGATGTGGTTAATGAATACGTACTCGTTCACCTGTGTTGCCCAGGCAGCCATGGTGATTTCACATTCTTGGCAGCAGTGCTTCTAGAGGTTGACATTCCTGATTCAACCAGATGTGTGAGGTTGAACATAGTATATGTCCTTGCCAGGAGAGAGACACTTGCCTGCTACCAGTCCCTCTTTGGTGTACTTGCATCCTGGAGCAGACTGACCTGTGACAGGTTTATTGCAGTACTCTTGAGAGTGACAACATTGTGCTGCTTCTTTTGCTTCTTAGTTTAAATTATCTTTTTCTGGTCTTATCTTCTTTCCTCAAGGTTTTTTCCTAGAGGAAAGAAGGGAGGATCTCCTCCTTTTGCATATTTAGGAAGTGTGTGTTCACACTACTTGAAGATGCTTTGCAATATTGCGTGATCATGACATAGCTTTGCAGAAAAGAAACACAAGATGGGCTTATCTTTAGATTTTGGTGAAACTGAGCTGCCTCCACTCTAAATAAAGAGGAGCAGCATAAGGTTTTTGATAACTGGGTGCACTATTTGCTACTACTCAAAAACTTCAACTGTCAAAGCCAAAAGATCTATTTTCCTAATTTAATGTGCTTTCTGTGCTTGAAACTGTGACATTTGAATGCAAGATCATAATTTAAGTTTACATCTTCAGAGACATCTCTGGGGTACCATTTATTGACCTTTTTTACATTTGTCTCTCTTTTCTGAAAATGGCGTTTCTAGATCTGTGAGTGTATCTCTGTTCAGGTCATTTAAATCTGGGCAGTTTTTCTTTTGGTTCATCTCAGTTTAAAGATTTCCTTGGCTTTGACAGAACATTTTGCTCACTGGTCACTGCAGTTCATATGTTATTGCAATGTGATTTTTTTCCGGTTTGTTACTTAAAAAGAGGCAAAAGGAGGAGATCATGAGCTAAAACTTACATGAATGTGGTGTCATCTAGTTGTAGGAGAGCTCACATATTGCCTGAACTTTCTTTTTCCTGTGAGCATTTTTTTAAAGGATTCTTCCCACTGGAAAAAAAAAACCAACCCTTGGTCTTGTAGCTTTCTGTAGTTAAATAATTACATTCACAGTTTGGATTTTTTTTGCTAAGGCAGAGCTCTAAATTTGTCTTTCCTCGTTTTGGCAATGAGGCTTTAATTAATGACAGTCATGTTCCTTATGCTGCACTATTTAACTGATCCTATGCAAACCTTGTCTTACTGTTCCCTTATTCTGAGCAAGTTTCTAAAATTAAACTCTTCATTTAGGAAGATTGAAATCTAGAGTGTTCTTTTTGCCCACAAACTGCAGAGAGATCTGTATTTGTCTTCCTGCAAATAGTGCTTTTCCTCACAGTATCCTCACCTTCAGATTCCTGAAATCAGTGCCTGATTTTCTACTGGAATATGACCTCTCACTTGTACTTCCCAGCCCTAAGCCAGTGTGCAGGGTACCATCAGTTCACCTTAATTCTCCATCCAGGAGGCCCAGGGCAACCAGGAGAATGACAGCGTTTCCTTAGGCGACACAAAATGAAATCCTGAGCAAGTGCTCATCTGAGCAGCAGAACAAGTGAAGCCTGGCTTCTCACAGATGGATTCAGTGTCTTGCACATCTCCACCTCCCTCCACCACCTGGCATCACCTCCTGTGCATCTACAGTCCCCTGCAGCTTTCCACTGTTCTCCCAAGCCTTCCTCCAGGTTTCCAGTGTTTCCCCAAAGATACTCCTCCCCTTTCACTCTGTTTTTCTACTCAGCTGCCCACTCTAGTGTCTCTAAAAAAAAATCTCACCAAACTTAGTTGTTTCTCAAGGCCCTGAGATAGGCCCTGTGAGATACATGTTGGCCAAGAGATCCAGCAGGGCACAGCCTAACTTGACCTTTCTGCCACTCATAAGTAGATTCAATGATAACAAACAAGGTTATAACAAACCAGGTTATGTCTAATTGGTTCTCTGGTTTTGTGAATTTCATGTTTCTGTTCATACATGCACATGTATATCTGTGTATATATTTATACATCTTGTTCAGTTGAAATTGGCCAGAGTTCAACAGGTATTAAATGGAGATTAATAAATTTACACTTTCATCTCATAAATCTTCATTCTAAGAAGGAAGATTCAATAAAGATATTTTTGTCAGTTGTTTTGTACTGCTGTTAATTATCCATAAGTTTCTAGATAAAAATATAAAATATATAAATATTATATAGAACTATATATTTTGCATATATATTGCAGAATATATGTTTGTGTGTTTCTGTTAGTAAAGAAGTTTAGAAAAAACAGCAAAAATTATTTCAACCCTTTTGCTCCTGTTGTTTGGCTCTTACAGGTTAATAGAGGTTAAGTTTCTAAACCAATGTGGTATTGAAATTTTATAGACCTGTTTAATTCTGATGCTATATGTGAAATCACAGAAACACACCCTTTTCTTTTTCTGAGATACTTAAGAAAAACCTTGATAAACTTAGTGTAAAAAACACCCACTGTGGTCATCAGACTCCCTGACTTCCTTTAAGAAACAATTCTTATGGTGGTAATTTAGTGTGATGGGAGCTGAATCCATACTGCATTTTAATGTGAAAGTAACCTGAACATAATTTAGGTTGCTCTTAAGACTCATGTATCAAAGAGTGTTTGCTTTTAATATTTTTTTATGTCATCTCTTCTCTATAAACCCACAGAGTACTTGTCAGGTTTGCCAACTCTATTCTGCATGTATGAATTAGGTTCAGGTTTCACTGCCAAATGAATAATTCTGAAAATCAAGAGACCCATTCATTCCTCTCTGATACTGAAGTCACCTCTCTTTTATAAGAAATAAGACAGGATGTTACTTGGGAAACCTTTACCTATCAGTCTTCTATTAAAGCCTCTTTTCCCCTTAATCTGGCTCCCAAAATTAACTGTGTAAAGGAGGAGCACTGTACGTGAGCTGCACAAGAGACTCGGAATCTATTATTAATTCTGCTTTATACAAAATGGCTTAAATTTTATTCATTTGTATTATGAGGAATGTTGAGGAACTTGCTCCCATGCATTTTTGTGTTCCCTGCACACTGCTGCCACTGTCGCTGTAGGTGCCCCATATCCTTCGCAGGCTGTGCTTTGTAATGATTCCCCTCTCTCCCCAGTCCACTTCTAGCTGACCTTGCTGTCCTTTCTTCCCCCATCAGGCTGCTCTCTCTGCTACTCCTTAAGGCTTATCCCCAGAGAAAGGTAGTGCTCACTGACTTGTGATGGCTGTGGTCTCAATCTGCTGCTCCCCTGAAAGGGGATTACGTTGCTTTGCTCCCCCTTGTGCGTTCAGGTCCTCTGTGTCCGGTGTTTTCTTCAGGCTGTCTCTCAGCCTTCAGCGGTACAAGGCAAGAGTTGTCAGCTGCAATCTAGATTTTCAAAATGTACCTTGTTTGTGTCTGTACTGGGAGTTGGTGCAGTCACCCAGTGTACTGTAAATTCATGCTTTGTTTTAGTGTAAGCAGATTGTGTTGCAGAAAGACAAGCCATAAATTCGGGCTTTTGTTCTCTGTCACTCTTGTTTTGTTAGAAAATGTATGTAACTGAACAAAGGTGGAATTGACCCCTTCCTGCCCTGAAACAATGATTATCCCTAAGCTGGGATAGCATTCCTCAGATGTGGAGTATAGAAAAATCTAATCTTTCAAATCCAAGTAGTTTTCGTTTGCTGCTTCTTCTGTTGACAGTGTTTTCCTGGGCACTGGTCAGTCACAGGGTCCCCAAAAGTGTACAGTCTGAACAGACAAAGCAGGCAGAAAAAAAGAAGGTGGAGTTAGTATTTCTGCTTATAAATAAAGAGGAGAAACGACAGCCAGGGAAGAAAGTGATTTGCCTGGTGTCTTTTAGGAAGCTGATGGAAGTGGATGGTAAGAGAAGCCAATTCTATTTATTTCTGGTTAAACCTATGGGGTTTCTCCCCTCCTCCTTCCATTTCAGTTCCTAAACATACTGTAGATTAGAAAACGGGTCTCTGAACTTGAGGCAGTCCAAGGATTTTGTGTACACTTGTTGTTTTGTGCTCCATAAGAGACATCACTCATTCATGTAACAGAGGAACTGTTGCAGCAGATAGAAGCATCTCCATGTTGCTTTTCCCCCTGTTCTTTGCCTTTTTGCTTTCTTGTCTTTTCTGGGTTAATCATGTTTATTCAGAAAGTGCAGTAATGGTTTCTCCCTTTTTCCAGACGCATATGCATGGACACCAAGAATATTCCTCCTCACCAGTATTCCAGATGCCGAGGACTTCAACCAGGCAGCCCTCAGCACCTCCTGCTCAGCTTCCACACAACAGCCTGCAGGGCCAGGGCCTTTGCTACACCACCAGTTCCACTGAGGACCTCCAGCCAGGTCACTCATCAGCCTCTCTTATCAAAGCAATCAGAGAAGAACTTCTGCGACTTTCTCAGAAACAGACAACAGTGCAGAACTTCCATAGTTGATTTAGCATTCCACTGCAAATCTGCCAGGTATCTGCTTCCTATGGAAGCAAAGACTTAGAGGAAAGCAGCAATGTTGTTCTCACAAAGGAAGAAACTTCCACAACTCTGTTGACAGCACTCTGGAAAAATCAAAACAGGCAGCAAAATGAGAATAGTGAGGAGAGATGGGGAACAAACAGGAAACGTCATCGGAGTCATCACAAGTAATATTAATTAATCTGCTAATATTACGGTGCTCCTCTTCTCTCCTTACCCTCATTTGGGCTAACACATAAATAAAACCTTAGGTCAAGAACTCAGTACTCCAGCAACAACAACAGCAAAAGACAGGACAGTCTCCAAGAATGATAAACTCCTTTTTCTAAAGAAGTAGGTGAAGTTTCGAATGAACTGAGATTACATTTTGCAAGAGATTGCAAGTATTCTTATCTCTCCAGTGCTTATGGGGACCTGGTTTGTGTTGCTGTTCTGCAGGATTACAAACTGTATCAGCTCAAGGGTTTTGAAGGTCCGATCTCAAATAAGAATCACTTTGGTTGTCAGAAACAATGGGACTACTTAGAATAAAAGTCTTTATGAGTTACTTGTATCAAACTGGAATGATAATTGTTACAGCTCTGTGGTTCTGAATGGAGCTACCCTCTGCACTCTTCCTTGTTTTCCTTCTGGTGCTGAAGCTTCAAGTGTTCCTTCATCTTCAATGTTTGCAAAGTGAAACATTGGCCTTGTATAATTAAGAAAATATTTGTAGACTCATTCAGGCTGGAAAAACAAAGCAAAGCATCCAAACAGAAAGGGCTTGGTATCGAATTTGTTTAAAAATTATTGAAAACTGGAAGGGGGATACTTAGCCACAGTTGAATTTGGGGAAATCTTTCAAAAAACGTATTTGCTTACTAAATGCTCTTGCAAGACCAGCGATAAACTATTGCCACTCTGTAGTTTGCTTTGTGGACAGAAATTAATCCAGCCTGACTGGTACAGGGTCACCAGCATTATGTTATAAATTGATGTCCTAAATCATTGCTTATGTTTGGATCTGAATAATTTTAGTGGAAGTCAGTGACAGTTTAGAGCATTAACATAGGCTTAGACTTGCAGTTTTGAGACAGTTTCTATATTTATACTTGTTTCCACCGTCCCCTTGGACAAAGGGTAAGCATTATTCCCATGGTAAGAATGGTATGTGCCATGGAACTGGAACCGTTTGTCGCAGTTTTTTTCAGAGTTTTAATTTAAAATTAGCTACGAATTTACTAATATTGGCCATTGCATAACTGTAACTGACATAACACATACAGACATTTTGCTTAAGTCATGATTGGTTGAAGTGTTTTCATTTTCAGGTCAGAGTGAACTCAACTGGCACAGAGATGGAGGGGAGGCCTGGGAGCCCTCCCTTGGGGCAATGGACAGCAGAAGAATGAGGTGCTACAGTGTAGGTGTTTCAAACACGAGCAGATGGCAGTGGTCAAAGGTCTAAGGAACAGAGATCTGCCAGAGAGAGTATTGGGCAGCTGGGCAGGGGCTGCGTTTGCCTCACTTACTGGGGTAGAAATGGCAGTGGTGAGGTACAGGTGTGTAACACTGGTATGGTGTGGTGGTCTTTGGCTACCACATCTGCTCCTGGCTCCAGTGCACAGTTCAGTAAAGGCAACAGGACTAACTCAGACTAAAGTGAAAACAGTTGGGAGGACGTGGTGGAAGAAGTCACCTCTGTACCTTATTTGTGAAATGTGTACATCATACTCGTGGCCGAAGCCAAAACCGCAATTGCCCGCTGATGTGGAAGAAGAGGTGGTATGTTTCCCTCTTTACTAGGAAGCTCAGTTATTTTTCTGTTTACCTATGGTCATCAAAATGCTGTATGAAACTGTTTTGAGGGACTTAGAGTAATGAAGAAGTGTAAATTAATTTCCAGTTCCCTGGCCTATGTGTAAAGCCCTCATGGGCACTGGTTGAGGTTTGAAAGGAATCAGAACACCAGCACAGTTGTAACAGCAGTACCAACAGGTCATTATGATTTGAATTTTTAAAGTTTTTTGTGTGATAATTCTAGGATAAAAATAAACATTTGTTTTCTGCCAACTTTGTAAACATGAATGTTGCCAATACTTCTGCAAAATGCCAGGTTTTGAAGAATGAAGAGTGTATCAGGCAGTGTTCATTTGGTCGTTTTGACAGCACTGAAGACTGACTGTTGCTAAGTGTTCCCATTAAAACCATCTCTTTCAGACCCCACGTCCTTCTCCAGTTTAATTCCGTAGTGAGCTCAGAGACCAATGCTTACAATATTAGCACATTACTGTGACTTCATTTCAAGAAAATGTGGTCTTCTAGGAGGTAAATTAATTTTGTCTGGTTCCAGCTATTTAAGAACAATGTGTTCTCTGTGAAATAAGAGCTTTGAAATTTAGAGGTACTTAAGCCACTTCTCACTCATCTTTTTGCTAGAGATGGTGATGCTCTTGTGAAATGCCATCTTTTTATATTTGGATGTGTATAATTTCTCTTTTCAATCCCTAATCTTATGAAGAATACAGGACAAATAAGTACTTGTAAATAAAAGAAGCTTACTGATGAAGAAAACCCTCTTCAAAACTTTCAACAGGACAGTAAAATACAAAAAGTCAGAAAGCTGTGGTTGGACATTATGTTCTCAGATTGGCTGGAGACCTGATCCAGTGTCCAAAAAATTGGTATGGCCTAGTCTGTATCTTCATATAGGAAGAAAAGTAACACCAGTTACCAGCCACCAGTTCCAAGAACAGCCTGAACAGGGGAGACCCACACTTTTTGCAGCTACAGGAAAAGCTGAGGGGGTTTGTGTGCTGCAAAATGATTCTGTGGAATGTATGTGCCAGAATGTGTGTTTCCACTTGGAAATTCTGGGGGGAGAAAATCTGTAAGCTTCTGTATCCTCATGTGTTTGAGTTCTTTTGCCAATTTTTTTATTGCCCTATTAAAAGGTGGGAGGGGGAAACCAACAAACCCTTTTTTCCCTGAAACTTAAATTATCTGTATTTAAGTATCTATTAATGAATCTACCAGTTTCTGAAAACACTGATCAGATGAAAAGTTGATACAGGCACAGAAAGCTGTTACCAACTGTTGCATCCATTTCCATGACTAAACCATCTGGTTCATGGAATCCTCGGGCTCTTCCCTTTCTTCACAATTTTCCTTGACATTTGTGTTTAGTCTGTATTTAGTTTGGCATATAAAAGAACTTGATTAGATGAGAGCTACATAATTTAGCGTGGTTGGTTTCCTTTTTGTGGCCAAAATGTTGACCTCCAGCCTGCTTCTTTATTATTTTTGGAGCTAAGGGAAAAATATTACAGTTACTTTTCACACACTCAGTGTGGAAGGTGGGGCGTGCTTCTGTACTATGAAATATTCTCCACCAGGATGTAACACGTGGTCCTGCCAGTGTGAGCTTTTGACTCAGAGAAGAAGATCTTGCTTTTAGGAGGAGGAATGAATTTCTTAGGGGTGGACTGGTAATGTTAAATATGGCCACAGTGGAGCAGTAAGTGGAATCTGTACAGTACATCTTTGCAATGTACTGTATTGGAGTGGATCAGGCTTCTTATTTAGTGGCTGAGGGTCAGCAGTGTCAGACAAGGTCTGTGTGTACCACCCTGCACCAAAAGGTTGCTGTGGTGTTGGCTACACCAGTGTGGTGCACATTTATGGACACAGGTAAGTGCACAGTGTGATCACCCAAAAGTGACGTTCCTACCAAGCCAGTACCTCTAAATCAGACCATGAACAGCAGGGTTATGGCATTACCTCAGAAAGAGGCTGTGTACAGTGATTGTAACTTCCCAAAAACCACAGCAGCTCACACTGTTGTTGTTAGCTCATGGCTTGAAATCACATTTGATGGATTACATAAGGAAGCTGGGCATATATTCAAGACCAAGTGAAGTCACAGCTGTATGAAGTGGATGAGAGTAGGCAGCTGAACTCACTTTTTTAACTTTTGCCCTTATTACATTCCTCACTTTTTCAGCTCAAGGAAGATTTTAGCTCAAATAGGAAATGCGCATTTTCTGTTGTGTGCCTTAACTAGCAGTTCCTTATAAACAGGTGCCAGTCCTTGAAAATTCCCTATTTTGGCCAAGAGCTTTGAAGTGGGAGGATGAAGAACATTTGTGCCTTTGAGGTGGGGCTGTGTTGTGGGCCATATTTTTGCAGATGCAAAGAAATAAATGGATTTTTTTTAAAAAATAGCACCAGTTTGGTATATTCTGAACATGGACAGAAAACTGGAAATTGATTAAAAAGAAAAAGGATGACATCTGATTGGCAGAAGTCAGAGGGCAGCAACCAGATCTCCAGGACCACCTGTGACAGTGCTCTGTAAAGAGAGAAGAAATCTTAGGGATTCCCCCTGGCCCCACTCAAGCAGAGTCCATGGCAGCCCCTCTTTGCAGTCCTTCATCATTTGCAGTGCTGGTTTGTGTGGGTGAGGAACATCTTTCATCAGTGAGACTCCCAAAAGCAGTTCACCAAGGCTGTAGAGTTTCTCCAGGACTGCTTAGATGTGCCTAGAGACAAGCAGCAGCTTTGAATTGCTTAAATGTGGAAATAAAGCTCCAGTTCCCTTTTGTGGAAGGTATGTTTTTGTCTTCCTGTTAGATTTTATTTCAAAATGGAGGAGACAGGATGGGGATGTGTGCTGCTGTCACCAGTAGACATGTTTCAGTGAGGGCAGAGCACGCTCAGCTTGTGATATAGGCTTGGCAGTTCAGATCCAAACATTGCTCTGCATGTTGCCCCTGGCTGTATCTGCATGATTTCCTCTGAAAACCATGTAGTCACATGTATGCTTTGCAAGAATTCATCCTGGAGATTCT
The DNA here is from genome assembly GCA_013400215.1 of Cisticola juncidis. Taxonomy (NCBI): domain Eukaryota; kingdom Metazoa; phylum Chordata; class Aves; order Passeriformes; family Cisticolidae; genus Cisticola; species Cisticola juncidis. Next base: position 163,325 of record VXBR01008734.1, read on the forward strand.
TTAGTGCAGTTTGGGATGCACTTAGCAAGATGTTCTAGCTTTGACATACAAGTCCCAGGGTGAGTTTACTCACACAGTGTAAGAAACTTGAGAAGCCACAATCCCATGGAGTTTTTAAAGATGCTTTTTTAAAGAGACTTTTCTGGAGTAGAGCTGCAGTTCCATGAATCCAACTGAAGACTGATAGATTAAAACAGAAATTACATTAGTATTAGGAAAATACACATTTCTTTGCACTTTGTAGTTTGTAGAGATGGAATGTTTTGTCTTGATTTTGTGTTACTTTTTCTTGGTACCTTTTAGATATCAAATATTTTTTTTTCCTTTGTAATGGCCACTCCTGTTTAGTTTTGAGTACTCCATAACTGGAAGTTTGTGCTTAGGCTGTTACATCTAAACTGGAATAAAGTATTGACACATTTGAACAAATGCTGTGAAGAATCATTTGAAGGAAGTGTTAAATCTCCTTGGATCCCTGACATGGTGGTTTTCAGGTTCACTTGCAGAAATCCGCTTATTGCCACATGTAGAGCAGGTGAAATGAAATGAGAACTAAAGAGTTGAAAGATGAAAATTATTGGTTTGCATCTCCAGATGTATTCACAGGTACACACTTCTTAAGAGCTCTGTAGTATTCCCAGGAAAGCTTCTCAAATATTTCCATCCCAAGGCTTCTTGGAAGTTGGTTTCCTCATCCAGGCTGTTGGAAGGTTTTAGTGCAGTGCATGATTTAAAAGCAGTAGCTCAATTTGTTTGTGTTTCAGAAACAACATTTTTGTATTCACAGAGAATTAATGCTGTGTTATATTTGGCGATGCACAGTGCTCTTTTGGTCCTGAAACACAGATCTGAAAGAAACGTGACTAAAGAAATAAAACTTTTAAAAATACATGAGGATGAGAAAGCAGAAAGTTTTTATCCTTGGACTTGAGGAAATAGGAGAAAGAGTTGTGGATTAGCCACTGTCAGTAGTAATTAAGCATAGTGACCAAATATGAACTAGTTCACATTCAGTGCAATACAGGTGATCTGAGCATCCACAAACTTCTGAACTGATTGCTGGATTTGTGTCCATGCAGTCCTGGATAAAATGGTTTCAGGTCAGTTGCTTTGTGTTTTGCATGGAGCACTCCCAGTCAAGCATTTCCATGGATGATTTTGATCCTGACAATTATTTCTGTCTTCAGGCTTGAGGGTGGCACAGGAATCTCCTGTTTAGAAGATTTGTAGATGTGCAGCCAGGTATTTACATTACTGCTACATCCTCCTGCACTTCACTGATGTGTGGAAGAAAATTTGCTGAGGTGCTGGAAATTATGTTCTTGCTTTTGCAGAGTAGAACTGCAGTGAAGTTATGAGAATTTTTTTGTCACTTCCAGCAGACAGCATCACTGACACAACATTGCCTACAATAATCTTGCTGTGCCAGGGAGCAGAGAGTGCCCTTTCCTGCAGCTGAAAGAGCACTCAACCCTAGTGCCAATGAGCATGAGTTATTCTTCTTGAGGAGGAGCTAACCTCTCTTACCTAGCATTGTCTCATCTGTATAGGATGCTAGTATTGCTCAGCTAAAGCACAATGGATTCTTCATGTATTTGAGCCCAGAGGGTTGCTGCAGTAGAACTTGCATTTTTTGAACTGATCTGACTTACATATGCAATATGTTGGGGGGGAACAGTCTAGTAGAGGTGGGGCTTTGCATCTGTCTCCCTTTCTCCCATTTACACAAAGCAGACAGAGCTGTGGAAAACCTGAGGAAGTACTTCAGTTTTTGCTCCAGAAGTCATGCTGTCCAGGTCATACTGTCAAATTAGACAGGAATAATCACAATTCTCTTAGAGCTGTTTTTCTTCCAAGCACTTTGCAGACTTGTGAGACAATACTGCATTGTTTATGTTGTGGTGATGGTTATTGCAAACTAGGAGTTGGAAATTAGCTCATTCAACATGTTTGATTCTGGGACAGAAACCTGCAGTGAGCTTTGGATTCGACAATAATAGATAAGATACTGGTACCACAGATGCCACAAAATAAGCAGAAACTGGAGTGTAAGGATAAGAGAGGTGATTGCTTCCCAAGAATGCCTATATTCCATTCTTTGGCAGTAATTAATGACAATAAGTTTTTGAAATCCTAGTTTCTGTAATGACTTTATCAAAATTCCTACAGAGTAGAGAGCACCTTTTCTTATGAATTTAACCTCTGTCTTGTCTGTGTGTTTCATGTGAGTAGGGAGCACAAATGCTTGCCAGTTTTCATTCCTCTAGTGATTTGGTCAAGTGTAATCATTGTAAAGTGCAATTGCTTAATATGTAGCTCATTCACTAAAACCCCAAGGATCAAGGCAATGAGAAATGTGAGTCATTACCAGAGCAGTGGTATCTGAAAAGATCAAGAGTCATGCATCAAGTACCAATCCATTTAGTCTTGAATTAAGAATTTTTTAAAAATCACTAGTTGGATGTGATTGATACTATCTCCAGACAAATTAAAGCGGTTACCCTGCAATGCTGTGCTGCTGCTTTTCTCCTTTGTTATTAAGTGCTGCTCAGTTATATGTCCCCAGTGCTCTGTTTGTCTGTCTGAAACACTCTCACACCAGCAGCTTTCCCAGATGCCATCTGCATCCCCCTTCCCTTTCCAGGCACTACGTATCTTCATGTCTGAGATTCAGAAACTCAGTGTAGAAAATAGGAAGAACCCTGCTGATGTGTTCAGCAGCACTGAGGTTCAAACTTGTGACTTTTATTCACCACCACCTCCCCCCCTTTTTTTATTTTCAGCCATCCAGGTTTCAACATTTTTTGTTTTGTTTTGTTTTGTTTTCTTTGTACTAAATCATAAGAGCTGGAATAGATTGGTTTTTCTCTATCTCATTCCAGTGAGGAACTTCTTGGTCCTGGACAGACAATAACTATGAATGAATGGACAATTAACATTTTCATCATCATTTGGAGCTATCACCTTACTTTTTACATATTTGGAGATGTGCAAGTGCCTCAGCTCAGTGCCATGAGGTTGTATGTAGCATTCTGATGGGGCACTCAGGTTTAACACAAAAATGATTTATGCATGCTTATAAATAAGTGGTTATGCTTTGCCTCCAAGGTTTCCTGTGGGAACAAAAATGACAGGCTTCCTGAATTACAATGAAAAAATCCCAAAGAACAGAATAAGGCATATGGTGGATGTTTGTGTAGCTCCCTTGAAGTCAGCAGGGGTTGGACAGTGTTGCACTAGATGGGATCTATGATTAGAGGTATTAAATTGTGAGTGATATTATTAAGAGCATGAATTAATTCACAATAAATTAGAACATCAGTCTGCAACTCTGCTCATGGACCACTTTTATAAGGCATTGTACTGTATGTACAGTCATGTATATTTAATTTGTGCATTTGTATGTTTAATTTGTGCATCAAAACCAGACCACAGCCTTCAACTGTGATTCAATTGCTCTTAAATGAGGGGTTATAACCCACAACCTGTGCTCCCATGTGTTCCCTGGCTAAAATTATTCCAGGAAATGCAACAGCAGGCTACAGATAATCTTTACATTTTAGAAATCAGGAATATATAATCTATTTCTGCCTAGTAATTTCTGTCTTTATATCAATTTCTCAAGTCTTTCAGATGCAGATTTTTAATTCAGTGTTTTCTGTAACTGGACAAGCTGCTGGAACACTGATAACACCATTAGGGCTTTTCTCCTCCTTTTGCAGAGTGGGTTGTTTTGCACTGTACTTGTGATTGCCCACAGAGTCAGTACAGAACATAGTGTCTACCTCAGAGAGTCCCCTTAAAATAGTACTTTGGGGTTTGCCTTGTATTATGTAGAAACAGATAAGATGTTTACATCGATAGCCTTGGAGCCTGTGGAACACTGCCACCTTGTTTAAAAGTCCCAGACACAACTAGGAACAGCAGTGCCTTCATGGGATTCATTACAGGATGAAATTTTTCTAAGTGACTCCATCCTGAGTTGAGAAGCAGCTGTAGATCAAACCTGACAACGTCAGAGTAGGTGATGCAGTAAGAAAAACCCTGTCATACTAGATCAGAGGTTTACAGGTCACTGATCTAGAAAGTATATGTTTTACAGCAGAAATTATCTGTAAGGTACTCCATTTTTGTACCTGATTTTGTGGAGACTTGGGGATCACCTTTGAACACAGGCACATAAAATCCTTGAGGGTGCTACATTATATGACAAAATATGGTTTTTTTTTTCTTTTCTCCCCCATTTGTTTGAGCTGGGAATCCTCAAAGGAAACTGCAAAAAGCAAAACCTGAGGTTTAAGTCTACTACAATCCTTGAAGGTAGCAGCAGTGTTTTGTAGAGAGTGAAGAATGAAGAAGCTGTGCTTCTAAAGGCACTTTAGGAAGCCCCACAGTTGCCCAGTTGTTATAAAGCTCTTTCTGGCTGTTGCTCTTGTAGGACATCTAGAACTTGCATCATGTGCTGAAAGCTCAAAGATGTGCAAAAGCTATGAAACATATCCCCTCAAAGATGAAGAGCAGTACCATATCCAGCAGGCACTTCTGTGTTCCCAGCTCTTTTCTCTCCCAGAGAGAAAAATGCCCATAAGTCTGGAGAATTGTAGGAAGGGATCTGCAGAAGGTAGACATGAAGGCAGTGAGTGGGTATTTTTCCCAGTATCTTTCACATTGCTTTCAGACTACTGAACATTTTCTGTTTATAAAACTAATCTAACAGGGAAAAAAGTATGTATGTAGGTAGATTTGTAGTACATGAGTGATTGCAGTGGTTTAGCTGTGAACTCACTGCTCTTTACATTTTGGTGTTGACTGAGAGCCCTTTGTTTCTGTAAGTTTGTACGTAAATGAGAGGGACTTCATTGTTTTTCTTGGTTGATGGGGTTTCTGTGAAAAGAAGTTGAGTGTCTCCAACACTGAGATTTGTTGTGTGGAAATTACTTTTGTTTTAATTGCTGTATATTGAAATGTTGAGAATTAAGCCCCTCTCTTTCAAAACTTACTTTTTTGACATGAGCATCTTTGTTCAGCATTTCACCCTGAAGACTTTTTGTCTTAAGTGATAGTAGTGATAGGGAAGGGTGTGTATTCTTTCCTCTGTGTCTGACTTGTCCCTGTTCCTCTAGATGGGGGCTCATTGATAAGGGGCAACTGCCCATCACTTTGGCCAAATTATCCTGTGTGTTAATTGTGCCAGAATTAATTGGAAGAGTCTTAGACTGATTTCTGTCTTTTCTCACTCATAAAGTTGCATACTGATGAGCTGATGGGAGAGTGTAATTATTTCTAGCAGATAAAGATCTCCAGTGGTGCTTTTAAAATTTAAAGGTAACTTTTTATGTTTCATTTCAGTTGATCTCTAGCAGGTTTGCTAACCTTGTGTAGGTCTAGGTTTAATTCTGATTTATTATTCTGATTATTTTATTAACCGATAGAAATTAAATTGGTGCAACTGCACCAAATCAAGAGTTTGACTGCAATAAGGCAAACCCTCCTGCATGAGTTTGTCTTCAGAGAATCCTAGAAATGTTTCTAACAATTTGGGTTGAGTATTTCTTTACCAGTACAAGTTTTACCCATATAAACCAGTCAGTGTGAGTCTTTCAATCAGTAAGATTGTTTATTATCATGTGATATAAATAGGAGCAGTTTTGTGCATGAATTGGATATGCTGGTTTAAATCTGCTTGCCACACTTCAGCTTGGCTTAGTTTCTCAGGCAGGTGGAAGCTGAATAAATACAACCAACATTTGATTTCTGAAACAGTTCATATCTAAATGGCCCTGGGAAAATAATTTTTACTTTCAAACCACCCTGAACAATCCCTAAGTTTCCATAAGAAAGTCTTCCCATGTATCAGTTGGTAGATTCTAAAATATTGCAGGCTAGTGAGTGAGAAGGACTCGGTAAAGTCAATGAATTACTGATGTAACCTGGCCTATAGCTTAGTATTGTCTCTGGTAATGTTGATGCTCCAGAAAATAGTTTTATTTGCCCACTTTCTGTGTCAAACCTAAAGGTCATGCAGCAGGTTGTCTCGAGACCATGTGCTGTAGGCTGGTAACTGGTCCCTCAGCCTCTCCTCCTGCTGCTGTGCCCACAGCAGGCACGAGAGTGCTCAGGGAAAAGTGGGACTTTTTACACTGTGGCACATATGTGGTGGCTTGCAGGGACTTGTCTGCTCCACCTGCTGGCTGGCAGCTCCAGCCTTCCAGAGAGGGTGAAGCCTCGGCAGCTGCCCTGCCTTGGTCTGGCCTTTTTTTGGCTGAAGTTGTTTTTTTTCCTTTTTTTGTTTCTTAGCAAGTGTTTGAGATGCTTTGTCGGTCTGCCCACGCCTCACTGCTCCCCGGTGCTGCCCCCCAGGTATTTGGGCTTGCTCTGCTTCAGGCCCCCAGGTATTTGGGCTCATCAGGCCGGAGTTTCATGATCTTGTCCACGCAGAGCAGGATGAGGGTGAGGAACCAGAGGCTCCATCCGACGGCCGCTGCGATCCAGCCGTAGTCATCCATGCCCGACGGGCAGCACGCGGCCGCCCGCCGGCAGAAGTTCACAGCTGGTGGGGGAGAAATGGGGTGACCTCACAGCAGCACAAGCACAGGACAGGTTTCCTTTGCTAGAGAAGGCAGGTGACTTCTGCCCCATCACTCTGCCTTGGTATCTTTCCCCTAAGCCTGGCTCTTAACCTGGTGCATGACTGGAGTAGTGGTGGGATCTTGGGATGGCTGTTTGGGAAAGATCTGGTAGGGCAGGGGAAAGAGGAGCTCTTGGGATCCTGTATAATGCCTACAGGCAGGCAAGGCAGTCTGACAGGGAGCTTGAGGACATGAGTGAGCTACCAATCAGTATGTTCAAAGCTATGGGTCTGTCTCAATGTACCTAAGATACAATACCATGACAGTGGAGGAGTCTTAGAAATGCATCCTAGAGATTGACCCCCAATGGAAGAGTTGGAAAGAGAGAAATCCCTTTCCAGGACAGCCTCTCACTCGCTGTGTAGATTCATCACCTAACTTTAGGAGGTAGTAATGATTTATGAAGACTTACTAAGACATGGTGGTTCATACTCAGTTGTTGAAACATTGGAGATGTCTTCAGCTGCTGCCAGAAGGAAAGCACAGGAGAAAAGGGAAGTTGGATTAGAAAAGCAATGTTTGTCATCAACAGGAAAATCTGAAAGCCATTGGCCTTGTAGAGGTCTGTAGCATGGAAACAACTTGAAGAAAACAAGTTTCTGCTCCTAAACATTGCTGCATTAGGATATTCTTCCTTATACCACGACTTTTAACACCTGCTCCAGAGACTTGCTGTCTCAGCATCCCTCAGGAGCAGGTGAATCACTGCACTTCTGCCTTGCTGTGACCCTGGCTGAGCCATTCTCTCAGAGCTCCAATTAACCACTGACCTTGCCCAGGCTACAGGAGCAGAACGAGCAAGCATGGAAATGGGAGACACCATTCAGGATTATGGAGAGATCCGTGGCCATCAGGCTGTACCTCTGCCTCCTTTTGCCCTTACAAAAATCCAGGGTGAACAGGAGTCTGGCAGACCTGAGGGCTGAGACCACCTTTGCAGAGCCTCAGCAGGTCCACCAGGGCCCCAGCTGGGAGCTTTGGCTTTGCTGCAGGTCAGAGCATCTGAAACTGCTCTGGCTGGACTCCAGTTCATCCCAGCATGGCAACCAGCTCAGGAGAGGCCTGGAGCTTTGATGAAGGTTTTTGCCTCTTTATCCTGCTTCCTACCCAGAATCAGCGTGCACACACACTCTGACACAACTCTGTGGCTGGTGTCCAGCTCAACAAATCTGCATTTGGTGTCACAGGCCAAGCCTGCAGGATCAAACCAGGATGGCTGCAGGAAGCCTGCAGGGGTAAAAGCACAAGGTGCCTGTGCATCAGCAGCTGCCTGTCCCCTGCTGAAGAAGGAAGGGAGTCAGAGAAACACCTCCTCCTGTGCTGCCATGAGCAGCACAGTTCAAGTTCAGCTGGGTAGGGTATCCCCTGCACAGATAGATGAAAAATGGCCTGGCAAGGTTCCTGTAATTTGCTGGTGGTCCACAGACCAGGCAGAAATTATGAGAGAACTATTTCCAGTCAAGCCATCACTCTGAGCTGGTAATTTGGAATGTAACAGAGAAAATCAGGTCCAGCTTGATTTCACCAAAGACTGCAAAATAATAGCTCAGGTTAAGTTTCAGCTGAGGAAAACAAAACAGAATGAGACATTTGACCAAAGATTTGCTTTGAGTTTGATGTTTTCCAAGTAACAGCAAGTAAATTGAGGTGGTCCTGTGAGACATGTTCCTGTTGGGGCCACCTCCTGTTGCCCAGCTCTGTGTTTTGAGCTGACCCACCATCAGCAATACCAGAGTTTTCCCTATGGCCTCTGCCATGCTCAGAGTGGGCCCCTGGGCAACCTGCTTCAGGGAGGGGTCTGAGTATCCCCCATTCTTCTGTCTGACTCCCATATGACTTGCAGAATGACCTTGCCCAAGCCCATAATTTGTTTTCTCAGTTAATAAGTACTCACAGAAGCACTGGGAAGAATCATTAAAACCTGTGTATGACCTGTGGAAGGAAGTGCTGCAGAATGCTGAGTGCTGGTTTGTGTTTATAGATCTTGCAGCCCAAAAAACAGGCTGTCAAAGCCAGTCCATCTTGGAACAGCTCGTAGGTCTAATCTGGTGCTGATATACAAATGCAGGCAGTAGCCTGGTAAAAAAGGAGCAGCTCACAGGTTTCATTTACATTTTGGTTTCATGTAACTTCTACAATTAAGGTGGCACCAAAGACACATTTTCTGCAAAAGGCTTGTAATGAAAGCTAAATCAGACTGCAGTGATCCTAATGGATGGTACTGCATGTGGTCCTTTGCCTCAGCAAGAAGAATTAACTGTGGCTCCTGTCTCCTTGCCATCAGTGGAGCAACCTGCAGCTCAGTCACATTTACAGTGGCTGTGTAAATAGCTGTCAAAAGAACATCCCTTTACAATGATGCTGTGATCAGTCCTGTCCAGTAATTCTCATTAATCAGTTCCAGCTCTTTATACCTTTTAGGTGAAGCAAGGAAGGGCCCCCTCATTTTTAAAGAACAAATTGCTGTTTCTGGGCAATATATGTGGGTATTGAGAGGAGTTGGGGAAAAGGGCAGGGTGTCAAAACTGGAGCATAAGAGAAGAGAAGTACCTGCTGAGCAGGAATCCCAGAGGGCAGCGGCGATGAGGAGCACGGCGAGGGCTGCCCGGGGCTCACAGGAGGAGAGCTTCATGCCGAGGGTCCCCTCGAGGTCCGCACAGAGCAGGTCGCTGCCGCTGGCAGATCTGGTGCAGCAAATCCTCGATGGGTCCGGGAGCCGCTGCGCGGGGCAGAGGGTGGAGCAAGGGAGCTGCCGGCTGCCAGGACACCTTGAACTTTCCTGCCACAACCAGGGGAGGAAAGAAGGGCTCTGACCCAAACAGCTGCTGTGGGAGGTGGATACCAGGAGGTGGCCCCTGAAGGTTAAGTCTGAAGGTTTCTCCTTCAGGATATGCTGCAACTGGAAGGAGGAAGAGCCTCCAGAGCCAGCCCTTCCCAACAGGGTCCCAGGCAGCTTCTATCTTTTGAGTCTCTTTTGGTCCTGTCAAGATGGTTTAATAGAGCTGGAAAGCAGTAGGGGATTGGAGCAGAGACTTTGTCTTCCAGTTTGGCTCTTTTTTTTTTTTTTTNACTTGACTTCTGCAGTGATGCTTTTTTGGAATAGCTTTGTGGAATCCTGAGAAACAGCAGCCTTAGATCTGCTGCTGTTGTTTCCCTGTGAGCACAGCTCTCTCCCTGCCTGCATCACCCTCTGCAAAGTGATTCTGGAAAAGCCATTCATTCTTCTCCAGTGGTTATTGCACCTCCTCCTTGAGATGTGCAGAGCCAAAAGCTAAACCTTCCTGTGAGCTGAGCTCTGTCTGCAGACCAAGAGGATTGATAGAAAAATGATTCTCACTGGACAGCAGGAATTTTTCTGCAATCGTGGCTGGAAAAGCCACACTGTTGAAGTGCATGTGGTGTTGTCCTGGTCTGATGAGCAGCACACATTGCTATTCTTCCCCAGGCTGTTGGCTGTGCTTGTTCCTATCTTTGACATGATGATATCCTTGTTACAGAAAACATCAGGCATTAAATCAGGCAGGAAGGCACTGGGAAAGGTGAGCTCTGCAGGGAGCAGGTTACTGGTGCTCTTCTGCAGTGATCACTCATGGCTTTAAGTGCTTATTTTAGAAGGGACCTGTCTGAGGGTCTGCTGTGGATTTGAAACATCTTAGGGGAGGCACAGGGCATAGCATGAGGGGCAGCAGTCTTTGTAGGATGGAGAGCATTTAACAATTTTCTCTCTTTTCCCTTTCACATGGCTGACACCCACAGAGAAGGACATAACAAGCTTTCCCACATGAAAGCACACACCAGGGTACAGCTCTGCAAAGCTTGACAGCAAAACCCACATAGCCTTAGCCCTGCCATGTTTCTGTGGGGTGAACCCACTTGTCCTCGCCACCAAAAAGGCTCTTGTCCCACCCAGCTGTGAATTTGTCTAGGATGCATCAGGGTCAAGGCATCCAGAGCTGCCCCCAGATGGAGGGCACGCTGAGCTGCAGGTGAAGGCGGTCGGCTGGGACAGGCGTGTTTACCCTCCTCGTCTCCCTGTTTTCATGTCAACACACCACCAGTGCTGGCAGAGCTGGGGCTGTGCTGGCTGGTCCATGACAGCCACCTCCTGCTGCTGCTGGGGTGCACGGCCCTGTCCTTCTGTCCTTCTGTCCTTCAGCTGACACCCAAGGTGTGGCTCAAGGTGAGTTGTGCTCCGCTGGCAGCAGGGCCGGGGTGCGACCCTGGCAGTCACTGCTCTTGGACTAGGCAGACAAGAGTCACAGAGATGCTGTGAAATACTCAGAGCTGCTTGAAATTCACCTCTGGGATAATCTTCATCTCTGCCTCATTTCAGGGTCTCAGTCCTTTTGTGGAGGTTGCTTTTAATTTGTGTATTTTTCTGAGCTACCTGTTGCATCAAAACCGAACCTCAGCTCTTTAAGTGGGAAAGGCCCTCTGCTGTCTGCCAGATTCACCTTTCTCTTCTGAATTTCTCACCTTCTATTCCCACTGAAAATTGACCTGGCAATTAATTTTGCAAAAGTAAATGAATTCAAAAGCCTTCTGTACAGCACAAAGTGCTTGAGGGGAAACAAAAAGACAAAACTGCTCTGCTATTGCATGAATGATTCAATTTTTAATGAAATCTCTTTTGAATTTTAACTATTAACTAAATACTCTTTGTCAGCTTGTAGGCAAATGTCCCCATTTCTAAGGGATGCTGAAAATGCATTTGCACAATTAACATAATGTGTTTCTTTTCCTTTCCAAAATGTGTTCCCTCTGTGGTCCAGACAGGGCTGCTCCAAAGTCTCCCGAAGCAGCGAACAGGCTGCTCTTGGCTTCAGTGAGTTTTGGATTGGGTTGGAAATGAAGGCTTTGCTTGATAAGTTCAGACACAATGGGAGCCCTGCAAAATCATTTCCTGACACAGATTTGGATTTGTTTCATTTCTTCTTTGTAACACATTTATATTTCAGTGCTGTGACTGCCTGAAGAGCGATAAGACACTCCAGAGCCTTCCCCTAATTTCTACTCCCGTCTCCTCCATGAGGGTGCCCTGGCATGTGAGGCACAACTGCAGACCCTGCAGAGATGGTGCTTGCTTTGCTTGGGCTCACATTTTTGTGCAGTTCTCAAGACAAGACTGTTTACTCTAAAATTAGGTACTTCCCCCGCTCTCCTCTAGGAGGTTCTTCCACAGTGTGTAGGGCTCCTGGGCAGTTTTCCCTGATGATTGTGAAGGAGCCAATATCTGCTGTTCAGCACATTTTGTGCCACAGAGACCTTCATGGCTAAAATTCTCTGGTGATCAAAGTATTGCCCTTGACACATCACCAGGTGTGGCTCACAGAAAGTTATTGCCTTTATCACACACATACACACTCTGTGTGTGTGTATATATATCCTGTTTACATAGACAACTGGTTTGTATTTTTCATTCCAAATGGAATCTGATTGCTGCTGCAAAAAAAAAAATCTTAAACTTGCTGCCAATAATGTGTCCATCAGGAAGGGGGGCAATTTGTTTGCTGTCTTCATTGATCTGAAAAAAGTCATCTAAGATAAAGCTACCTGTGAACAGGGGGGTTGATTTTTAAAACTCAGAGAGAAAAAAAAAAAAGTCTAAACCACAAAGGTTTTACTCTTTAAATGAAAGAAGGGGAGAAAGGAGGTGCTTTCTGTCACACAGATGAAAGCAACCCTATTATTTTGAAAAACTGCACAACCCTGAACTTTGTGCTTTCCAGTCCAGGCTGGAGTTTGTATTAGACAAATGTTGAGCCTGTGGCCCTACTGTGACCCCATGCTGTTCATTTGGAGACTCCAGTGAGAGGGCTCAAGACCAGCTAGGCAGTGAAGGGCTGGGAGAAAAGCTGCCTTCAACTCATCCAGGCAGAGCTGCCTGCACCAACAAAGAGCCCACTGATGGGGCTTCTCCAAATGCTGCCTCATGGCCTGCCATCATCATCTCATCTGCATTAATAGGATTATTATAAAATAATGTTCTTACTTCCACATGCCAGAGGCATGAAATAGGATATGCTTTCTGCTTCTCCCTGCTTCTCACCCGGGCAGCCTGGGGGGAGGGCAGCAGAGACAGCTTCATCCCTGCTCACTCCTTGGCTAACAGGATGGAGCAGCCAGCTTAGTGCAGCTTGCTTTGGACATGAAGTGTGGGGGCCTTTTTTGCTCCCCCAGCCCCAACAGCTTTTTGGGGAGTAGCTGAATGTAACTGAGGGGCTGAGTAAGAGCAGCAAAGGAACAAAGAGGAAGCACAGCCTGGTATCATCAAATGAACACAGGAGGAAGAATGTGCTGTGGTTCAGAGGTGATGGGGAGTAGCCTGAGAAGCTGTTTCATTTTGTTGTGTCAATATTCACCAGTCTGGAACTGAATGATGACTCCTGCTCTTTAGGAGCACTAGTATCACTTCCAGCAGGGGTTGGAAGGCGAAGTCCTTCCTTTGCCACACCAGCTTCTCCACAGCCCTGCTGCCATTCACATGGTCAAAGGCAATGACTTCACATCTGCCTTATCAAGGGAATTTCCAGTTTCCCAGCAGAAGGTGATGACTTTTATCAACCTTTGATCCCTTGCTTTGGTAGCACTGATAGAGAAAGCAGAGCTGACTGTGTACAGTGTCTGGTCCAGGAGAAGCACAGTGTGGCCAAAGCAGGGGGGAGCCCCCAGCCAGTTAATCTGGGTGGTTTGCTGAGAAAATGCACGTTGTAGGCCCACCTGTCAAAATGACCTTCTAATTTTTAATATCTCCTTTCTGGGTCATGTAGCTTGAGACAGCCGGACTTGAGCAAGTGGCAGGACCCTTCTCACCAAGCTGACCTTGTGAAGTGGGGAATTCTTTGTTGCTTTTGAGTAGAAAACCCCTGTGCTGGGAAACCCTCTGCTGTAGCTTGTTTTTTGGCAGTGTTTCCATGGACTAACTAAACCCTTTGGCTTGGGCCAGAGTTACTGGGTACCTCCAAAAGAACAGGTCTGAGAAAGCATTTCTTGAAGGGTACTTTACAATTTGCATATGGTCATGCATTTCTATTAGTTCTTCTTTTGAGAGGAAATTTTTCTCCTGGGTGCTAGATTTAGTGTCCCAGCCAGCTGTTTTCATCAGGGTTAAACCCTGCCTCATCAGTGGGAGATAAGCCATGGGTTTTAAGAGGGGCCAAATTTCCCTCTGGAGCCCTTGCTTTAGCAGCTGAAGTGGCAGAGTCTATGAAGCCCCTTTTCCCTCCAGCACTTATGTCAAGGAGTATCATGTTCCCTGCCAGCAATGCCCCTGGTTAACGGAGCCCCTGCCCTCGCAGCCCTCTCCCTGCTCCATGGCTCTGCCCCTGCGCCAGGAAAATCATTAATCTCCCGTTGTTTCCCTGTCCTTTCCCAGATTGCCTTCAGCGAGGAAAAACCTGCGAGAAACAGCGCGGAGGGTTTTTCCACCTCCCTGGCGGCCGCCCCTCGGCGCAGGGCTCGCAGATGAGGGGTCACACAGCGGGCTCCAGGGCTGTCGCTCCCCTCGGGTGGCCGGGGCGGTGACAGCCAGCGTGTCCCCTCTGTTGTCAGTCACAACACGCCTGGCACAGCCCTGGCACAGGAATCGCTCTGTCCCGTCCACCTGGGGGCTGCTTTGGGACGGAAAGGCTTCCCCTTCTCTGGTCCAGACCAGTTCTCACCTTAAAAGCGAAGGTTTGCCGTGCCTTGGGTGGGACGGGACATTTGGCCAGGGCTGCCCTCCCCGCCCGGCTCGCTGCAGAGCCCCGCTGTCATTGTCACCCGCGGACCGGCACGGGCGAGCCAGGGGACAGCTGGCCCCTGCCCTGGGGCTGACAGGTAAACCCCGGGGACACCTTCTGCCCCTTCTCCACCTTCCGCACCTTCTGCCCCTTCTGCCCCTTCTGCACCCTCTGCCCCTTCTGCCCAGCACCTCACAGCACTGCGGTCTGCCCTGCCCAAAGTCGGGGCGTTCTAATGCGTTTTAATGGAAACAGCGGCGGGGAAAATGTGAGGGATTTCTCAATTAACTCTTCTTCTGCCAAAGCAAAAACTGGGGAGTGGTGATTTTGACAGCAGTCTTGCTGGCCAGCAGGTGCTTTTGGGCAAGCCTCCTGCCTCTATAGGAGTAACTGAGGGGTGACAGCTCCGCCTTCCTTGGAGTAGGTATTTCTCTCATTCCAAATCAGGGTGAAAGTGAGCTTTTGGATTTTGCCCTGACAGATTACCAAAGGAGAGTAGAACCCTGTCTTTGGATGGTTTGAAGCAGCTTAATTAAGATATTTCTAAATATTTTATTTGAGTATTGTTCTATTACTTCTAAGGATTTAGCACTTTTTTAATGGAAGCTAACTGCAGGTTTAGAAATACAAACTGCTTTAGATTATCATTTCTTCACACTTTTCAGTCTAAAGAAATTAAGATTGGACACTGATGATCTCTTAACTTTTTCATTTACTTCCTACAGATTTACTGTAGTGAGTCTCTTGCAGCTTTTGCCTTTTTCTTCTGTGAAAAATACAGTTCAATATATTACTTACCATATACGATATTTTCAGCATCTTAAATTTTTGAGTGAATGGGTACAGAGAACAGGAGAAGGAAAATTCCCAGGACATTTCAGCAAATACAGACCTGTGACTATCATGCTCCTGTTAAGCAAGCCTTTAATATCTTGTGAAATGCTTCTCTTCTATTTAAGATAAATCTTTTGAATGTTATAAATATAATTCATCGAATCCACAATTTAGTAAAAAAAATGCTGAAAGAAAGGTCCATAGAGACAGAAGGGGATAAAGACAATTGACTTGCCACCCTTGTCAACAAGTAGAAGTGAGGTTGCAAAGGGAATTTGTTTTGCTATTTATAAACCATAGGCTTGCTACAGAATTAAATGCAATAAGTGCATCTACTTGCATGTTTTTCTCTGGAAAAAGATCAGTACTGTGTTTGCGCATGCTGATCAGTTAATTTTTTGTCAGAACAACTGAAGACCATTTCTGTGTTCAGGTTATTCAAAGTAAATAGTAATAAACATAGAGAAGAGAGAGAATTTCATGCAATGCATGTTATTTCATATATCTTATTTTGAAAACAGTCCTTCATGGGGAGAAAATTCTTCTGAAATCTTAAAGGTTGTTTTAAATCAAAGAAAATAGTCTGCTACTCTCCCCACACCCATATAAGATGCTCCAGATGGGTTTGCAATGTTCACACTATCTATAAAAGTGATAAAAAACAGGCAGGCCTCTTCCACTTGTCTAATTGCAAGGTGAAATTAATGGGGTTTGTTTTGTTTTGGATTTTTTGTCTGCATCTTTAAGGCAAAGAGAAATTGAGTTCTTTCTAATCACAGCATCCAAAACCAAAATACAGAGCCTGTCTGAAGTGCTTAGATCCAGCAGAGGACAAGGAAAAGTATTTGCTCATCATTTATCACAGGAGACTGGTGACTCTCCCCTTTCCCTGTGGCACACACATACCTTAGCATCTATCACTGCTCTGGTGGGATGGAGCCTCATGTGGGTTCAAAGAGGCTCTTAGAAGGTGAAGAAACCCTTCTGGAGGACATGAAGGGCAGTACTGGGTTGTTACCCAGAACTTTGACTCAGTGTCAAAGACAGTGTCAATGTCAGACTCCAATGTTCCTGCAGAGCTTGGCTCCTTCTTGCACCTGCTTGGGCAAGGAAGACTGTGCTGCTTCCACGAGGACTCCCAGGGCCTCCCAGGCCAGAGTAGAGTGGACGAGATGGTCTCCATCTTCAGGAGTGAGGAGATGAGCCTGAGGCAGCTCTTCCTGCAGGTGGAGGCTGCCTATTGCTGCGTGGCTGAGCTGGGGGAGCTGGGGCTGGTCCAGTTCAGAGACGTGAGTAGTGCCTGGCTGGCATGCTGAGCTGTTGGAGATGTGCCCCAGGGTGTGCTTGTCCTTTCCCCAAAGCACTTGGGAAAGATGCCCCTGTAGGGAGGCCAAAAAGCCCATGGTGAGGGCGGGATTTCCCCAAGGCTGCTCCGAAACCCAAACATCATGCCAGGGCCCCACCCATCCCTGAGTCCCCATCCAGCACTCTGCACAACCGTAGAGCAATGCTTTGCCTCACCAGGATGCAGGAATTTTCACCATGTAGGCTCCTCTGTGACTCCTGCTGTCACAGCCAAGCTGTGTGGAAGGCCCCATGTCCCAGGCCATGAGGAAGCCCACGGAATTGCCCTGCCCTCTCCTCTCAGACACAGCGGTGTTTGCCGTCCGCACCAAAGGCACTCGTTCTCTGCTGATGTTAAAAACGAGTGCAGCACTGTGCAGCCTTCAGCCCCAGGCTTGTTTTCCCTCCTGTTTTTAGCTGAATGTGAATGTCAACAGCTTCCAGAGGAAGTTTGTGAATGAAGTGAGAAGGTGCGAATCCTTGGAGAGGATCCTGCGTAAGTAAACGCTTGTCAAATGCAATCGGCTTCCTGCCAGCTGGTGGTGTGGGATTCAGGTCTTCAAGAGCTCTCACACTGGGGAGCAGAATTACTGGCAAAATGGTGATGTTTTCATCTGAGCCCCTGTAAATGTTTTCCATGCATCAGCTAATTACCACTTCACCCCATATGAGCAATAGATTGTTGCCCCTGTTTTGAAAATGTCCAACTGAACTGAAAGGAGGTTGATAAGCTTTTATAGAACCACAAGATAAACCTGGGGCTGGGCAGGAGGCTGGTCCAGATAACCTGACTCTTAGATCAGTGCACCAGCTGTTGGCACACACTTCTTGTGGCCAAGGGCTTCAGCCTTGGGATAAATCCTTAAAACCCAAGCAGCAGAGCTCATGATTCCCACTGTCCTGTGGGTGTGTGTCCTAGGAGCTCTGCATCTCCTCACCACAACACTGGTGCCCATGGTGGCAGCACTTGGCATTGTTGGGCAAAGCAGTGGAATGTGAGCTTTCTGTGTGCCTTACTCACTGCCCCAAATAAAAGGGCCATGGTGGACACTTGTGCCGGGGATGAGGGCTGCCCATGTGGGAGTGGGTACCATGCCCTCAGAAGAAACAGCATCTCCACTGAGAAAGAAGGCTGGGGGTGTTAACTCCTTGGTGGCTGTGTATATGCCCTGGGATGATGGCCTTTGTATGTCACTTAATCTTGTCACACTGCCATGGGATGCCTTGGTCCTGGCTAAGCAACAAGCTGGTGACCAGGATGATGGCCCAGGGATGCTTCTGTGTTGAGACTTCTGTGCTCTTTCTTTGCAGGTTTTCTGGAAAATGAGATGGAAGATAATGTTGAGATAGTCAAAGGAGAAAAGTACCCAGAGACACCCCTGCCTCGGGAAATGATTGATATGGAGGTACAGAATTTGGAGTGGACCCAGGAGAGGCACCAGGTTGTCTGTGTAATGTGCCCAATAGAGCTCTCCCTGCAAGGAAGAACCCAGTGCCTGAGGCTGGCACAGCTCTCCCTGCCCGAGCAGGTTCTCCCCAAGTTGCTGCCTCAGCACTTAGGCTGAGGCTGATCCTGCTGCAGGTTCCTAAAGGAGCCCTGTCTTTTTTTTCCCTGTGAAACATCCCTCTGGTTCCACATATTAATGAAAAAGCATTGCTTTCACAGAATGTCCCATCATCCTATAGGAGAGAATAAGAACAGTTTGTTGTTTTACCAAGAGAGATGATGTTAAAACCCACTTCACTGCACAAAAACCCAGGACTGCCTGTCCTGCTGGGAGTATTGTTGTGATACTGGGGCCTGACACAAATATTTGTGCCTTGCTTTAGGATGTGCAAGGGATGCTTTATTCTAGCCCAGCTAGAAGCAAAGTTTACTGACAGGGTGATTTAAAATGCTGCATACGTAGGTGACTAGAAAGAAAAATCAAGCTTTCCAAAGGCTTCAGCTTCACAAGCAGTTTGGTTTCCTGTTGTGTTCCTGGCCCCACGTCATCACCTAATTTTTGGCCTATAGCTAATAAACCTAAACAAATGTAGGTTGCTTTTGTAGTCAGTAAATTGACAGCCAGTCAGCCTGGGGTGTGAGATGTCTGAGGAACCACAGAGATACCCAGGCAGGCTGAGACACCTACACCACACACACACCTACTGCCTGTGTTTGGGTCAGGGGCAGCAGAACTCCAATGCCAGGAGAGGACAACACACCCATCAGGGAATGTTTGCAATGGAAAAATGATGCATTGGCATTGATTAATATCTTCCTACAAAAAAAAAAAAAGTGTTTATCAAAGTGTTTGTTGAATGTTTCTGTATTCTCCCTTGGGGAAAAACAAACAAACAAACAAACAAACAAACAACCCACCACCAAAATTGTTGTTTGAAATTTGGTATCAGCTTAGGAAAGAGCCATTGATCTGCTTCAGAGTTTTTCTGGATGTGCTTGGACCCTAAACAGACAGTGCTGGAGAAACTTGAAGCCGAGCTGCTGGAAGCCAACCAGAACCAGCAAACACTGAAGCAGAACTTCCTTGAGTTGACAGAGCTCAAACATCTGCTGAAGAAAACCCAGGATTTCTTCGAGGTGAGAGGCCTCTTTGCTCTTCCAGCAGAAATGTGGAAAGTTCTTAAAGATACTTACACTTTCATTTGGTCTGTGTTGATTTTAAAGATCTTTACCACAAGCCCTTATGAGGTTTGCAAAAGCACCTCAGTCACTTCAGAACCTGCATTGCTCCATGACTCAGTGAGGCTAAAAAAGAGCTCACAGGTCTCTTTGAAAATAACATTTATGCTTTTCCATTGCTAAGATATAGTTTACTTTTATTGTTTTTCCTTTAATCTAAATCTCTATGGAAAGCTACCTTTGGGGAAAAATTGTTGAAAGAAAAATGTGAAAATAGTTTTCAAATTGGCAATGCTGAAGAGTGTTTTTTAAAACTAACACTTTCCAGGCAGAAACCAATCTGCCAGATGATTTCTTCAGTGAAGACACATCTGGACTGCTGGAACTGAGGAGCACTCCTGCTGCTGCAGCTGCCAAACTGGGGTGTGTATTGGTGATGGCCTCCAGCTTGGCCAGAGTTCCCACCTGTTCTGCACTGCTGTGACACTGGCACAGCTTCCTTCAGCTTTTTAGCAGAGGCTGCTCACCAGCCTCCCCTGCACAGGTGTTTCATGAAGATAGGAGAGTGACTGTCCTCAGGAATTATCATCAAAACTATGGTCAGGTTATGGGTCAGTGGGACAAATGGACTTCTACTTCCAGGCCACAAATTCCAGTGATCCCTCAGTAGGTATTGACTGAAAATTGCCATCTTAAGGCATCTCACCCACAGACTCAGATATCTGGCTACCAGCCTGGTCCTCGTGGATGGATGTCTAACCACAGAAAAAGCCATGGCATTGCACCAGGCTGCAGTCTGATGTTTTCTCAGAAAAGGAAAACAGGAAAGTAAAGATAAACCACCACTTCAAAATTTGTGCCTCCTGCTTCTGCCATTCAGGCACTGTCATTTGTGTGACTTCAGGCATCTCTCCATTCTTCCATTTCTAGCCAGAATTATCTCTTCACCTTCACTTGTTGATCTAGGAAAATTTTTCTTTAAAGGAAGAACAATAGGGTAGAGTCAGTAGATTGGGATAAAAGCCAAGCTTGAGCAGGGAAGGTTTTCCTAGAAGTGCCTGCAGCAGCAGCAGAGCCTTGGCTAGAAAACAAGAGCTTATGAAATCATGTGTGCTACAGGTCCTAAAAGGCATAGAATGGGCTTGTAACTCATTTATCTTGTAACTCTGCTCAGATTCACAGCAGGGGTAATAAAGAGGGAGAGGATGATCCCCTTCGAGCGTTTACTGTGGAGAGCCTGCAGAGGAAACATCTACCTGAGGTACACAGAAATGGACACCCCCATGGAGGACCCTGTGACAGTAGGTACCAACAGTAGGTTTATCTGTCTTCTGCCCTTTGTGGACCCTTGTGACCTGCAGACACAAAACTGGTGACCTGGACTGTGCTGCAGCACTGGCTGCCTCTCCAGAGCTCGGTGTGCGGGGGCAGCCTGTAGGGGAAAGGTGGGACAGTCTGAGGATTGGGGAAGCTTCTTTGACATTGCTTTCCCCTTTTGCTGCTGTTGAGGTAGTTTCCTTTTCCTGCCTGTCAGGATGCACAAGAGGCCTCACAGGGACCACCATGGAAGTGGGCTGTGGCTGTCCCCACCTGGAATTAGCCATGGAGGGTCCATTTCCCTTGGTGTCTCTGGGGTGGGGCCCATGCCCCAGTGGAACTCTGACCCCTCTGCTCCACATTGCTCCTTCCCCCATAACCCAGAGCTGCTGCCCATGCCTGAAAGAGCATCTGGGGAAAACACTGCTGATGGAAAACTGGGGATGGGGGGATAAAAACAACCAGTAGAGAGGCTGCCAAAAAAAGATACCAAGTTTTCTGCACTGGACTCTAGGTGTGTTAAATTCTGCTTGAATTGTGTGTTGCAGAGAGAAGAGGTGAAGAAGAATGTGTTCATTATCTTCTATCAAGGAGAGCAGCTTAAACTAAAAATCAAGAAGATTTGTGATGGGTAAGGCAGGCCTGTGGGCAAGCCACAATGACTCCCATAGAGGTGGTTACTGGCAGTCCAGGCTGGCTGAATTTGGAGCTAGATATCAGATCTCCAGCTCTGCAGCTGTCAGCTCTGCAACAAACCTCCCTTCCTCTCCTGATCACAAAAGATATCCATCACCTTGGCACTTGGAACTTGAGATCCTACATTTTTCCAAAGTGGCATACACCTCTTGAGAGCTTTAGTTGCTAGGTTTTTAACTTGGAACATCTAAAAGGGGACTGTTGTTTAAAAAAGACTCAGCACTCTTCCCCTGAAAATCAGAGGCCCTAACTTGAGGACTGTAAACATGGTAATCCCCAACTTGTTCTCAAGCCTTCCTGCATTTCTTCATAAAAAGATGATGCTGTAGTTTAAACCCTTTCCCAAGGCCTTTGAGCCTATCTGTGTAATCAGAGACAGAGCCCAGGAGAAAAATGAAAGCTTCAGACAACCTGACTTGTTTCCAGCCTGTTAAGCATCTTGAAAAGATAATTCAGGTTGAATATTTTGTTACTCTTTCATAAGGCTGATGACCAATGAGCTTTGTTGCAGTGTAAATCAAATTTGATGAGAGGATGTGTCTGCTGTTACCAAACCCATTTCAGGTGTAGCTCCTCAGCCAGGCAGGGCCAGCCAAGAGGCTGCAGAGAGAGGCTGAGCAATTGCTTTTCCCTGACATCTGCACTCAGGGCAGGTCTTTCCTTACATCCTGCCTATAATCAGAATAAAAGCAGGTAGATCTTTCATTCAGGTGACATGACCGACTTCAGTCCCAAGAAGTGACAGAACCCTGAGGTCTGTTAGCAATTCCTGCATTAAAAATGGGGCTCTCCAATATACCTTCTATGAGCAGTGGAGGGCAGTGCCCACCCAGAAAGAAATTCAGCCCTCCTGAGGTGGGCATCTCTCTGTAAAGCAGTCATGGACATGAGGGAAGGCAACCACAACCTCTCTGGAGCACCCTGTGCCAGTGCCTCGCCACCCTCACAGTAAAGAATTCCTTCCTAATATTCAGCCTAAACTCTTTCAGTTTAAAGCCATTCCCCCTACATCCTGTCACTACATGCCTTTGTAAAAAGTCCCTCTCCAGCTTTCTGCAGGCCTCTTTAGGTACTGGAAGGCTGTGGTAAGGTCTCCCTGGAGCCTTTTTTTCTCCAGGCTGAACAATTCAAACTTTCTCAACCTTTCCTCACAGCAGAGGTGCTTCATCCCTCTGCTCATCTTCATGGCCCTCCTTTGGACTTCCTTCATCAGGCCCACGTCCTTCTTATGTCTCATTTCTTTGCCTGCTTTTTAAATGCTGTTTAGGACCCTTCTCCCCTTCTGCATGGGCAGTTGCTGGTGGTGAATGCTTCCCACTGGATTTTCCCCTGTGCCAATGGCCTTGCAAGTCACCAGGTCAGCAACTACCAGCGGGGGTTGCCCACAGAGTTTTGAAAGTTCTTCATTTTAGATGTAATTGTTTTTCCCCTGCAGCATTTAAAACTCCCTGCAGTCAAAAGCCAAAGATTTTTTTTTTCTGGGATAGGGGGAAATGAACAAGCAATGCAATGCCTGTCAACATATTTATTGTAGATTGACACCAAAATCACCCAAACCATAGGCACAATTTTCTGCAGCTAGGGATGGGGCAGTGCTGGAAATGTGAGCAGATCCCTGCAGGGAGGTTGTGATGTGCAAAGTTTCTAGGAGCTAGCATTGCAGATGTATGTGGTGGTAGGTTTATAGTAAGGAACTTAGACTGATTTCTCTCAGGCCCTTGTAACTGAAGGAAAATACACCTACCAAAGACAAATCCACAGGACACTCTTTGCAGTGCTAATGAAGTCATCTTTTATGTTCCTTCTTCCTTTCAAATTTTTTGGTTCCATATACATGGGTGTTTTCCTATGTGGCAGATTTCTAAATGTATTAATCCTCTGACACTCCTTTTGTGCTCTGTGGGCCATCAGCTGTCCCTGGTACCCAAGACATCTTAGTCTGGTCCACCTTTAAGGCAGGGTTGGCTATATCCAAAGCAGATGGCAGTGTCATCCCAGCCCCAGCAGGATCTCTCTGCTCAGCACTAAGTCATCATTCACGGCAAGTAAATATCCTGCAAAAATCATGGGACTGGTCTAAGCCAGCCTCCTGCAAGACAGGCTGAGATTTGTTTGCAGAGCTGTGTGCCTCAGGTTACGCTTGCAGTCCCTGCTTGACTCTAATTGGTAACATTAGTCTGCCAATTTCATAAGCATTAAGTCCATGCACAAATTTATTAGTGAAAGGTGCAGAGGGAGCAGGAAGGAGGAAAATGTAAGAATTTTTTTTTCCTCCTTTTCTTGCGGCTGCCTCAGTACTAATGTGAATACTAAACTGGGTTTATCAATGTAAGGATTCCCTGCTGAATTCTCCTGAAGCTTTCAGAGATGTCTGTGCCATTAGGGCAAAGCTGATACTCAGTATGCAAAATGGCTGTTAAAAGATCAAAGCAGCACTGCTGCAATAACGTTATTGGGGATGGGGGAACTGTACAGCATGGAGGAATAAGCTTTCAAGTTTGATTAAAAATCCTTATTAAAGATGAACTAAGAGCTGTGAAGAATAAGAAGATGGAAATAATTAGGTAGGGTGAATAACCTTTGGAAACGAATACCAGGTGTTGAGTGAGGAGAAATTCAATTCTGGAAAGGGAAGTTTAGCTGAAGAGCACGTGCTGTCATTACACACAGCTCTGGGCTGATCTCTAGGAAACTGCAGCATGTTTTGTTCAATCTGCAACTGTCCTCACTTGTATGTGTGCTGGAACTGATTTTGTAGAGCAGGTGGTGAAATATCCTGCTCTCAGACAAAGCCAGAATATGATGCTTATATGTACACAGAGCCTGCACATTTTTGTCTCTTAAACAGGGATAAACCCCTATGACCCTGTAACATCTTTTAATTCATCTCACGTGCAGAAAGACAGCCCTTTAGCAACCCTAACTCAGTGTATCCACGGCAGGATGGTGGAAATGGGTGGCCTTAGGTCAGGGCCAGGAGATCTCTGCTCTGCAAAGAGGAGGGATCTCTTCCTGCAAATCTGAGGGGCAATCTCAAAGTGGCAAGGGTGGCACATGCACTAGATATCACTGAACAAGCCAAGCAGGAAAAAAAAAGAGGGATATCTGCTATTTTAGTTACTGCAGCACCTCTGCTCAGTTCAAGCTTGCAGGCAGAGAGCAGCAGCAGTGCACCCTGTGGCCTGTGAGGTCCCAGGGGAACTCCTTGTGCCTGCTGTTGTGCATGAAGAATACTCTGGGACTTGCTTTGCAGGCAGGACAGGTAGCTGCAGACTTCTCAGAGAGACATGCAACCCATTTCTAATGGTCTGTGCTGGGATCATACAGGGCTGTACAGCACTTCAATGTGCTGAGGTGGAAGCACCTTTACAGCAGAGTGACCTGCAGCTGTGTTGGGGAAGGTCGAGTTCTGTGCCATAGCTGAAGCAGTGCCTGCATGGAGCTTTCACTCAGAATCCCACATTAGTCCTTCTTATACCACACTAAACAAACCCTCTAAATCTTCCAAACAGAGCCTTGGGGGTAAGCTTATAAAAGCTTTTATACTGATTTATCTAAGCTGATGCAACAGATACTGCTCTCAGGTGTTTAAAACCCTTCACCCACCCTTCCCTTGCTTCCAAGGTGTCTAGCCAAACAGGTGGACCAGAAGCATACAGCCATTCTCCTGTATTCCATTCTCCTGGAAATACAGTCCTTTTGTCTGTTTGCTTGCTTGTTTGTTTTTGCAGGGTTATTTTCTGATGCAGCCTGCCTGCACAAAGGGCATTTGCTTGCAGTGCAGCAGTAGCTCAGCTGATGCCTTCTCCCAGTGCCTGCAGGAGGATAGTGCAGAGACAGGGACATGGTATTTTTCCAGCATCGGTGCAAGAGGGACATCTGTTGGCAAGTGTGTTAGCGAGGCTGCTTTTGCCAGGGCGGGTTTTTGTAGAGTCTCGTCAAAATTCAAGCAGTTTGTGGACAGAAGGGAGGTGCCTACATGTTAGTGCTGACCTCTGTATGACATCAGATCCTGTGTCACCTAAGACAAACAGGGTTTTTTAGCTAAAACCCTTGTGAAGGGTTGTGAAGGGTGAAGGGATCCTTATTCTCATTAAGAGATAAAGGTACCTATCTGCATGTTTCTGCAAGAAAAAGTGCAACTTCTTGGTATGTGAGAAGTGTATCCTGCTGGGTCAGGAATGAAGTCCAGTTTCCCTGCTTCCCTGAGAAGAGAAGAGTACAGATGAAAAAAACTCAGTCAAATAACGTGTGTTTCTCAACTCTCTCTTACTGAGGCTAGATTTCGTGCCACAGTCTATCCTTGTCCAGAGTCTGCCACCGAGCGCCGAGAAATGCTTGATGGAGTCAACACAAGGATCGAGGATTTAAACACAGTAAGTGGCAGTGGCTTTACTAAGGACTGAACCCTACAAGTGAGACTTGCCCAGATATTTGTCCTGTCTGAAACCATGTTGCAGACCACACAGGTGGTCTTCCCACCACCTTATCTCATTATCTCCATCGCTCATTTACGCAGCAGCACTGTGGTGGCCACATGATGCATGGAGGTGCCAAGACCATGAACTGTAGTTCTGCTTGTGGGTGTGATATGCCCCAAGTTCATGGCACAGAGCTGCCTGCAGGAATGGCAGCTTGGGAGCACGTGGTGAGATGTGGCCAGTCTGTAAGCAACTGGGTAGGGATCCAATCCCACATCTCAGTGACTCCCACTGGTCTCTATCACTGCGAGGTCTACCAGGAAATGAGACTGGGACACTAGTCTGGGTTCACAGAGCATGCAGGGCAGGAAGACAACTTTATTTACAAAACTCTACCTTTATACATTTTCCATGAGGTCTATGGATTGCAGGATAGAATTCTTACCTCCTCACCACATTAGTCAAAGGGACTGTTACACAGTCTCCCCTTCTCTCGGAGAAGGAATCTATAACATTGCCAATGTTTACAAGACATGGTCCTGTGTTTACATTCACAAGCGTGAAAAGCTGCAGATTTCTCTTTTAATATGAACGCTCAGGCAGCTAAGAAAACCCCTCATAGCAACAGTCTCCTCTACACTTACAGTGACTCAGGACCATGCAGGGAGAGTCTTGGGTGAGCAGCAGTGTGCACTGGTGTCCAGTGGTCCTGTGTCCACACCTGCACATGCTGCTCTCCCATGCACTCACACAAAGAGTTCCTCTTCATCAACCCTCTTCCACCTGCCCTCTCCAGTTAACTGAGCAGATCCTGCCCCCTGTGCTTCCCCGTCTCGAGTGTTGTCCTGTGTTGTGCTTACAGGTGATAACACAAACCGAGTCCCACCGCCAGCGACTGCTGCATCAGGCAGCAGCCAGCCTGTGGTCCTGGGGGATCAAGGTGAAGAAGATCAAGGCCATCTACCACATCCTGAATTGCTGTAACATCGATGTCACCCAGCAGTGTGTCATTGCAGAGATCTGGTTCCCAGTGGCTGATGCTGACCGGATAAAAAGAGCTCTCCATCAAGGAATGGTAAGAGAGCAACATTTAGGGTCCTTGAAACTCACTCTCACTTGCACTGAATTGTTTATATGTTGAGCATATGTGCCGACAGGTCTGTTACTGTAATGTGGGGCTCCCTTTTCTCTTTTAAGTTGAGATTGTCCCAATGTCATTTGACCTTTCATCTTTAGATGGAGCTTAAGGTCAGCATTAAATGTTGGCAGATTTGTGACAGACCCTTGAGCCAGGAGTGTTGTGGGGCCAGTTCTTCTATCCACTCTGTGTCTGTCCTTGTCACTGGGTTTGCAGGAACGCAGTGGCTCCACGATTGCCCCCATCCTCACTGCCATACACACCAAGATGGCACCACCCACCTTCAACAGGACCAACAAGTTCACAGCTGGATTTCAGAACATCGTGGATGCATATGGTGTGGGCAACTACAGGGAGATGAACCCAGGTGAGAAACAGTCAGCTACATGCATCTGGTTTGCATGAGCTGAAGTAAAGCCTTTGAGCTCTATCACTATCCTAAAAAAATGTACTCACTGCTGACTGAGAAATATGAACCATATTGGAACTGTTAGGTATAGTCATGGATTTTCTCAAGTAAATAATTTGGCTCTTGGTCTTCAGTGAATGATTGTGATGGAAATAAGGAACTATACAAATACGGGATGGAAAACAAATGGTGAGGTAGCTGTTCTGAGGAAAAGAACTAAGCTCATAAGGGAAATGTAAATTGACCTCCCTGTGTTGAGGTAAAGGAGGTCAAAAGGATGACAGAAGTTTGAAACAATGGTAGAGAATCTCACTGAGAATTATTAGAAACTTAGAAATGGGGGCCTATGTGAAAGGGTGAGATTAACTCAGATTGTTGAGGCTGAGCAGTTGAGAAACATGACAGTAACTTTCAAATATATTTTTGTGTCGCAAAACAGAATGCAGTTCTCTACACATGGTGTTTATTATGGTGAGGCAAGAAACAAGGGATAAAACTGCAAGGAAGGTACAGGTCATACAATTGAACATTCTTTGTGATGGTAAAGCTAGTTCTGCACTAAATCTGACTGCCTGGTGTGTAGGTGTGTAGGGGAGGGATTGAGGAGGCCTTTAAAGGCACTACCTGTAAGGAATGGCCTGCTGGGGTAGACTGCTTCTTTGATGAGGCCTTTTTGTTCAGAGGGAGCTGAGCTCCTTGCCCTTTCCCTCCTGCAGCTCCCTACACTATCATTACCTTCCCCTTCCTGTTTGCGGTGATGTTTGGGGACTGTGGCCACGGCGCTGTCATGCTGGGCTTTGCACTCTGGATGGTCATTAATGAGAAGAGCCTTCTGGCCCAGAAAAGCACTAATGAGGTGAGTCCCAGGGAACTGGTGCACCCTATCAGCACAGGGAAAGGCTCATCAGCCCCATTTGATTAAGGCTGTGTGGACATGGTTCAAAGAGACCTGTGAGCCAGAGGTTTGGCAGTTCTACTTACTTGTACACAGAAAGCTTAGGGACCAAAATTTTCTATGAGTAATTGTATATACACAGATTAGTACAATCATGTCTACTGTTGGTTGAGGCCCACCAATTGATGCACCTGCAGGTACTTTGGTCACTGGTGCTGCCTTCTCCCCCTGCAGATCTGGAACACCTTTTTCAGTGGACGCTACCTGATCCTGCTCATGGGCATATTCTCCATGTACACTGGCTTCATCTACAATGACTGCTTCTCCAAATCATTCAACTTCTTTGGTTCTTCCTGGCATATCATCCCCATGTTTAAAAATAACACCTGGAAGTAAGTACTAAATGTAGGAAGGAAGTAAAAACACAACAAATGGAGCATGTAGGCTTGGAAAGAGAGACTGCCTGTGTAGGGAAGGGAAGGACTCCCTGCTGTGGATGCAGTCATGAATGAATCAGAGGTTTTGTCTCATACACACAGATGAACTCACTATTGAAATGGAAATGTAGAGTCTCCGGGAACACGCCTGTTTGTTCAGGCACTGATGTGCATAAAAATCTGCAGGTGTCTAGGACTGATGCATAGAGAATCATCTGTGTGAGGGAGGCTGCCATTGTGTGGAGCCCATTGACATGCACACAAGTGCAGGATAACAGGTCACAGAAAGGCTGGAATCAGCTACAGATATCCTGTGGTAGTCCCCAGCACACCTCACATAAATACACTGTGGGCTTCAGTGGCGAGATTAAGCTGCAAAGGTCATTTCCCTTTTCTCTTGCAGTAAGGATGTGCTTCTAGAAAACACAGTGCTGCAGTTGGATCCAGCAGTCCCAGGAGTCTACTCTGGAAATCCATATCCATTTGGAATAGATCCGGTAATTAAATTAAATTGCTCTAAGACAATTTGTATTTCAGTCCTGTTTCTCCATATCAGGTACATCAGTAGCTCCCTGTGCTCTCTCCTGAAGCTGTGCTTTTCACTTCTTGCTCTTTGTTCCTTACATAGTTGTTGTGGTTTAACCCCTGCCAGCAGCCAAGCCCCACGCAGCCCCTCGCTCACTCCCCACCAGTGGGATCAGGGAGAGAACTGGAGGGGTGAAAGCTGGAAAACTCATGGGTGGGGATATGGGCAGTTTAACAGGGAAAGCAAGAGCTGTGCACACAAGCAAAGTAAAGAATTAAATCATCTCTTCCCATGGGCAGGCAGGAGCTGGGCCATCTCCAGGAGAGCAGGGGCCTATCACATCCAAGGATGATCTGGGAAGACAAATGCCCTCACTCCAAACATCCCCCCTTCCTCCCTCTTCCCTCCACTTTATACCTTGAGCATGATGTGCTACGGTCTGGAATATTCCTTTGGTCAGTTTGGGTCACCTGTCCTGCCTGTGTCCCTCCCAACCCACTGTGCACCCCCAGGTTCCCCAGCAGCCAGGCAGTGCAGAAAGCAGCAAAGGCCTTGGCTCTGTGTAAGAGCCAAGTTTTTGCTATTGCCCAGCAATAGCAAAAACATCTCTACACTATCGAGCCAGTGTTCAGCACAAATCCAGAATACAGCCCCATACCAGCCACTATGAAGAAAAGTATCTCTAACCCAGGCAAAATCAGCACATTCCATCCCTTATTCTGTACTCTTTACATGGTGCTCAGGTGCCACATTATTCAATACAACTTCATTCACCACCACTCACCCTCCATTCATCAGTCCTTCTGATGCTTTTCTTTAGCAATCAGCAATTAATATATTGCTAACAGTTCTGCACAGGCAGCAGCAAAATGGTAAGCAGAAAGGAAGTTCCATTTTCCTGGAGACTGGTCTTGTGCTACAGTTTCTTTTCTACCACACATCTGCTGGACTCTGTCTCCTTAAGTACTTAACCCATTCCAGAGTATCTCATCAGTTTGAAGGCAAACTTCCAAATTCCATGCAGTCTATTTGTTGCATGAAATGTGAAGTAAATGCCAGTATTATTTAACTTCGTCAAATTTTCTTCTCTGTGTCCTTTTCCCCTTTTTCTTGTTGTTCTGTCTTTATCGTGTATTGAAATGAGTTTAACATCAAGCTTTCCTGTTTCAATCTTCATATTAGTGAAATAACTCCCATCCCTGCTGGTTCCACTATCATTTCAGTTGGTCACCCAAACAAACTCTGTTCTCCCTGGTTTTCAGAGACATTGACCTTGTAGTCAGTTTTTTGTAAACTCAGCTCTAAAGCTCTGCCTAATATGTGGGCAGTCTGGTTCAGAAAATCACGTCAGGAGCAGCTGAGTTTTCTGCATGTTGCCCTGATATGTGCCTAATTTAGGCTGACTAGACAACTTATTCCAACCTGGCTTCTCTCTGTTCAAGAGCATTAAAGTCCTGGCTGGGGAGGAAGAATGGCTGGACAAGTGCTGGTAGGGAAGGGGTGGACTGGAAGCACCAGCCCCTTCTGGCCCTCTCTGAGGAGATGATCTGTGTCATCTGCCCTGAAGGATGGATGGCTCTTGGCATCCTGCAAATCCTGCTGGGATGGCTGAGGTGTGTTTTGGAAAAAAAGTCACCCTGAGATGAAGAAGTTAGGCAGTCTCTTTGGTATCCAGAGGAGAGGCAAAGCATGTCAGATATGCAAAAGCCAATGTTTCACCCTCCAAAAGATCCTGTCTTCCTCCTTTCTCTCCAGGTACTATACTTAGTGTCTAAAAAGTGGTGTCTACTTACTGTCTCTGAGGACAGAAGACTTTGGGTTCTAGGAAGTTTGAGAAGAAAGGAGAAGCAACCCTGAAGCTCTCTAGCATTAAAAAGGCAGGACTGAGAAGGGATGTGTGTCCTGACATAACTAAATGGTTAGTGCAGAGAGGCAGACAATAAGCTGATTGCCATGGCCAAAGAGTTGAAGAGAGTTTTTCTGTTCAAATAAAAAGTTTGAAAATGCTCTCTCCTCAGTACTTCTCTGGTGAGTGTGGAACTAATTTTGATTGCAGCAGGAGGGATTTTCTCATGCCTTTCCACTTTTGCTAAAGAAGATGACTCAGCCTAAGGACAGGAAATGACAGAAAAGATCCAGGTTCTGCTACCAGCCTTTGCAGTGGTTTCTGGAGGACTGAAGCAAAGTCATAGGATCATTTTAAATCCTTGTTATTTCCTGTGTTAAACAAGTCTAGTTCTTTATACTTTTTAGATTAATATCTTGGCAGAGTGAAAAGTAACAAAAGGAACATCTAGATTTCTGCACCTTGCTACCCTCTTACTAGAACTGGTAGGAGTAAATTGATGGTGTCAAAGCAACAACTTCCACAAACCTTTTATTGATCAAACACCTGAAAATCTTGTTCTTCTCTCTCCCTGCTCCTTTACCCAAAGATCTGGAATGTTGCATCAAACAAGCTGACTTTCCTGAACTCCTACAAAATGAAGATGTCGGTTGTCATAGGGATTGTGCACATGATTTTTGGAGTGATACTCAGTATCTTCAACCACATGTAAGTTCATTTCACCAGCCTGTTGCTGCAGCAGCACACAGGTCCTCATCACTGTCCTTCATTCAGAGAAAGCCTCATATTTTGGACTGATGACTCGAACTTTGACCTTTCTCTGGTGTGAGTAGAAATTTCCCATACACTGACTGACACACAACTGCTGACACACAGTGCTAAGTCCAAAGAACAGCCAAAACATTGCAGGTATTTTCTTCAGTAAACTCTCTTTTTAACTTACTCTCTTATGTTCTCAATTCTGCAGAAATATTGAAGAATACTAAATTAAAAAAGATGTAGCAACCCCCACTATTGACATTTTTTTCTTGAAAGACCAATTCTTTTGGCCTAAAACAAAACACACTGAAATCCTACAGAGATTGCACGTGCACGTGCAATTTCACCTAGCTCAGCAGTCCTTGGTCAGGATTTGTGGGTGTGCCTGTCTATATCTCTGCCTCTATGTTTTGCAACAACAAATAAAAAATGGTGATAGAGTGCAGGGGCTGACACTATAGTGTTGAAAGACTCTCCAAAGCTGCACTGTGTAGTGACCTTCAAGGACAGGAAATTTTTGAAAGGACACAGAGGACCCTACAGGACTGATACTACACCTGGTTCTGACCTTTCTCAGCGTATAATGCTCAACTTTGTGAATACGTCATTTTTTGAAAATTGGCTTTTATTTCAGTGTAACAATTTTTTGAGGTGCTGGTAGGTCAAGTACAAAAACCTGAGGATAGTGAGTATAACAGCTTTTGTATTTTAACAATGGCTTTCATTGATAAAGCCTGTAATTATGGACCTTTTTCCTGGCTAGTGATAGTTGTAAAAATGTTAGGTTATTTTCCAGAAACTAAGTACTGCCAGATTTGGGTGCAAACGTGTATTAATATCTAGTGTATTAACTAGTTTTCTTTCCTCATTTTTCCAGCTACTTCAAGAAATACATAAACATCATCCTACAGTTCATTCCAGAGATGATTTTTATTATCTCTCTTTTTGGCTACTTGGTCTTCATGATTATTTTCAAATGGTGTCATTTTGATGTCCATTCATCCCAGAGTGCACCAAGCATCCTGATCCACTTTATCAACATGTTTCTGTTCAATTATAGTGACACTTCAAATGCTCCACTGTATCTGCATCAGGTATGGATCAAGCAGGCTGAAACCACTGTAGTTTTGTATTTTCAGTGGGTGTTTTGATGAGTGGGCATAAAGATATAGGCTCAGAAGCTCGAACATAAAGTGAAGTTTATTCTTCTGGTACTTTTGTTGGCCTTGTCTACAGGGAGGAGAGATCAGCTATCAATCAGTGAAGCAGAGGAAATCTCTTTCCTAGTGTCATTCTTACAAGAATAATGATACAGTTGAAGATAGTGAGGGATGTGGATAGATGAAGATACTGAAGATGTTGAGGGAAAAGAATCAAAGACTAGAGATACAAAGCTGGGTATTGCAGGCATGCTGTCCTGAAGTCTGGCCACAATGCTAAAGATAGCTTCCTTTCTTGATAAGTTCCTATTTCATCTTTGGAAAGCTCTAATTCTTTATATCTTCACCTAAAAAAGTAGAAGTAGCTAGAGGATTTTCTGGCAGCTTTTTGTCAGAAACAATTCCTCTTGGGAGTTCACTTAAAAAAAATAAAAAGCAAGCAAAAAAATCTCCCCTAAGAGAAAACTTGTTTTAAAGTCATCTCTATTTATATTCTCAGAACATGGATTTTTTTTTTTAATTTGATTGATTTTACATCAGCAGCATCAATGAAGAATCTGCAAGCACGTGCTGCCTCCAGCCACATGTGTGCACCCACATCCATACAGTTGCACAAGGGGCACTCCAACATGAGCTCAGTTTTAGGGACAGCTGGTGAGCTCTGATCAGCTCCAAGTAACTGTGTTCAGGATTTGGGGGAAATTGGAAAAACACAGTCTTCCCAGCCTTCAAAAAGTCTTTAGATAATATTGTGCTTTCTAACAACCCAAAGTTTTCCCGAGGTGGCAATTTTTTTCTCATATTCCTGTCCCCCTGCCCTACCAGGAACAGAATGTGCTATCTGCCTGGGTAGTCTGAATGAAAATATTGCATGAGCCCAATCATAAGGTGATCAGACATCTGAACCGGCTTTAAAAATATTGCAGAAGTTGTAGTTTAAGGTTTTCTTTGTTTGTTTTGTTGTTTTCTGAAAGTACAGACAGTTATGACAGGACAGCAATAGGGGTGCCATACTGCAGTGTAAGAACACCTTATACTGTGGGGACAATCTGTTACCAAGCCTAAGCTATGGGGGTTCAGTTCCTTCTGGAATTGCAGATGTGGAGTAAATCCAGGGCAAGACGAATGACTTGCTCTTCCTGCAGCCATTCTACACTGATCACAGCAAGGCAGATTGACTGACTCACACAGTTAGGACATTCACTTGGGACACTGAGCAGACAGGTTCAAGTCAGTAGCATGGGATTTTGGTAAATTAACCATTTTCAGCATGAAAGCCTTTAATCTCCAGGTCTCCAACCATCTCTAGCTGAATATGCTTTCTGGAGCCTTAAGCACTACACCTTTATTTTTACATTCTCACAAGCAGAGGATACACTACACAGCCAAATACAACAAATACAACAGGGAGTTCTATTTCTTATATTAAAAAAATTACCATTATATAGACTCAGGTTTCTAACCATAAATGTAATTGGCTAAAGGAAGTAAAGTGACTTTTGGCTCTTGTTGTTTTGTCTTTTAGAAAGAAGTGCAGAGTTTCTTGGTCATATTTGCTCTGATTGCTGTTCCCTGGATGCTCCTAATTAAACCTTTCATCCTCCGAGCCAACCACCAGAAAGCACAGCACATGGTAAGGGATGTGGATCAGCTGGGGGGGATTCAGTACAGCAAAGACAAAGCTGGGGAGACAGACCCCAAAAACTCTTTGCAGTGATATAATTCTGCATTTCTCTGACCTCGAGCTTTCTCTGACAATTTCAAAGTGTGCTTTATGCCACATATGCCCAGGACTTGTGTATGGACATATCTAAACCATCTAAACTAGAATCAGAGAATGGCTAAATTTGGAAGGGATCACTGGAGGTCATCTGGTCCAAACTCCCTGTTTAAAGAGGGTCCCCTAGAGCTCGTTAGTCCAGTTTGTGTCCAGGCAGCTTTTGAATATCTCCAGTGAAGAAAACACTTCCCTGGAAGCAGAAGCTTTGCTGGCAAGGACATACCCTATTTGTTAAGCTGAGACCAAGGTCTTTCACCTGTTGTATCCAAAACCAAAGAAAATTCAGATAAGATTGAAGTGCTGGTAAAGACAAGACACGGAAAAGACCTCAGTTGTCAGTCCATAACCTCCACTAACCATTACTTTGCTGCTCTGCAGAAACGGGGCATCTGTGAAAGTCCTGGCCTTGGAGAGAGCAACAGTGCTTGAAGGAGAGGCTTGATTTAAAAGCTGTTGCCTGCTTTCTAGTACTTCTTTCTTCCTTAAGTGATTGCCTTCACATTAACAGAGCCCTCCTTCCCGTGGGCTCTGTGGTTTGCCCACAGCTTCTCAACACACAACTGCGGCAGCTGCAGTTTCCCAGCTGATCATTAATTCTCTCCTTTATTACACTAACAGGACTTTACTTGTCAGTCAAGATTTACTTCTCTTTATAGTCAGAGTTAGTGCCTGGAGTACCTTTTATAGGGCACAGATGTTTCCATTTGAAGAAAGAGATGCTGGTTTTACTGCTTGACCTTTTCCAACCCAGTCACTTCTGACCTATAATTGAAAGCCAGGTCCCTGGGAGACTTTTTCAGCCCTGCCTCTGCACTGTAATTTCTTATTTTGTCTTTATCTTCTGGGATTTGGATGAAGGCTTGACATGGCTGACTCCATCTCCTGCTTTTATGCCAGGAACATCCGACAGGTTTTACCCACCTCCTATTGTGCCCCCATATTTCTGTTCCTAATTTTCATATGTTAGCTGTCTGATCACATCCTACATTCCCCTAGATTTATATGTCTGCAGCAAAGTCTGTTTTCTATGCTGACATTCAGGTAAAACAAAGATAAAGCAGGTGTGACAATCATTACTGCTGCAATAGGAAGCAGTATGTTGTCAGGCAACCTTTCCCGTGAGACCTGCTGGAGGCTACAAAGGGTGACAAGGCAGAACCTGACAGAAGCCACGAGGTCTCTGGTTATACTGCATAACAGGAGTATTAAATCAAGTTGTTCAGACCTCTAGAAAAGTCCTGTAAATAGTAATTGCAGAGAGGTTGCCACAAGGTTTTTGTCAATTTAAAAAGCGAATCAAGAACTTTGAATTTTATTTCTGCCTATATCCAAGAACTGTGTGACCTTCATCAAGTCATATGATCCTCTCAGGCTTTGTTGCTCTTTCACTTGACACTAATTCCTTTGATTTGCACCCATCTAATTTGGATCATCAGCTTTAAAAGTACCTCAGTTTTCTCATTTGCTAAAAGTGATGGATTTTCTCGTGGTGGGAACAAAGAGTGCATTCTGATAGTAGAAACTAGCTACAAAATAGTTGGAATCACTGGAAAATGCTCTAGGATGGAAAATATTTAGGCATTATCAGCCATTTGGTGGAAATATTCAATTTCTGTGGCCCACAATGACTATTGTTGAAACTTTCTTCGTGTTCCTGATATAATCCTTCACGTGATACCCATCATGAGGTTATTGAGGTTATTGAGTTCTGTGCTATGGAATTCTTCATTCTGGAATCAATCAAACATATTGCATTTTGTTTCTGAAAGATCCGTTCTCAAGCCATTGCAGGAGGTGAAAATGAGGTTGATGTCCCAGAGACCAACCACTCCAAGAAAGTCTCCCAGGGAGACCACAGCGGTGGCCATGAAGGACATGACAGTGAGGATGAAGAGGTAAGAAAATCTGGACAGAAAATTGTTCAGACAAACACAACAGTAGAAGACACAAAGTCAAGCAGAAGACTTTTGCAGAGTTGCCAGCCCTTCTTTCTAACAAGATTTTAACACACTGTTGTAAGAGTTTGTGTTTTCAAACAGAATAGGATTTGAACTTTCATTTAATTAATTCCTCTAAATTTTTTCTTTGGTTTTGCCTGGTGATGGGCAGGCATTCTTATAAACCTCAAGCTTTTACAAACCTCAAGATTTTGTTTGGGGTGGTTGTTTCACTTGCACATTGCACCTAGAGAAGGTTAACCTTTTCCCAAGAGTCAGTGAGCTTTCCTTCCTCTAAATTGCAAAGGAGCATTTAAAGTTGGCAACCACAATCATTGACTAGGGAGAGAATCCTTCCTTGGGCAGATATTGTCAAGAGTTTCTACTGTAGGAAGCGACACAAGAAAAAGTGACAAAAATATTTGTAGCAGTTGGGAGTATCACCAGTATTGAGTGTGGATATGGCTGGCTGCTCCCAGTCACAGGCAACCTTCACAGATTTGCTTATTCATTATTATGAGATACAGTTATTCAGTGATATCTCCCAAAATGTGCATGCCCTTAGGCAGATAGTCTGAAAGCCCCTATTTTACATAAGAATTTCTGTCTCTATAAGGAATCACAGAGATTGGCAGCTACTGGATTGACATTTAAGGATTTGAAATCAGAAGAGTGGAATATGAGCTGTTCCCCAAACATTTGGTTTTCACTGGAATCATATTTCTCCAGCAAAAATGTATGGGAAGATCATACAGAACTGACACTTTTCAGAGCAGTCTCTTTTCCTGGGAAATACCTTTTTGTTACTCAGGATGTAGCAAGGAAAGGAGTATGAAGAGCCTTTGGTGGGGTGTTGCTCTGCTAACCAGAAAGCCCTGAAGAGAGAATTAATAAAACTTTGTCATTTTGTTGCATTTTGTCGTTTCAGTTCAATTTTGGAGACGTATTTGTCCACCAAGCTATCCACACCATTGAGTACTGCCTTGGCTGCATCTCCAACACAGCCTCCTACCTGAGACTCTGGGCACTGAGCTTGGCCCATGCACGTGAGTGATTGTCCCCCTTTAGTCTCCTCACCATGCTGGTCGTGGCTTCTGCTGGTGTTTTACTGTTCCTGCAAATTTCCTCATGAAATCCACGTTTCTACTTGTGGGCATTTATGTGTCAGGATGTTTTGATTCTGGTTAGATCACTCCAAGTGTTTTGTGGTGGGCATCTCAGTTTTCAGAGGTGATCCCTGGCAGCTCTGATTGCTCTCACTGGCTGTGGCCCCTTTCCTGCACTGCTCTGTAGCCATCCCTCTGTAAGAGTCCTCATGATGTGTGGCACAGTGTGGAGGGAGGTGTGATCTACTTGTGTAGTCCAGTCCTTCACAGAGGTGAAGGCAGTATGGGAGCCAAAGCTGCTTTTCCCAAGAAGCACTTGCTGTAGCCTTAGAGTATGCAGATGAATGCCAAAATTACTTGAAACAGTTATTTTGATTTTGTTCAGCAAACAAGAAAGAAAAGGTCTGGCTCAAGAGCTTCTGGGATTTGTAATTTTCAGTGGGGTTTTTCCCAGAAACATTCAGTGGAACATCACATTCCATGAGAAATGTACAGCACTTCAATGTCTTTTGTCTTGATTCATGACAAAAACAGATGCTCAAATGCTAGAAATTGCCTCAGGCAGGAACTTAGATTTTCAATGTTTCTAATTTTTCTGAAGTGTTTTTTATTAATATTGCTGTAATGCCTCTGGCTAGGAGTTGCACCTTCCCTAAAGAAATGTGCACACAACAAAGGAAAACAGAAAGGAGGGGCTATGGTATGGTGTGCCATGGATTGACAGGGGTGAGCTGTATCCTTGGCACAGAAAGCAGCTTAGCAGGAGTGGAGTGGAAGCTGACACATCAGCCTTACATGGAGAACAGATACCTAAATAAAATAAAGCAACTAAAAAGCTTAGCTAAGGACATACATATTCTACAAATGGTGAAAAACGGGTGAGCTGGCAGACTGCACACTGCCTCTGCCCACAGCTGCTGCTCAGCACTGTTTTCCCTTTCTTTCCTTCTGCAGAGCTGTCAGAGGTCCTCTGGACCATGGTGATGCACAACGGGCTCAGCAGCAGCGGCTGGGCAGGTCTCATCGCCATCTTCATCATCTTCGCAGCGTTTGCAGTGCTGACAGTGGCCATCCTGCTGGTCATGGAGGGGCTCTCGGCCTTCCTGCACGCCCTGCGTCTGCACTGGTACGTGGAGTGTCCTCTGGGGCTTTTCCCAGATCAGTCTTTGGGAGGGAACAGGCTGTGGGAACGTGTGGGTGCAGTGTTAGACCTGCAGTGCCAGTGCAGTGG
This sequence comes from Cisticola juncidis, assembly GCA_013400215.1. Lineage (NCBI taxonomy): Eukaryota > Metazoa > Chordata > Aves > Passeriformes > Cisticolidae > Cisticola > Cisticola juncidis. The sequence goes on from VXBR01008734.1 coordinate 202,137, forward strand.
ACCATTAGTTGCCTTTGGCAAATGAGTTGAGGGAGACTCTTCCAAAGGGAGCTCAGAGATGCCTGCTCTGACCTGCTCCCTGGAGCAACCTGCTTGTCCTCCTGCACCTGTGGTGGTTGTCAGCATGAGAGGCAAATGGCAACCTGCAGTTCTGTCCTGGTAAACATGCAGAGCCTCTGAGCCCTGTTTGACCTGCACAACAAGGCCCAAAGGCAGCACAGCCACTCCACTGGCTCTGTATCCCACCCAAGGATCTAACATGACAGCTTCCAAGGGCAGCAAGAGTTCAGCTGGGAGTGCAAAACCTGGTGAAAACCTTGGTCTGTGCTTGTGACATCAGCCCAAGCTAAGCTTCAGGCTGCTTAGGCTTTGTGGCAAACCAGTTCCAAGTTAACCCATGCCAGCCTTAATTGATCATCAGTCCAGGCAAGGACAGCAGTGTGGACACACCATCAGCAGGTGTGCAAGAACAAGGTGACAAAACCACCACACTAACTCAGCACCCTACCTGAGCCCCAAGCTGTGGTCTTTTCCAGCAAGTAATGTCCCAGCACAAATCATAAAGACTGCCAAGGCAAACCACGGTGCAGGTGCTTGTCATTGTGCAGGGAGGAGGGGGTGTCTGTCTCCCACCAGTGTGCAACCAGCAGGTGCACTCAGAGCTGCTAGAAGCAGGTTACCAGGCAAGGTTCTGCTGATTGGCCTTGTGGTGAGCATTTCCAGTCTGGTTTGATAGAAAGTCAGAGCTGATGTGTGCCATGTTGCTCCCTGGGATGCCTGTGTCTCACTTCTGGTCCCATAAAGGACCACACTAGCAGCTTAGAGTCCAAAATCTTGTGAGCTCCTTTTTCCAATGGGTGCCATGTCTCAGCCTCTGGGCTGGCTGTAAGTCCTGATGCCTCTCTCTGCTCCTCCCTAGGGTGGAATTTCAAAACAAGTTCTACGTGGGAGCTGGGTACAAATTTTCTCCGTTCTCCTTCAATCACATCATCAATGGCACTGCAGAAGAGTAAAACCAGTGCATCACTGCTTCCCTTCTCAGACCCTCCTCTGTTTCCCTGTGGTGACACACCCACAGAGTAGGGTACATGGGATGAAAGAGAATGGGACGTGGCCCTTGACAGAAGAGCTGTAGATGAACATGTCCTAGTACATTCTGATATACTGGTGTATCAGTTTAAGAGCTGACCTGTATCAGCTGGGCTGGCTGGACCCTTGGCTGAGACTCCATTGATGTCTGCCAAGCACCTCAGCATCTGATGGGGTCAGCTGCCTACTGCTTGGTTGAAAAGAGGAGATGCAACTTTGGAATTAAACTGGTTATTAACAATCGACTCACAGGTGTTTTGCCCCATTTGCTGCCTTGTCATGGTGGTATATTTCTTTCCAAGGAAAATATGTTTTGTCTGTGGTTGATCATATGACATGACTAAATCCCTTATAAGATTTCAGCTCTTCATTTAGCACACAATGCAAACTATGTCAAAGACAGATAGTATTGCAGGCTTGCAATTTTCTACATGCTTTACTAGAATAACCCCCTTTTTGTCTGATTTGCTCCAGGGCTTGACAACACTGGATTATAGAAATGTACACACATCATCACTTAAGAAAAGTGTTAGTTTTGAGCTGTGTAAACAAAAGTTTCTACATTGGCAGCCATTTTATTTATCTCTATTGACTTGTTTGTCACTGAAGACTCAAGATGACTTCCTTCATGCTGTACTTTTAAAGATGGGTTGTTAAAGCAGATTGTGTAGAAATTCTAATAGCTAATGAACAGAAAGAAAAGTGGAATCAAAACAGTTGGCATGAATTTGAAGTACTGATGTACTGTGATCTTCTGAAATATTCATGAGTTTCTAATCCTTCAAACTGAATAGTGTTAATCATAACAGACTATGTTTTTTTAACCCGGAACTATATAAAGAAAACAAAGTATGCCAAGGGATTTGGAGTGGACACTGCTCCCTTCCAAAGGGCATGACCAAACAAGCCCTTATTTTCAAAACTCACTTTTCAAAACTCATCCAGCTCACCAAAAACCCCACATGGGAGTGTTCCCAGCAGGACACACAGTGTTATAGTCATCACAGGTTATGTTTCTGCAGTAGTCAGACTTGAGAGTCACCTCTACCTATAGTGACAGGGGAGAAAATGCAGCCCCAAGCCAAGCAGTTGTCCCAGTTTTTCCCTTGTGGCCTCAAGAAGGCATACTGACATTGGACAGCAGTTACAATGAGGTCTTTTCAACAGCCTGGGTGAAGAGGTGGGCACAGGAGGGTGTCCATGATCCGTGCATGGTCCCAGGTCACCAGTTCTTTGGGCAGTGGTAAACTATGGTACAGGAAAAAGCCACACAGACATGACTGCAGATGGTGTCACAGTTGCTCAGCTTATGCACATCACCTTTATTTCTTCTAAACCTTCCGTTTGTCTATTCCCACTCAGGAGAAAAATTGTCTTGCAGAAAGGCCAGAGTGGTTTGATGCATTATCAAATGCAGAGAAAACAATTTGCTTTATGAAACAGTGGGTAAATTTTCTGCACAAACACATATTTTACCTTAATTGCAGCCTTCCATGTGATTGCAATGTAACTGAGAAGATGATTACCAGAAACAGATTATCCGTTCCTTTCAGAGCTTCTTGGTGTTTTGCTCGTTGCCTAAGGTTTACATATTAAGCAAGAAAAACAAGTTCTCCTGTGGATATATCAGGTGACAAGATGGTCTGTTGTTTCCTGTACCGAACAGCAACTCAAACATTGGGCTTAATTCTGTATTCAGTTCTCTCTGTTTCTGTGTGCAGCCGAATAACTCAGCACAGCCTGTGTCTCACTTGAGTATTTGTGATAAGGGAATGATGCTTCCCCACTCCCCAAGAGACCAAGCCCACTAATATTCACAAAGCATTCAGATTGTTGAGAGGCAGAGTCGCACTGACACACTTGAAGGGACCCCTGGGTTTCATCTGGGTTCTTTTTAAGAATTCTTTAAAACCTCAGAAATGTTCTAGAGAGTGCTTTGCTTTAAAAGGTTTTTCTGCAGAAGATGAGGAGGATTTTAAAGTAAAGCAGTGGCTGCCTGTTCCCTGCACAGCTGCTAAGCTGAGTGAAACATGTTTAGCTGGTTCTGGGAATGTGGCCATCAGGTGTGCTCAGGTCCAGCAGAGACCACTGTTAGAGACTAACAAACCTTCCGGATACAACAGCCCTTTCTTTTCTCTCTCCCACTTTATTGTTTCTCCTGCACCTTGATGGCATGTAGGCATTTCCATTTGTCACTCACTTTGACCAGCCTTTGCCTTTCCAAGGCAAATAAGTAAAATACCATGAGGTGGTTGAAAAAATGTAATAGACATTGTGTCTATTTGTGCAATCCCAAACACCTGGACCAGAATGCTCATCTTTGTGGCTTAGAACTTCATGGGAATTCAGGTCATTTTTTCCCTTCTTTGCTGGGGAGCTGCAATGCTGAAACATCTGTGCCCCCGTCATTGCACACGCGCTGTCCGAGTTTTTGCAATCAAAACATAATGGTATGGGTCTGGCAGCTTGGATCAGCTCATTCAGCAGATGCCAATAATGGCTGAATATTAGATATTATTAAGAAGAAGATATAAAATAAAGCTGTGAGATAGCATATGTTGGCTGGTAGCAAGTATCTTCCAGATGCTTGGAAGCATGAGATTAAGCACGGAAGTTACTCTGATAAAACAATTGCACCATTGCTGCCAGCTCTATTCCAAACAGAAGGATTTCAGAAACCCTTGTGAGACCAATACCAACACTGAGGAATAAAGGTCAACACATACATTCCTAGTCAAGAGCCCACATCCACCATGGCACTGAGATTTGCTGCAAAACAAGGTGGTGGTTTAAAGCCATGAATGTTCCTTGCATTTTGCTACCTCATCAAGAAATTTAGAAGGATGAAGCAGACCTTATTTTTTTCATGGTGCAGATGCCTGAGTTGGCTTCATCTGGCCTAAGAGGAGCTGGTGGCTGCTGTGCCCAGGCAGGGGATGGCAAAGGTGCCTTACATGGTACCGACTGCTGCAGGACCTACCTCTGAAACCTGTGAGCTAAAATCTTGCTGGTGTTTCAATAATGATGTGTCCCAGCACCCTCCTTCTACCTGCTTGGAGTCATCCTCACAGAAGGGATGGGTAAGCACCAACACCCGTGGTGGGCAGTGCCTGTGAAGGACCTGCAGAAGCAATGAGACAAGCACAGGTCAGCATTTGGGCACCCTGCCTGCAGCACCTACCTCTGGGTGGTGGAGGTGGGTGGAGAGGGACTTACCTGTGCCCAGCAAGGGGGAAACCTGACTCCTGGGATCTGGATCCCAAACAAACAAGCATCGCCAACAGTGTAAAAAGTAAACAGCAGAGGAGAAACAGTCAGAAAAGAGAAAAGGTCATCTTCTTCAAGACTGAGACAACACAGAGGTAAGAAAGCTTCACCAAATTAAAAAAAGTACTTAGTAAAATCTTGCTTAATATTGGGGGCATCTGATTATTTGTATGATCAGATACCCCCACTCTCACCTCTGGGGAAAATTCTCAGCCAGAGAAGGTCTCTGACCTGTCTGACAAAGTTCCCAGGTGGTGTCACTGGGCACTGTCCCAGGCAGCACTGCCTGTTGTATGGTCTTTGTACCTCACAGCCTTCTGGTGGGGGTCACAACATCATTCCGATGGGTCCCAGCAGTAGTTTCACTGCACTCTTGGTTGTTCCCTTCAGTTTGAGGATTTTTATTTTCCCTGCCAGCAGCAGCTTTGTCACTGATGTTCTTCTGGATCATGTAATTGGCATTTAGTTGGATTTACAGAGGGAAATTTGTGGAAATTTGTGACTTCCTGAAGATAGATACTAGCTGCTCCATCAAGGCAAACAGGGCTGCAAAGGTTTGGGATGAGCAAAACATAGGTTTGGTAGGAACTGTTAGGAGGTTTACTCTGCCTTCATAGATTTCTGGTGTTATTTGAGGTAATGGAGAGTGTATCCCACCTGCTTTCCAGCTGCTATTTGACACTAGTGTGATTCTCACATTTGGTACTATCCACCATCCTGCTGCCTCTGAGGGTGTCTGGCTACTGTGGGGTGCTGAAGGTGTCACTGCAGCCTTCTGCTTTAGCACCTGGCCCTCACTGCATGTCCTGCACAGCAGCACCAGGGATCAGGGTTCCCTCCCCCTTTGTGGAAGAGTTGTGGCACTTCTACTGCATTTTGGCCTCAGTAACCCCTGCACTGTTACAGGCAGGGGATGGTGTGGCTGGACAGTGCCCAGGCAGAAAGGGACCTGGGGGTTCTGGTGACAGCAGCTGAGCATGAGCCAGCAGTGTGCCCTGGTGGTCAAGAAGGCCAAAGGCATCCACCAAAGGAGTGGTGTGGCCAGCAGGACAGGGAGGTCATTCTTCCTTCGGGGCCCCTCAATTCAGGAAGGACATTGGGACACTTGAGCGTGTCCAGAGGAGGGTAATGAAGCTGGTGAGGGGCTGGAAGCACAAGGGAGCCCTGTGAGGAACAACTGAGGGAGCTGGGGTTGTTTAACCTGGAGAAAAGGAAACTCAGAGGTGACCTCATCACTCTCTATAACCTTCTGAAAGGTGGTTGTAGGCAGGTGAGGGGTTTCTTTCTCCAGGCAGCAACTGCCAGAATGAGAGAACATGGTCTTAAGCTGCAGCAAGGGAAACATAGGTTGGATATTAAGAAAAAGATTTTACAGAAAGGGTGATAAAGTATTGGAATGGTCTGCCCATGGAGGTGGTGGATTCACCATCTCTGGATGTGTTTAAGAAAAGACTAGAGGTAGCACCTGGTGCCATGCTTTAGTTGAGGTTAGGGTTGGACTTGATGATCCTGGAGGTCTCTTCCAACACAATGATTCTGTGATTCCCAGAAGAAAGACATGTAGGCCAAGGGGGGTACCAGTGAAATGCTTCAGCACCCCTCAGCAAACAGTAGCAGGATATCCCAGCATCAGGATGGGTGGGCAAAGGCACAGGGCTTGATGCTTGTCCTGCCAGCAGCATGGGCTGTGCCTGCCACAGATGTTTTGGAGGAGAGTGTCTGTTTAACCTGACAGGTGTGATGTGGCAGCTCAGGGCAAAATGTGTTTGCAGGTCCCTAGTCATAATGGAGCAGAAAAGGAGAAAAACAGGTGCCCAGATTTCGCTATTGCAAAGCCTTTGGAGATTCAGACACACAGTAAATCTTTGCCTCTTCCTGTGGGCTCTTCCAGGCACCATGTTTGGTTTCTGTTGAGCTGGTTCCATTTGAAAATAGTCCCTAGCTGCTGACCATCACAATCCACTGGTGGCACTGTGTGCTGCTGGCAGCTATTGCTGCCTCCAAGGACATTGCTGACAGACAGATGTAACCAATATCCTTTGCATCTTCTTGGCTGCTGGATTGTAATGATCTGTGACAGCAGGGTCAGTGTATGTGACCCGACTGACTAATCTGCCATTGGTCCTTAATGACCTCCTTCCAACTGTACCTCAGTACAGGATCAAGGCATCCATCCTGGAGTACTGTAATTCCATGCTTTCTGTGTTCATGCTGCCCTCTATCTCAAATGGAATTTTGTATTTTTCATTAGATGCTCTCAGCCATTAATTCCCCCCAGCTCTTGCCCTTTGCAGCCTCCCCAGTCTCTGCTGGTTGGCTGTGAGCACAGTGTGGGCCAAGCCCTGCACTCCTGAAGGGAGGAAATCAAAGGAGAGGTGTCAGCAAAGTGCAGATGTGTTGAGCCCCCCTCCACAGGGCCTGAGCATGCACTCAGCAGGAAAGCTGGTGGGTTTAAGCAATCAGTGTGCTTAATCCCTGCCCTGGGATTAAAATGAGGTTGTTTTTCTGATGAGGAAAAGCAACAGTGATGAGGCCAAAAGATCTAGTGCTGAAAGCCAGAAACACTGACAGAGGAATCCATCTTCCAGTTGAAATCCAGAACGCATGGCTGTGTTTATGGATGCCCTGAGAGGATTGGGATTAGCATGGCAAGGGATGAGCCAGAGGAGCTGGTTTGTAGCAGGAAGCAATGTGCTGCTTGGGTGAGGATCTCAGTGCTACCCCTGCCACCCCCAAGATCGTGGGGTTAGGCAGGTGACTGTGTCACCTGGCTCTGCCTCAGTGAGGGCTCCCACCAGGCTGTGCAATTGCAGAGTGCAGCACCTCTGCTGCCCACTCAAACCCAGCTCCACTGGGGAGCCTCCAGCAGGGGCAACAACCACTGGTTGTATCATTCCCTTCTTCTCTCCTGGAGCTGGAGTATCTTTTAGCCTGGTACTGCATTTCACTATCCCTTGGGCTGGGGAAGTTGTCACATGTTCTCTTAGCAGACATCCAGCCTTCCCTAAGGCAGTCCCTGGACTTTCCATAAAAACAGCGAGTGTGATGTGATGACTGATGTCTCTCAATTCAACTAACCTACCCTGTGATGTTTCTATGTTTTTTACCAAAACCCTAAAGGGAAGGGATGTCTTCCAGTAGCTGCATGAAACAAACTCATGTTTGACTGTATCTGAATGATTCCACTTCAGTGTGAGAAACTGCCTTGCTATTTTGTTGCTCAGGTGACTTTGTGACTGTTGTGAGGTTTCACAGGTAAATCCTAGCCTTGCCCACAGTGGCAGTGGATCCCAGCAGGAGCTGAGATGGCCACTGCACCAAAAGAGGCAGAAAATGCTATTGGCTTGGAGGAAATCCATGCAGAGAGAAAAGAACCGCCAAAAGGTTTGTATTGACAGAACTAGAAATTTGGGTTCTTGTTTAGCTGGGGTAGAGGGAAGGTCCTCAGCTGTGCCACTCCAGCTACTTAAAACCTCTGTACATGGAGCCACAGCATCAGCATCCTAGCTCCCCTCCCACCACACTTACCAGGCTGGTGACTGCTGCCTATGACAGTGGGAAGGGCTGGCTGGCTTGGCTTTTCTCAGGCCTCTGTGTAAACATTTTATTATATTGGTAATTTAAGGATTCATTTACTTGGGATAATTTTTTAAATGTTACTCTGTTTCAAAAGCATTTTAAATTGTACAAGGCTGTCCTTCCTCTCTTTGCCCTGCCTCCTGTTTCAGCAACCCCCTGTTGTGCCTTGCCACCAGGATATCAAGGGGCTGGTCAGTGGACATAAAATTGCTAGATGTTTCCAGACTTTTTCCTGGTGCAGTCCCACAGTAGCATGAAAAATATTTTTATGAAGAGGAGGTAAAATCTGACTGCTGATAGTTTTTGTGTCTTAATTTTCCTATCACGTTTAGGGCAGAAGACATTTACAGTGGAAGAAGCTGTGGAAACCATTGGGTTTGGGAGGTTCCATATCATGCTTTTCCTCATCATGGGCAGCACTGGGGTAGGTATCTGCAGCCATCTGTGCTGGCCTGAAAAAACTTTCTTCTCATTTTTCTCATTACCATGCAATAACAACCATAAGCACTTCTGCCTGCCCATTTTTTTCCATTGCAGACCGTCTCAAGCAGGATTTCTGCTATTTTCATCACTGGTGAAAGTAGATTTTGGCCCCATTGATATCAGACCTATTTTAGGGCAAAACTGAGCAGGCTGGCCCAGAGCATCATGGTTTGGCCCCTGTCCTGGAACACTGTCAGGGCACACCTTCAGTTAGTGCCTGAAGGTTAGGTTCAGCCTCACAATGGCATTTTTCATGTCATCCCCACTGCACCCAAATCCTGTGCAATCTGGCTCAGAAGGCCTGGTATCTTCTCATTCCTGGCTACCTAAAATATTTCCTAACTTTTATGGTCTTGGGTTAATTGTGTATCTGTTTTGGGAACTTGGGCAGAGGAGGCCTTGGAGGCCAGGCTGGGGTAAAGATGTAATGAGGGTTTATCCATGAAGATTGCTGCAGCTGAGGTGAAGTCTGAAGCTGTGTGTAAATGAGTCAGCTCATTTCTAACTCAAGCCAGATGCTGGGGTAAACAGCCAATGGAGCAATGATGTTTTTAATCAAAAACAGTTTTGAGAGTTCATGTTAGATGCCTGAATCCACAGCTAGATACCCAACCAAGCAGCTTGGTTTCCAGAGATAGTTGAAGATCTTCTACTAACACAGCAGGGTAAGAGTCTTCTCTGCCAAGGATGAGTCTTTCCAAACTTCCCAGATATACAGTGTCCCTGTACCTGCTTTCTAGGTGACCTTTTTCTCCTCCTCTCCTAGTCACAAAGACCTTCTAGGCCAGGCACGGGGCTCAGAGCACTGCGGAGGCACCATGGCTTCACAGGACTGTTTTGACATGGTGAAATTGCCATGGCTGCAGGTCTTGTAGGACTGGGAGGCTTTTCCCTGTTGGCTTCTTGTGGTTTCCCTTCTTGCTAACACACACACTTGTTCCCATAGGTGGCTGAAGCCATGGAGATCATGCTGATAGCAGTTGTGTCCCCTCTCATCCGATGCGAGTGGCAGCTCCAAGACTGGCAGGTGGCTTTAGTGACAACAGTGAGTGACTCATGTTCCCCCAGACAGGTCTTCCACCATGTGGTCATAGTCATGGGCACCATCACAGGTTTTGGAAAGCACATTTCCCAGCAAACCAAACAAATTCTTAGGGCCTCCTTACAGGGACAAGAACAGTGACATAACTGTAGACATCAGAAATGAAGCTGATGAGAGCAGATGTCAATGTCCAGAGCAAGTAATCCCGAAGCCAAAGCAAATCCCCGCTTCCACATTCTTAGTTTGAAAACCTTGCCATCCACCCCCAGCTTTGAGGGCTGCAGCAGTGAGTGCCTACACAAAGGAAGCCATCCCCTGAAAGCTGCTTGCTTGTGGTTCTGGGCACTGCAATTCCTCCTGCTGCCCTGAGAACACACAGCCCGCCCACAGCTCAGCTCAAAGAGCAGACCTGCCTCACGTAGCTGGGAATGGGCCCTCCACAGCTGTTTCAATTCCCCTCAGATGGTGTTTTTTGGCTACATGGTGTTCAGCATAGTGCTTGGGCTCCTGGCTGACAGGTACGGCCGCTGGAAGGTGAGTGACTGCCAAGGGCTGCACATCCTTTTCCTGCGCTCCACAGGAGCCACATGCCTGGCTGAGCCTGTGCTTTAGTGACCCTAACTCCTGCCCTTTTGCAGATCCTGCTGCTCTCCTTCCTCTGGGCAGCCTATTTCTCCCTGCTGACCTCGTTTGCCCCATCCTACATCTGGTTTGTGTTCCTGCGGGCCATGGTGGGAGGCGGCGTGTCGGGCCACGCGCAAGGGTGAGGCTGCGCAGAGCCCTCCGGAGAAGGCAGCGGAGGGCTGGAAGGGGAAAGGTGGCCAAATTCCCACACCGCCTGCAAACAAAAAGCCATCCTGCAATTTCACTAAATCCCAGTCAATTGACCTAATTTGCAGTTCCCAAGGGCTCCTGAGGCCTGGAATAGAGGGGGCAGCTGGTTCACATTAGACTGGTGACAGACGGATTATTAAGCACATATAAAAACAATTAGGCAGGTAACAGATGAGTAAAGGCTGCTTCCTCCTTAAGAAAAAGTCTCAACAATTCTGCTCAAGTAGAAAATTCTTTTTGAATGATGTAAAATGTTCCCACTGAAATGAAATTTTTGTCTTGTTTGGGCAGAAAGAAAGATGTGGGCAGGAAAAATTCACAATATTAATAACCCCTTCACTAGGGGCCTGGAAATATTTTGTTTGTTTGTTTGTTTTTTTTTGGGGTTTTGTTTGTTTGTTTGTTTGTTTTTTGTTATGAAAACAAATGAAACATTTAATAACTTTCCATGGTTCCTCAAAGCCTGGTTGCTGTCCACAAAGGAAAGCCCAAACTGGTCACATTGAGCCAAAAGCTCTTTGCTGAAGGAAAGGGCATGGGGGAGAGAAGATGCTTTTGGGAGGAGAAGGCACCTGTGCCTGAGTCCTGCATCTGCTGAGCTGCTGGCACTGCCTCTCTCACAGGAGGGCCCCCATTCCCTGGACATGGAGGCTGCTCATGAACCTCATGAGGATGGAAGGAAATTGAACATTTTACAAAACACTTCACCGGCTGAGACAGAAAGAGTAACTGAGAACCTCTTCCCAGCTCTCTCTCTCTCTGTCCAGCTAAGGAAACACAATTCACACTGGGGACTTTGAGAGATGCCTGTGCCACGAATCCCCTGCCCCAAGGGACTCCAACCATTTAAAAAGTGAAGCAGAATTTTCTTCATTTCACGGAAAAAAACCTTTACTAAACATCTATGCCTGTGCTGAGCTCAGTCACCCCACAAGACCTTCCCATAGGTTTCCTGATGTACAGACTGCAGTGTTTACCTGCTTGTATCCCACAGCCATGGGCTGGAAAGGATTCATTGTGTTTCCCTTGCATGTAATTTGGTGCTGGAGTGGGAGGGATATTGGGCAGGGATTCCTTGTCTCTGGGGGCTCAAGGTGGAGGAGGGAGGTATTCATTCTATTAGTTGAGCTGAACTGTTAATTGATTTGTATGGAGCTTCTCATTACAACTCTATTTCTGTTTTATTTTTCCCTTTTTGCTAGACTTATCATAAAAACGGAATTTTTGCCCACCAAATACCGGGGATACATGTTGCCCTTATCTCAGGTAAAAGTGAGCATGTTGCTGTTTCTTCTAGCTCCAAGCCCCAGGAGATTTGTCCCACTGCAGTTTGGAAGCCACGTCTCCAGCACTTCTCCTAGACTAATCACACTTTTCTGGGTCTGAGCAAGTGCCCACTGCCTCCTGTGCCTCAGAGTGAGGCATCTGTGTTATTAAAGACATACACAGGACAGAGGCAATATCTTCTCAAATGATTTGATGCTCCAAACATTGTACAGGGACTTTGAGTGATGGCTGACATCCATCCTCTTGGTTATCTTATTGATAATGGGGCTGCCTGGTCTAATGGGGCCAGTGCTGACAGACTGGCAGGCACTGGAGCAAGTGACATTCCCAGACCACTCCAAGCTGAGGTGTACCCCCCTCCCCCTCCTTGAAACCCCAGAGATAACAAGTGGTTTATGCAGTGACTCCCAGGTCCTAATCTGCTCCTCTCCCTGCTCAGGTTCTGCCAGGGGCTTTGCACAGGAGAGGCTTAGCACAGATAGTCCAAAATTTGGCCTGACAAGTGCTGGGAGGGTTGTGTCCACTTGCTGGGTCATTGCTGACTGCAGACTTCTGCAGTGGGCAGTTGCTGCATGTGCAGTGGTGACACCTCTAAGGGCACAAACTCATCCCACTGCTGAACCAAACTCTTCATGCCAGGGATAATTTGCTTTTCACTGCAGCTTCCTTCATCCCAGGGATCATCACTGAAGTGTCATCAGAAACACAATGATTTATGGAAGAACAGTCTTGTTTTTTTCCCGAGAAATTTGTTATTTCTACCCATAGGTTATTCATGAACTTGCTGCAGTGATTTGTGTTTGCTGAGCTCCCTTGGGTGGTCCCCTGGAAAGGGATGTGTCTCCTAATAGCAACAAGTGAATTTCAGAAAGGAATGCTCTTGCAGATCAGAGGCCAGATTCTCTGTTGGTACAGCTTGGCATTGAGTCTACTGGAAAGCCACCAACTTTCAACAGTGGAAATGTGGCCTGGTTTTGCCTTCTGAGCTTCTAAATCTGCTACTTCCCTGAAGAGACCTAGAGAACAGGAAAATGAGTGTGAGCATTAGCAAAGAAGTGAGTGGAAGGACAAAAGCAGTGGCTTTGAGTACAATTGTATGCACAGCAAATTGCTGGTTTTACCTGGAGCTAATTAAGACTACCTTCACTGCCCTTCCCCAAACTCTTGTCTTTCCCTCTTTCCTCCCACCCAAGCCCAGATTCTCAGGATGGCTCCGTTGAACCTCAGCTTTCCCTAGCACCGTTCCCCATCTATCCACAGAACTGGACAAGCAGGGAAGAAAATAAGCAAATCATTGCCACGTGTTCATGTTCTAACCCCTTTCTTGCCCTTGGAAAGGTGTTTTGGTTGGCAGGATCCTTGTTAATCATTGGCCTGGCATCAGTGGTGAACCCAACCATTGGCTGGCGGTGGTTGGTCAGAATTGCCTCCATCCCTGGCATCCTTCTCATCCTGGTGTTCAAGGTAGGAAGATCTCCACTCCCTGCTGCCACTGCCCTGATGTCTCCCCAGGCACCATTGCCCTCCATCCCCTCCATCCTAGGGCTCTTCTTGTGTGCTCCTTTCTCCTCTTCAGTCCTCCCACACAGCAGCTTGGTAAGATCCTGAAGTCTTGGCAGGGCTGCAGACCAGCTGTTGGGGGGATGCTGCCTTGCTAGTGATGGCCTGGCTTTACTGCAGCCCTCCAGCAGCCCAGGTTCCAGTGTCCAGGCTGCCAGCAGCACCCAGGCATTGTGATGGTGGGCCAGGCACCAAGAGGAAGACAGGCTAGATAGTGTATGAAAAAAAAGACAAATAATACCTTCAGTCTAATGCTGGGCACAGCACACGCTCTTCAGTCTTTATATTTTCTAGGGCTTAGGAAAGTAACCTCACTAAAGGGCTCAGAGAGTGCCAGGGTAAACCATAGCTTCCTCAGGTTTCCCTCTGCTTCAGAAAAATCAGCCTTGGACACGGGAGCCATCTGATTTGTGGAGGGTGATATGGAAAATCCTTGCTTACAGTGCTCATGGGCACTGCAGTGCTGAGCTGTGGCTGGTGGAAGCTATACAGATGTAAAAGCTCTTCCTGCAGCTGAGTGAATGCAAAAGTCCATCTGGGGTGCTACCTGGGCAGGCAAATGTAAGGTTGCTGTGAGTGTACACTCGTATAACCTGGATGTTTATTTTTCCTGATTATTTTTGCCAGAAAAATTGGACAGCAAAAGTTTGTAATCCAGGAGAAAAAAAAAAGACAGAGTTAGTACACACACCTTTAAAAAAGAGTCTTTAATTCATATTTGAGTGAAACAGATGTAATTTTTAAAAAATTAATAGAACTACCATTAAATTAGAAAAAGTATTTTATTTTGGAAAGATCACCAAATGCTAGTAATGACTCATGTTTCAACACCTTCTTCCTTTTTATTGAAATGGCCTTGGTCTGCCTTCCAAGACTTTTGCTTGAGCAAGTAATATGTGCCTCATCTCATTTTAGAATGTCAATCAATTCAGGGTTGTTTTTGTAAAACCTGTGTCTTTGGCTTTCACCTTTCATAAGCACTTGACACAGATGGCTCAGTGGTAGATGGCTCATGTCCTGGGAGCTGGACCAACAAATGGGTTTGTTGGGCAGGGTGAGCCCCCACCATGGGGAAGAGGGGCTGGGGCACATGGGGTATCCCAGGGCATGTCTGGGGAAAAGTACAGGCAAAAGGCTGCTCCAGCTCAAACTGAGCAGGCTCCTGGGCATGGTGTGAAGCTGTGAGTAGGACAGGAGAGGTGCAGAAGGGCTCCCTGCTCTGCTTTCAGTTCATCCCAGAGTCAGCACGGTACCACGTGTCCACGGGAAACACGGGGGCTGCGCTGGCCACGCTGCAGAGGATAGCCAGGATCAATGGTGTGCCCATGCCTCAGGGGCAGCTGAGGGAGCCTGCCAAGGTAAGTGCAGGCTGTGCAGCCCATCCACCCCTGGCAGGGCTGGACAGCCTCCAGGGTCAGCATTTGGGCTTCAGGGAGGGGGAGGGACTGCCAACCACATCTTGCTCTGCCTCTCGTCCTCCTCGCCTGGCTCTTTTCCAAACAACTGCTGAAAGCGATGATGAAGATGTCAGTTTTCTTTTGGAGAAACAGTAATCTTGGCCTTCAAAATGGAACAGAGTTTTCTGCCTTTTTTTTTTTCCCTCTTTTTTTTTTTTTATTTTTTCTTTTTTCCTCCTCAGTTTGTGTTTGCTCAGAAAAATATTGGGCTAAGAAAATATTTGCTTCCTTTATCACAAAAAAGGCTCCTGGCAAAGCATGCTGTTTCTTATTGCCCATCCTGCAGGGGTCTTCTCTCTGCCAGGAGATCTGGGAACTGTCCCTTGGGGTCTGTCTCAGAGCTGTGACTGGGCAGGCTGCAAAGGTTCCTGCCACAAGGTCAACACAGTACTCCCAGAGGCTTCCCCCAGCCCCTAGCCTGGCTTGTCCACTGTGTCCCAGGACACAGATCCCTGAGTGTGGAGCCACAGACCAGCAGCAGAGAGTCAAAGCAGGAGAGATCATTTCACAGATACTACCAGATGTACCTGTACGCAGCTGAGCAGCTCAGAACTGGACTGAAATGCCCAAAAATATTTGTGGGTACTGCAGGAGGGGCAGTCTCCCTTCAGACTTCTCCTCTCACCCAGTCTGGGTCCTGCTGACTGGTGGGTGGGAGGACTTAGGTGGCTCCTTTGACCCCCAGCACAGGAAGATTTGACAAATCCATTGTTCAGGGTCTTAAAATTATCCAGCTCTTTTAAATCCCTTTCCCGGGTCTTTTTCCTGCATATTCAATACCACAGACACCAAGTATTGTCCCTAGCAGTTCATGTAAGATGGTGCTATTGTATTGGAATTAGTTAGGATTAAAGCTTCCCTGTAATTTAATTTAATTTATGTAATGGACCCACATTGGATGTGGGAAGAGCTTTGGCCCTTTCTCAGGCTTAACTAATGATGAAAAAAATAAAAATACTGTCAACCCCCACCACCCCTGTGAACTTGTCTCCCCTTGGTGGTGGGATCCTGGGGAGCAGCAGGCCAGGCAGGGCCCCCAGTGCCTGCCACTGCCTCACTGCCACTCTACTCACTAGCACTTTATGCCTCCTAGAAAGAGATTTATGTGTCCAAAAGCTTGCTTCCCAGGCAGAGCAGCATGTGGGGCAGTGGGAGCTTACAAGGCTCCAGCAATGCTGGCCCCTCAACAGCAACCAGGGCCCCCTCTGGCACCATCACAGTCACAATGGGACCAGACTGCTCAGATCTGGGGGGTCCTTTGGGGCCAGGAGGGCTCAGGATGATCTCCTCTCCCCTCCTCCATCCTTTGCTGTGCAGCTTCCTGTGGGTATCCTTTGGGAAGTGGGGCTTTGCTCTCTGGAGGTCTGTGGGTGCTGTGCTGCACCATTTGTGCCTCTCCCTGTGCCACAGGCAGCCTGGGGACAGGGGGAGCACAGGAAGGTCTGGAGCACCAACTGCTGTCATGGAACACTTGGTGCTATACAAAATATTCCTTTATAGAAACTTCTATTTCTATTGTGTGCCTTTCAGGAAAGAAGGGGAAGATTCAAGGACCTCATCCACTCCAAATACCTCAGAACCACTTTGCAGATATGGATCATATGGTAATTTTTTTTTCTCTTGGTTGACAGTGTGCAGGGAGCAGAAGTCTCCCATTGACTCAGCCTTTAACAGGACACCACTCTCTGCCTCCAATGGTGGCTGCAGCTCCTGGGCAGCTGGAGGGACATGGACCACCATAGGTTTGTCCTGTTTCAGACCACAGCCCAGACACCCTGACTGTGGATTACTGTTAACTTAGGCAGAAAAGGGCTTGACTTCCAGGATGGTGCTATGAGCCCTTCCTCAGGACAGGGCAGCTCCTGGGAGCCAGGGGAGAGCCACAGGGTAGAGCCCACACCTCACTGCAGTGGGACCAGCCATGTGCCTACAGTTCTCCTTCCCTGTTCTCCCCAAGGACAGCCAGAGGACCAGTGAGACAGGGCTCTGACAGAAACACATGCCACAGGGGGAAATACAGATTGAGGAGACAGGTTTCATATGCAGTGTTCCCAGTAGCTGCATGCAAGGCTAATACATGTTTCATTGACCTTGCTGTCTGGAATGGAAATGTATAAATAATAGGTCTGTGGGAACCCATTGACCCAAAATGTTGTGAAGACAGGCCTTGAATGTTTTATGTTGTTTTTTTCCCTCTTGACTTCTATGAGTGTTATGAAATATCTTTTTGGTTTTTTATCTTTCTTTGTCTCCTGGTTGTCCTAGGAGTTCCTGGAATGTTCTCAGGTCTGCATTCCCATAGCCCCCAGCCTTCCCTGCCTTCCCAGGTGGCCCAAATTCTGCTGCTCATTTCTGAAACTGCCAGGGGGAATAAAAAAGTGAAAATTACTTTTCAGCCTGCTTATGATCAGGCGTATTCTCAATTGCTTGATAATGACAAAGGCAAGGCTGCCATCATCAATGCTGTGTTTTTGACAGTCAGCCACGGTGCAATGTGAGCCTCTCCAGCCAGATAATGGAAAGTGCTCTTGAAAATCCCTGTGTAGAAAGGATAAGGACATTCACAGTCCTCCCCTGATCCAGTGTGGAGTCCCTCCCACAGGAAACAGTTCTCCATTAATTGCTCCAGTGTGGGTCCTTCCCATGGACTGCAGTACTTTATGAGCTGCTCCAGTGTGGGTCCCCCAGGGAGTCACAAGTCCTGCCAGCAAACCTGCTTCAGCATGGTCTCCTCTCTGCACGGACCCACAGGTTCTGTCAGGAGCCTGCTCTAGCATGGGCTTCCCATGGGGCCACAGCCTCCTTCAGGGATCCACCTGTTTTGGCATGAGAACCTCCAAAGGCTGCAGGTAGATCTCTGCTCCATTGTGGACCTCCATGGGCTGCAGGGGCATGGCAGCCTCAGCATGATCTGCACCATGGGATGCAAGAGAACCTCTGTTCCAGCACTTGGAGCACCTCCTGCCTGTCATTCTTTACTGACTTGGGTGTTTGCAGGGATTTTTCTCACACGTGTTCTCACTTCTTTCTCTGGCTGCTGTTGCTCTTGCACGTTTTTTTCCGGTTCTAACAAATATTATCCCCAAGGCACTACCAGTATTGCTGATGGGCTCAGCTGCCATCAGCTCTGTTAGGCATGGAGGAAGCTTCCAGAAGCTTCCTGCAGAAGCCACCCCTGTACTCACCCCTCACCCACTACCAAAACCTGGCCATGCAAACCCAGTACAAAACTGAACTATGAGTTGGGATGAGGTTTACTGAGAAAGAACAGTGCCTGGACATAGGTAGGAGGGGAGTGCCATGGAACAGGTGACCAGTGGCCTCGTGGATGTTTGAGCCACCTCTCTGCTCAGGCTGAGGGGTTCCATCATGCAGAGCTGGTGCAAGCAGCAGCAGAGATCCCAGGGCATCCAAAATCTTCTGCATGTTAGTTTCCTCACCTTCCCCATCACAGCTGCACCTCACTGCAGCATGTCTCCCCACAGGCTTGGCATAGCTTTCGCTTACTATGGTGTCATCCTGGCCAGCGCTGAGCTGCTGGAGCGGGACCTCGTCTGTGGCTTGGCAGCCCCGCCACTGCAGGACCCCAGCGATGACTCTGAGGAGAGCCACAGCCCCTGCCACTGCCACCTCTTTGGACCCAGTGCCTACCACACCATGATCATCAGCACAGTCGGGGAGATCGCACGTAACCTCTCCCCCAGCCCTGCCCTGCCATTCCCCTCTCACAGTGCTCACTGCAAAGGTTTGAGCTGTGCATGCCCTTGATGCCAGGGGCCAACACGACCTGAGCACTGCCAGCAGCTTCTGGCATACAGGCCATGAGCCCGTGGCTCCTGGCTCAGCAGGGCACTCAGTGGGGCACACCTCAGGCCCTGTGCTTGGCTGCGTTGTGGTCAGAGGGAGCAAAACCACCCAGGCCTGTGCTGCTTACCCAGCTGTGCCTTCCTTGCATGGCTCAGGACAGACATTGGTGTCCTGTCTCAGTAAAGCAAATTTCAGAGAGGCACAGGCTTCATCATCTGAGGGGAAGGGTGAAAAAAAAGGGACATGGGGGAAAATCACAAGCTTTGGGTGCAGGAAGAGAATGATAGGGTTTTTGCATCTCACAGGAAGCACTGGGGATGCAGATATCTTGTAATCTCACTGTTTAAAGTCTGTCAAGGCAGACAATCATTGCATTCAGATCATCAAAAGTTTTATGTTTTTCATTTTTATTTCCAGTAAATCCTGTGAACATTCTCAGCATCAATCTCCTCGGAAGACGTCTAAGCCTGTGTATCACCATGGGATGTACAGCTCTATTCTTTCTTCTCCTTAATATCTGCACCTCAAGGTACTCTGGCTCCAAATATGGGTCTCGTTCAAGGGTATGCAATGCTGAGGGCAGGACCTTTGATATTCTCAGAGCACCAGTCTGCCAGGCCAGTAATTCTTGTAGGTCTTGTAGGAAAGCCTCTGACTGGCTCTCCTTTTCCTGGGAAAGCTGTGGCAGTAGATTCTGTGGTGCAGTGGTGTGCAGGGAGGCTCGCTTGTATTACTGAGCCCACCTGGCTTCTCTAAGCATCCAACAAGCTGCTTTCTAGCACAGTCCAGAAAATTAAAAAATGTGGGAACAACATGCACCAGAAAGAATTCATAATTTTCATTCACTTTATTCCCCTTCCTTTCTTTGTGCCATCTCTGCTGATGCTCTGGGTGACACTGACTCTGCTCCACATGGCTTTCTCCCTAGCGCAGGCATGGCTGGCTTTCTCTTCATGCTGCGTGCCCTGGTTTCTGCAAACTTCAACACCATCTACATTTACACGGCAGAGGTGGGTTCTCCTTGAGGTACGTTCAGCTGCTTGGGGGCTTCAAATGCCGTTTGTGTACACCCAGGAATGCTGCCTGCTCGTTCATGGAGTAGTTAAGAGTCAACTTCCTTGAACTCTGTATCTCTGGCATCTTGGCAACAGTGTTTCCATATGCTCAATTAGAGAAGGAATCAGAAAACCAGCCTGGAGAGGACAGGAGTAGATGGAAGAGGAGTGCCCTACTAAGCTAGCTGTTGCTCATCTCCTATAAAACACTGTTTTTGAGGATGTTACTGTCTTCCAAAACCCACAATTTTTCCCCTGTCCCCCTACAGTGAGAAAACAAACTACCACTAAAAGCAGCATTTTCCAGCACTTAAGGGGCTGTATGAGGTCGTATATGGGTTTACATATATGATTTTTTTTCACTTAATGGAAATTGCTGTGTTCTGTCTACAAAAAGGTTTGATCCTTTAAGGAGCTTTTCCTTCATACAACTTTGGAGCCATGAGTTCTGCAAGTTAAGTATAAATTGTTGGGGGGTTTTGTTGTTCTTTTTTAAAAAACAGTTGTATGGAGTTAAATGGATTTCCTTGTTAGTAGACTAAAGCAAAGAGAAGTAGCTCCCTGATGGAAGAGGTACAAATGACACCAAAGAAGGCTTTAAGCATCAGCATTTTACTGCTCTCCAGTACAGCCTCTTACACCCTTTATCTTACATGCATTCCACCTGTGCACCCTATCTACCCTTCTGTGCCTGTCAGGTACACCTCAGCACTCCATATTACCTTCGATATTGTTCACTTGTCTTACACAGTTGTAGCCTATTAGGGATGAGGTTGGCTGAGCCCCATTCCCAATCACCACAACTGTGTGCCTACAATTCCCCTTTCTTTTTCTTTCAAATAAATGCCATGTTTACCATCCTTCTACAGGGCCCTTGCAGAAGAAATAGCAAACATGGTACAAGGATCTTTTTATGTAGGTTCCACTAGCTTTGGAATGTGTCTTTGTTCTGACCTTGATTCATTCCCCAAATCTACATTACATATCATCAAAATCCTTATACCTACCTTACGGAATACTGACAACCAAAATCCTTATACTTACATTTATAGAATACTGACAATCAAAGTCCTTATACCTAGATTTATAGAATATTGACAATATCAATAGCAACATGCATGAATAAGCCAAAGGCTGCATGTTAGGATATTAACCAAATCAACTTAACAACATTAATAACTATAGAGCTCCATAAAGTAACATACAAGGATAAGACAGAATCTATATGTTCCCATCACCACGTCTTTGCTTATTCCAAGGACTCAAGTGAGCCACAGCCAGGTTTGTTGCTTTGAGGGGCATTATCTAACACAGGTGGAAATGCAATGAGCAGGCACTCACCAAACTCCAGGATCTGTTGAGGTACAGGCATATCCATGTCTCCTGTGTGCAAATTATGGACCCAGAGTGGAGCTGGGCCACAGGTCCTGTCACTTGGTAACAAAATTGTGTTAGAATAACTGGCATTGTACATGAGGGAGGAATAGTAAGATGGCTCAATGTAAACACAACTTTCCAAACTCTGCCTGTGGGGTTTCACTTACCATTCCCCCTGTTTTGTTTTTAAAGAAAGGCTTTAGGTATAGAATGGAAAGGTCTTATAATAGCTGAACCAGCTGAAGAATGTGAAATACTAGTAACCTGCTGAACACCCCAAGATCATAAGAATTGTTGGGTGTGCTAAACTACATAACTAGGTCCATTATTAGCCTTGACAATATGTGGTACACCTAAAGCTGCAAAAGCACTACATCAACACAAGATCACATCTTTTTGCCTTCTCTCCTGTATGTACAGAAATTCAACAGGCCTTAGAATAAGTGTCCACAGAAACATAAGTAAGTGAGTGGTGACTGTTTTTCTGCCCATAGTAGAAATAGCCATTGTAAGAAATGCAGAGGATCATACTAACTGTCACACCATCGGGCTAGGAGTATACTGTATACTGAGAGGTATGGTGGGAACCACCCTCCAAGCTTTTCCCTTCTGTGCTCTTAGTTCTGCTTGCCTCAATATAGCAAGTCCTTCTGGTGACAAGCTCCTGGAAGACAAAAAGGAAGGACTACCTTTTAATGAATCAACAAGTGGTGCCAACAGCACATTCAATAATCCCAACAATGGTTTGATCTAATTAATTGTACCTAATAATTTTTGCAAGTCATTCAATGTTTGTAGAGAGTCGCTGAACAGTCACTGTCTGAGGTTTTACAGTTCGGTCCAAGATCTTCATCCCTAAATGCTTCCAGGGAGTTTGCTGTTGTATTTTCCCAGGACTAACACACAAACTATAATTTGTTAAAGACTTTTGCATTACATCATTGCCACAGTGAGCTGTTCTACAGTTGGCACAGCAACTAAGATATCATCCATATACTATCCTGAGTTCCAAGACACTGCAAGTTGCTTTTTCACCATTGTGTTCCCTAGCTCTGCATTAGTTTTAAGGCTATATATACAAATATGTATATGTCAAAGTTAGGGAAAGACAAATATAGCAAGATGCACTGTACCACACTGTCCTATCAAGAAGTAATCATACACCAAGTTGTGATTTTGTTTAACTGCAGTAAATGTTACAATCTATTTGTGCTACTGATTTTCCTTTTGAGAAGGCTGCCTACTAAATGAGTAAACTACATATGAAATACAACATTCTCAACCAAAAAGACAATACAAGGTGCAAAAAACAGCAATTTTGCAAACATGACTGACTTAAAAACTTAACTTTCATATGCTCAGTGGGAGAAAGCTAAGCTTAAATCAAATTAGTTTATTATCTAATAAAATTTCAAACAGTTAAATATTGTCCACATGCTATACCTCAAATCACAAGTATCCCATTTATTATTATTCAAAAGAAAATTCTTTCCTTACTCAGCCCAGTAATACTGTAGGACAGAACACGTCAAGAGAAAGAAAACCCTGTCACTTCTACTTGTGGAGGCAACCCCATGATTTGATTCAGACCATGGCCAGCAGTCTTGTCCTTTTATGTTTTTCCTTGCCTATGATGGAAGAAAATACCAGATACTGCCCTGCCCCAGGTTCTTCCTCTGTTATACACTATTGGTACCCAGAGCCCTCACTTCATGCAGACCTTTAACTGCCTCCCCTTCCTTTCTGCACACAAAGGCATCTGCAATATTTATCTCAAGCATGTTGTAGTGGGGAATAGATTAGGTTGTAAAACAGAGCAGGATTACAAAGAAAATTGCTGAATATATACAATGCCTTGACATAATCTTTTCCAAGTAACCTCACTGTGCCATACTCCACTCTGTCTTAGCACATATTCATTGATTTGCAATATAGGTCACACTTAGAACTTGGAAAAAGACACAAGTGACCTATAACGTCTTCCTCAATGACATCATTCTCTGCAAGATCTAGCACTCTATTCCTTTTCCTTTTTCTAATTCCAAGTTATAATCCTTTCTCAAACAGACAGCAAACATTCATATAACAAACTCATATCACTCTGAACACAGCCTTGACACTAAGTAAATTATACCATGTCATATAAACCTTTATCTGCAGAAGATCATATTATTTATCCTCAATCACAAACAAAATAAACTTCTGTTAATCTCTGTATCAGGAAAACTCCCATTCATCCATTGCTTTGAGCTACACTCTTTTTTCTTTAGGATAAAATTCAGATCGAGTGTCTGTTGTTTCTCTGGAATATAATGTTATCACCCTATCCAAGCATAAGTTTTGAGGCAGTATCAAATTGAATGTAATCTGTTCATCTTTGCAAGCTATTTTCTCAATTGGGCCAGAACATGTCTGGACATCATTAAGATACCAAAAGCATCTCTGACCCACCACATGTTAAAACAGCAGCATGTTTCTGGTCAGAAACTTGGGAAAACTAAAAACATGGTAAACAGGGAGCTAAGAAATAGACTTTAAAACTTATGACCTGCCTTATTCCAGGTAAGCTTTCTGTTTCAGGTTATCCCTGCAGAGCTGCTGCCATCTGCAAATTATCATTTCTCTCCCAGCAATACTTTAGACCAACTTAGTCTGCACGTCTTGAAAACAAAGTGAAGTTGTTCAAAAAAAGCTATTCTTTTGAAAAAAAAAGTGAAGTTGCTTAACAAAAGCTATTAATCTCAAGACTTATAGTGTCTGAAAACCAGTGGAAAAGGTTACCACTTCAATTCTCCAGTAGTTTTTGTTTTGTTTTGTTTTTTTTGTTTGTTTGTTTGTTTGTTTTGTTTTGTTTTGTTTTGGTTTGGGGTTTTTTTTGGTAGTTAGTTACTGCAAGCCTCTCTTTCGTGCTTTCTGTGCAGCTCTGACTCCGCCTCTCGGAGCTCCACGTTGTTTTCTCACCCCTCCGGGGCCGCTCCGCGCACAGCGGCGCTCCGGGGGAAGCGGCCCCGGCCCTCCGGCCTCGCTGCCCCGCGCCGGCGGGCAGGACACGGCCGAGGGCGGCTGGAACTCGCCCACATCTCAATTAAAAAGGCAGTTTGTGCATCTGCTCCCAGGCCTTTGTGCCAAATAAGCAAACTGCGCGGCTTCGCTCCATCTCCTTCATACCAAATAAGCAAAGTTCGTAGTCTCGCTCTGTACCAAGTAAGCGAAGTGCGCAGCCTTACTCTGTTTCTTTCGTAGCAAACACGGAAAGTGCGTAACACTGTCTCTTATGGCAAATAAGCGAAGTGCGCAGCCTTACTCTCTTTCTTTCCTACCAGATAAGCAAAGTGCACAGCGCTCGCTCCCTAGTATCCAGCACCCTTCTTCTGCGAAATTGGTGACAAACAAAAAATCCTAACTAAATGTCCAAAATGAATTTTCCGTCTCCTAATGTTTGAGTTCTCATTATTATGTTTCCCAGTTGCTTACCTCTTCTGCACCAAATAAGCAAGGCATGTAGTTCCCGCTCTTCACACTTAGTGGTGCTAAACAAATGCTGAACAAAGGGGAATCACATCCAGCTTTCACTTGCCCTAAAACTTTACTTGAGGCAAAAAATGATGGATTTGTAATGGTTCAAATGAGGCTTAAGGGAGCTTTTTTTTTTTTTTTTAAGTTTCTTATCCCACTAGCTGCCCTTGATAAAACAATGGGTTTCTGTAATTTTTTTTATTACTATTTTTAAGAAAAAGTACAGGTTGTAGGTTGCTGTTGCACTAATCCAATTTCTTTCTGGCCTGTTTTAGGTTTATCCCACCACAATGCGAGCACTGGGGATGGGGACAAGTGGGTCATTGTGCCGTGTGGGAGCAATGGTGGCTCCATTTATATCACAAGTAAGAGCATGCTTGATAATGTTGGTAAACATTGTGCTGAACCCTGCCATCAAATACAGAGAGATGTCCCTGAAATTCATAAAAAAAAAAAAAAAAAAAGGAGGGGGATGTCAATTCCCTCCCAACCCCTTATACAGAGTACTTGGGTGGTCCTTGCCAGAAGTAGCTTTGAGTAACTCATCACAGAGTTCAGCTCACTAGTATTTGGTACTTTCTGAAAGCTCTTAAGGGTCACAAGATACTGTTTTTTCTATTGTGGAGTCTCTCAGGCATTTGTGACCCTTTGAGCACTCTTAATTGCTAATAAAGTCCCCCACACCAGCGAGCTCCTGTTTATGTTTTTTGGCCTGCAGGTTCTTATGAGCGCTTCTTTTTTGGGGGCCCTGTGTCTTTTCTCCTCCGTGTGCATCATCTGTGCCATTTCTGCAGTCACGCTGCCCATCGAGACCAAGGGCAGGGCCCTGCAGGTGGGTACCACCACTCCAGGAGCATCTCAAGGTTGTTAGGGGCTGGTAGGTGCAGTCAGAATCCAAACCTAACTCTCCTGAGATTTCCCAAGCCTGATGGGCACTCACAGGAATGTGCTGCAGCAGCTCCAAGCACTGTTATCCCAGTTGCTGAAAGCTTATTTCTTGTGAAAGAACAAGCCAGGCTGCCAGCCCCAGCCACCTCGTGTAAGTGTGTGAGCTTTAGCTTGTGCAAGCCCCTCTTTACATCCATCTCCAATCCTGGCTTGAAGGTGCAACTAACTTCCCAGGCACATGCTCTGCTCTGACTGTGCTGCAAGGAGAGAGGACAGCAGATGCACAGAGCACCTAAACTACCCAAGTAATTTCTTAAATTCAAGGCAAGGCCCCCACTTTCCTCAGTCCATCAGCTAAACCCTTGTGGTCACTGCTTTCTATAAAGCAATCAGACCAAAGATTAAGGGGGAAAGTTTGAATTTAGCAGTCTCCCCTGTGCAAGTCACACCAGTTAAATTAGAGCAATCCTGTGATTCCATTAAATTCATCTATACCAGCATGGGGATTTTCATGGCATGCAGCAGCATGGTCACACCACTCTGTGTCACTCTGCAGTCTGACCACAAGACCATAGGCTAAGAATAATCCATACTCTGTAGCAGCCTAGAGCATGGCAGATGTTTGATCAAACTAGTTTATCAGGGTTTCCAAACCAGACTTCAAAAAAACCCATCCCTACAAACACAAGGATTTCCTGTCAGAAGTGAGACCTTTTGGGCATATGCAAACACAGTACTTTCCACTGTATCCATTCCTGTTGGGTTTTATGTGCATTTTATTAATTTTATGTATTATTTTTTTCTTTCCCCCTTTTAGCAAGTAAAATGAGAGCAAATGTTTGATGTTGGATTGAGTAGGAAAGAAAAATAAAGCCCTGGAATCTGTTACTTCCCGTGAGCTGCATTTGATGTTGACTGCTTCTCCATACTGTTTCCATTATTAAAAAAAAATGCAGCTGAACAGTGTAAGAGCTATGATTTGTGTAGACAAATGGCAAATTTCTCAAGGACCTTTCTTTTCTTATGATGAAATAAACAGAAATTTTCTAACCTTCCTGTGAAGCGAAATGAAGACTCTTTACTTCTAGTGCCATCAGTAGTGACACTGCATACATAATATTAAAAACATAGGAAAATTATTTGGTAAATTGAGGGGGAAAATACAAAGTAGATAGAGTCTCTGCCATAGCAGCTTGAAAGGATATATTACTTTCCTCAGCTTTTAGTGCAAATACCATCTGCTTGGAAATAATAAAATTTGGATCTCAAACTGCACTGCACTGATGATTTCTGATCATTGTTAGGGTGATATTTAAGAATGAAATGGTGAGTCAAGTGTTTTCAAGTGGATTATTTAAAGAGAGAGATTTCCAAGCAGTCTACAGCAGACAGGTAAGTAATTGGATGCAGAGTACATCCATTCTTCTTTCCTCAGCGTTTCCCACTGGGATAACAACTTGAGTGTGAAGTTGGATCTTTAAGACTTCAAGTGTTGTGGTGGCAGTGCCTCTATTTTTTTAACTCTCTGCTACTGTAGTATGCACTGATCACACTTATGTTGCTAGAACAGCCTCCATCACCATCTTATTCTGCTTCTTAACTTCTCTGTAGTGTTTTCTGTTTTCTGGTACCCTGGGATGGTATCACTTACAAGCAACTCTCTTCAAGGTAGTAGTA
Organism: Cisticola juncidis; assembly: GCA_013400215.1. Classification (NCBI taxonomy): domain Eukaryota; kingdom Metazoa; phylum Chordata; class Aves; order Passeriformes; family Cisticolidae; genus Cisticola; species Cisticola juncidis. The sequence goes on from VXBR01008734.1 coordinate 229,055, forward strand.
GTCTTCAAGTAGTAAAAAACTTTCCATAAAAAAACCCGAACCACACAACAACAACAACAGCAATATAAAACAAACAAACAAGACTCTGGGCAGCCTAAAAAACTGATACAGGATCAGAAGTTATGTCAAAGGCCTGCTGCAAACACAACTGAGTATTTTTGGGGAGTGTCCACTATATTTTAGTGTGCAGTGCCACCCTATGACAAAGACAGGTAGGCTTAGCAGGTGAGAGGCAAAACCAGGCCTTTTTCTCATTATACATGTAAGCAGCCTAAGTCTTTGAAGGAGACGGGACAGTTCAGGGGAACATGAGAATTTTTTGATGTCCTGCATTAAGGTTGTTTACAGTCTCTGAGTTTTCCTTATCAATAACTGCCCAGGAAGGATGTCATAGGACGTGTTTGCTGGATACAACTGACAGAATTCCTGCTGGCTCCTTCCCCTCCTGATCTCTTGTGTTTCATTGAGCAGAGCTGGGAACATCTTTATGTTCCTGCTTTTCATCTCCTCCTTAATACAGAGGGTCTGGCAGGGGAGAAAGAGAGGAGCCAGGAATATCAGGGCAATGGGGGATCTCAGTTACTGTCAACAAGATACTTCCCAGGCCTGGATCTGAAAAGACCCAGGCACTGCAACCCTCTGGCTGGTTCCATCCTGGACCTCATGCTTCTAGTTTTGGTTTAACAGCTTGTCCCAGCAAACCTGCACAAACCTGACACAGTGTTTGTCCTGGGTTCTGAAGAATCTGGAGTTCATACCTTTTTCCCTTGGCGGTGTTTGCTGTTCAAATTCTGCTCTAAACACTCGCTGCTAGGACACACAGGGAAAAGCCCTGTCCCTGCATGGGATGGAAACTCCTCCCTGTCTTACCAAGAGATTAAAAACTCATTTGGTTTTCTGGAAGCAGTCGATGAACTCGGTCTCCCTTGGGGGTCTTGCTCGGAGGGTCAGCGTTCCCCCCAACTGGAGAAGGGGCCGAGAAGGACACGTTAGTGAGAGCATCCCCTTTGGGAAAGTTCCATCTGCCTGCCGTGCAGAAGGCACAGCAGAAATGGGTGTTGAGACCAGAACTACTGAAAATCAGGGGTTCAGGGAAAGGCAAACTCGCTCTGTGTGCCAGCAGCTCCGTGTCCTCTACCAGAGGTGCCCACAGAGCAGCGGCACCTCCCGAGCTGCTGTGCCTGGATCCATGGCTGTGCCACAGCATCCACCCAGCCTTGTTATGTGGTAGGTGCTTCTGGAAGGCTGTACCTTCTAGTACCTTCCCTGTACCTCAGCCAGTGGGAAAAGGGCAACATGCAACTGGGAGTTTAGGCTAAAAGGAACCAGCATCCTCCAAAAGTTTGAGAGAGAAAATCCCACGGGTGTGTGTCCCAGTGACTCTCTCCCTTTATTTGAATAAAACTGAGGGACTCCTGTGTCTCCTTTTGGGACATGAACCTCTGGCATTTGTGGATTTTTGGATGTGTTTTTTGCCATAGGATGGGACAAAGTCCAGAGGGTCCTTGTGGTCCGTTCCAAGCCAAACCACCCCATGATTCCATATGATCAGCACCTCTTCTAATTCCATTCCAGAAATCCCAATTCCAGACCTCCCATTAACCCCAAATTTCCCCCCTCCTCTTTTTGCTCCACATCAGGTTGTGTTGCCAAGTACCACAGCATGGGATACCTCAGCCTTCCCTGGGGATGCAGTTCCAGGCTTTGTGGCCTCACTGCTCCCAAATGCCCAGCTGGCCCCAGTTCCCAGGCAGTCATGTCTCAAACACCAGTATGGGATGTTCCCTCTCCCATCCCACCGTTGGGACAGCTCACATAGAATGTGACTGACTTACTGGGCTTGGAATTCCTGGCTTAAAGAGCAGGTGTTGGAGTATCTTCTCCTGGGAATATCCAGAACACCAGGAGACTCCCCGGAAGCCACAGGTCAGGGACAGAGTCAGATGAACAATCCTAATTGCTTTTCAGGGGATGCGGCTGCAACAACTTCAGAGCTGTTCCTTCCCTTTGGGACAGCCAGGAGAAACATCTCCATCATGGATTTCTGACAAGAAAAACCTCACAGCTTCTGGCTACTTGGCTTCTCCCAAATCTCAGTCAGCACTCCAATGGGCGCTAAAGAATAAACAATAGGAAAGACCATATCAGAGCACATGCCATGAGCTGGGTATCACATTCCTCCCTGGAACTGGGCTGTTCCCACACCTCTGTGACAGTCTGGAAGCATCACCATTTCCTCACTCTCCCATTCAGAGGAAAGAGTCAACAGAGTCCTTAAACACCCAGTGTGTAATCCCAACAATCCAGGGAAAACCACCTCACTCTGAGGAATGCCCAGTTCTGGAAAACAACCAAGAGCAGGACTGGAAACGTTTCCAGGTGTGGAGACTCCCAGCTCCAGAAATGCAGCTCACAGGCTTCTTCCCATGGAAACCCCAATCTTGCCTGGGACTGGGCTCAGGGAGAAAATCCGACCCGTGTTCCACCAGCCTGGCACAGAGGGCATTCCATGGACATCCTAGGAGGGTGTCCCTGACCATGGCAGGAGGTTGGAACAGGATTATCTGTAAGGTCCTTTCCAGCACAGATCATTTCAGGAGTTTAAGGTGGATTTGAGCCACTTCTGAGCTTGCAGTTCCTTCCCAAGCCATGTCCTCTGGGCTCCCTTTCCCTTACCTTACTGGCAGCAGTGACTCCTCTCCCTAGAGAGCCAATTGCCTGCCCAAAAGCCACCAGATGACACAAATACTTGATCCACTGTCTTGTCTGTTTTCCATACTCCAGCACTTCAATGACTCCAGAGTCAGACAATCAGGATAAATCCCAAGTTATAGGTACTGGCACAAAGCAGCTGCTGCACTGGAAGGGGCAAATTTGGTGGCTCCTCTCCTCTCAGTTGGGAATTCAGTGCTGCCAAGAGCCTGGCAGTGATCATGGATTTAACCCTTCCAATGGATTAATCCTCAACATTCATTACTAAGTGCTGTTGGAGCATCTCTCCAGAGAAAAAACTGTGCCCAGTTTCCCAGGGTGGATGGGAAGCTGCTACTGATAAGCTGGATCTCAGGAGAACTTCAGTAATTTGCTGAAAGATTCTAAAACAGGGACTTATTTCCAAGTCCAAGGCAGCTCAAATCCTACGGCTCGCCAGGATTCCTAATAAAGTGCTGCAAAAATGTGTCTGTGTATAGGAATCTTCCCTTAACCCAATTTCAGGCAAGAGTTGTCTGAGATTTCAGTTAAAGATTAATCCAGCCTGTGACATATCAGACAGAAAAAACTATTTAATCATGTTTTTTTCCCCAGCTGAACAATCCAGCCCCGACATTTAGGCTCATGTGGGAAAAAGACAAGAAGTGCAGAATCCAATTCAATCCTACCTACAAGCAATTCCCAAGGACTTGATAAGCCCCTGATGAAACCCTGGCATGGGACAAGGCTCTCCTACCTGTGGCATTGCCCAGGGAGAGCATTGCCAGCTCAGAGCTGGGAGTGGCAGGTCCTGCACCCCTCCCTGTCCCACCCAGGACCCCCAGGAAGTGAGATCAGGTTTGGTCCCACATTAGGGCACAGGTGCCTGGACACAAACAATGGCCCTTTTCCATGGGAAACATTGCTTGTTCCCCCAGTCTTGGGGGCAGCTCAGAGGTGGTGTCTGGGGCTCCAAGGACAGCCAGGCCTGGCTGCTGACAGCTTTGGTCTGGGAGAAATTGTGCGACATTTGCAATTTTAGTGGGCTGGGTTGGCTGGTTCTCGGAGCATCACAGCAGTGGTAGCAGCTCTGTCTTACTATTCCTAAACCAAACTCTTCAGATAAAGGCAGAGATGGAAGACTTTGCTGCCACTATTTAGGCAGGCCCCTCTTTGCACAAATTACAGTGCAGTTAGGATTAAAAGAATTGTAAGAAAGTCTTCAAGAAATATGCTCAAACACCTCATTCACTCCTTTTCTACTAATAACAAAGTCAAAGTTGATGCTCTCAAGCAATTTAAAAGCACTAGAAAATCTAGTATGCAGAGGTATTTTACCACACACAATGCTTCTTTCTTTGCGGAATATTAGCAGTGATCACAACCCAGAGTTAACTGCAGCTCTCACAGAAATGCAGGCAGCAGCCTTGAGGATGCAACCACCTCCTGCTCCCAGCAGGCTTGGGAAACTACTCATGGGAAGTTGGGTGGTTTGGGGTTTTTTTTAAGGAAAATAGATATTCTGTCTTTTTAGGAAAAAGGACTGTCTGAAAACAAATGAAATCCTCTAAATTCACAGGAACAATGCATTGAGTAAGGCTATGGACAATTCACTGATATCAGGCTCTCTCCCCCAAACAAACAATGCTGGAAAACTGGTAACAATAGATCCAGAGAAGGCTGAGGTGCTGAACAGCTTTTTTACCTGTATTCCATGACAGGTAAAAGCCTCGCTTCCCACAGTTCTCAAGTGGATGGACAGCAGGATAGGCAGTGGGAAAGCAAAGAGGTTTTCCCTGAAGAGGTACAAATCAGGTCTGCTTGACTCAGAGGGCCATACCTCTAGAAACAGAAAGAAAAGAAGGCAGTGGTTATTGCTGAGCTGATTGGAATGACTTCCTAAGTCCCTCACATGGGAGAGTGAGAATTTCCCATGGCTGCAACACTCTGGTGCAATGCTTTCCACAAACAGGGAGGTTTTCATCACTCCTTCCAGCAAAATCTGGCATTCCGGACTTTACACCTGGGTATTCCAACAAAATGTCAAATCTGCTTTTCCACTACAATTCATTATACCTTTGGATCTCTTGGGAAGCCAGTGCAAGGGAAACACACCAGCCCTATGAGTGGAAAACACAGTACTTCATATTCTCTTGTATAGGGAGGAAACAGTCATGGATTTTGTTTAGTTCTCCAGGGATTACTTCTCCAATGTTTAACGTGGCAGTCCATAACTTCTGAGCTCATCATCTGATGGATGATGTGCTTGGAGAGAAATGAACCTGAAAGCTTTGTACAGAACTTCAGCATTTTTCATCACATGTCATCTCACAAACACTACTGCACCTTCAAATCCTTTGTATTCCTTTTTCTGCAGAAAGTTTGCAAAGGATTCAACTTTCTGAAACCACAACAGGCACTGGATAATAACCAGTGATCCAGGGGCCCTCTGCATTGCTATTACACTGCAGGTACATTTCGTATTTGACCAGGAAAAAAGGCCAACAAATTTGTAATCACTGTTTTGGAATATCCACATTCTATTCTTCTGACTAATTATCCTACGGGCAGCACTTCACTGCAAACATTTCAGATCAGAACCAAGATATTTAATTTTTATCCTGGCTAGGGAATGATTGAATTGTCCCCCCACAAACCTCTGCAGAAATATAAAAAATACTTCAGAGCAGCAAGTATTGCAATGGTGAAAATTATGCCAGTCCCAAACAGCCTGGATGGGATATTCCTACTTCATACACAGGATTTCCTGTGATCTATGGAGGCAGGGCTATTGTCCTGTAAAAAAAATGCACTTTGGTGAGGAGAAGTAGACTTCTAAGTGCTATATTAGAATCACCATATAAAATATTACCAACGGTATTGTGGGTTACAACCCCAAAACTGCTTTCAGTAGTGGGGTGAACTGCAAGACAGAGGATTTCATCTTAGCACAATACACAGGATACTGCTGAGTCTCTCAGAAGGGAAGATGTGAAACATTTTGTCTGCCACAGATGAAAAACTTCCAAGAACCTTGGAAGAAAGACAAAATGCCCTCCTGAGGGTGAAAGAGATAGTTAAAGACAGCTTTTCTCAACATCAGATAAAAAAGCATACTAAATCTAAAGAAGGACTGTTCCAAATTATTCCCCCACAGTCCAGGAGAGGGAGAAACCCCATGCATTGAGGTGCCAGTAGTCAAAAAGACAGCAAAATTTAACTCTAGTCCAGGATACCTCCCATTATTTCACCAGCTGTTTTAAGAGAATATCTTTTATTACTCATGCTTTTTATGGGGGTCCCTTTTTTTTTTTTTAAGAAACCTTGTTGAGAGCATGTTGCTTTCAAGATGCTAAAGGCTGTTTTTGAAATGGCTGCTCTAAATTGTCTAAGGCAGAACAGAATATAGCTTCCTTCTGTCTGAGGGGTGAGCAGCTTTAAGAGGCTCATATTTCTCTTAATGCAGCTGGACAGGCTTTCTTTCAGCAGAAAGCAGACTTTAAAAAGTGTTTGCTGCTACATCATCTCATTTTATAATCAGAGATTGCTTCTCAGAAAATATAAAGCAATAGGCAATCTAGAAGGGAAAGGAAAAGGATTTTCCTTTTTAGAAGGAAATCTCTGGGGTGCAAAAGCATTTAACACCAACACTGGGTACTTGTGGGGTTTCCCTCTGGCATGCTCAACTGAAAGGATGAGAAGCAGTGGGCACCAACACAGGAAATTCCAATGAAACATAAGAAAAAGCTTTTTGTACCACGATAGTGTGCAGACCCTGGAACAGGAAGCCCAGAGTTGTGGAGTCTCCATCCTTGGAGATATTCAAACCCTCACTAGAAACAGCCCTTTGCAACCTGCTTCAGGTGACCCTGCCCTGAGCAGGGGTTGGGCTGGAGACTTCCAGAGGGGCCCTCACACCTGGGTGGCCCTGCAGTGCCAGGGTGACAATGGTCAGCCCCAGGCAGCCAGGGGTCCCAGACTCATCTCAGGGAATTTTCTAGGGCACTGATGGACATTGAGCTTTTCAGAATATTCCTGTGACAGTTGCTAGGGCTGAAACCAAAGTTAGCCCCAGAGCAGCACATTGTGCACCACCTTGTGTGGGTCTTTGATGCAGCTGTCTGTCTCATTTAATTCTACCTTCATGATGAGTCAAAGCTGGAAGTTTGGATGAATTCTAGATTAGGATGTCTCTGAAGACCAAAAGAAAAGCTCTGAATGCTTCATGAGCTTTTTCTGTTGGCCAGTAGAGGGAGAAAACAGAGAGAAAATGGAAAGTCATTCTTGATTCTCTGAGGCTGAACAGCAATTCTCTATCATATAGGTGCCAGGATTTCACAGCCCTGGGGCCAAACTTCTTCTGACAGAGCTGTTGTAAAGCCACATGATATTTAGTTATTCTTTTAGATATTGTTACCACGCTGAACATCCTGTATGTAGCTAATGCCAAGGACTGAATCCAGCTGTAATCTCTCCTGGCAGCTGACCTGTGACTCTGGAAAACTAGACTCAACACAGTTTTCCATACACCTAGAGCTGCATTTGTTGCATTAAAGTCTGTGTTTCATTTAAACCTTTTTCCCCCTAAAAAGACTGTAAAACAATCAAGTGTGTTCCAGCCATTCACAAGGATTTTTTCTGATGCAAAGAAAAAGAAAGCACTCCCAGGTGTTTACTGCAGCAACTATCCCTGGACTGGAAGGGGACAGGGGAGAAGATCAGCCCCTCACCCCCAATTTTCATTGCTTTCAATATTTGATGGCAGAGACAAAGAGTACTGATCTGAAACCCAACCACTTGGCAAAGTGAGGACCTCATGAGTGGTTTGCTCATGTGCAATACTGGTACAAATTTACCTCACAAAAGCTTTTTCAGGGCCTGCTTCAGCACAGTGCATCACTTCCAACAGAGTTGCATCTGTATTCTGCTTTTTTATATAGCAGTGGATTACGTTTCATTTATTGATGAAACAATAAATGAAAAGTTTATAAAACAATAAATTGAAAGTTATTATATGTAATATAAGAAAACAAACTATAATTCAGTCTAAAATTAGATCATCCTTGTCTGTGTCCAGTTTCAAATACAGCTCTCCACTTGGCTCTGGCCTGATTAAGCCCCAAGGTGAGCAGGATCCAGGCTGCACTGCTGCTCCAAAGCTGTCATGAAACTGCACAAGCTGCACCAGACATCTGATAGTTCCTTTTCCACTCCAGAACTTCATTTGGTAGTTTTATAGAATTCTGCTTTCAAAACTATATTTCCAGAAATGCATAAACGATGTTGGGTCCCAAGTGCAATTTTCAGAGCTGAATGTGTGGCACATAAAAGCCACTCCATCAGCCCTCAGTGACACAGAATCTTCTCCATATAACTGCCTCAGGAACAGCCCTTTGGAAAACTTGTGCTGAGGATTGAGCCTGGCTTCTGATTGAGATGCCTGTGAAACTTCTGTCTGAGGTTTGCAACTTGCCATGCACACTTAGTTACTTTTACATAACTTTTTCTAGAGGTAAAAAATGTACACCTTCTGCAAGCCTTTCAGTAGAAGAATGGGAAAGGAAAACATGATGGAGATTTTCTCTCTCCTTATTTTGTTATTTTAACGTGCCAGATTCCCCCCGGCTGAATTTCATGGCAAATGAAGAAACATGACGTGCACAGCTGAAAACTGAGGAACAGTCAAGGAAGGAGGGTGTTCTTCTGAAAGATTAATACAATGAAACTAAATGAACACCGAGACGTGTCCACGTGGTGGCAGCAGAGGAGGAAAGTGAGGAAACAGCCACGGGAAGCCCGGAGACAAACTGAGCTGAAGCGTTCCTTAGTTAAGGGCACACCTAAACACCTTCAAAAACAGGGCTGTGATCCGATGTGTTGAGCAGCCGTGACTGCCCAAACCCCGCTGGAAGGCTGAGGTCTCAACACCACTGCACCAGACAAGCACATCTTCACTTAGGAGTGAAGCTGCTCTAAAGAGGGAGAGCAGGTGTCTAAGTCTGCAGAACTCCATGCCACCAGCCATAAATCTCATTTACTGAGAGGGTGCTGAGGCCCTGGCACAGGGTGCCCAGGGAAGCTGTGGATGCCCCATCCCTGGAAGTGTTCCAGGCCAGGCTGGATGGGGTTTCTGACAGCCTGGTCTGGTGGAAGGTGTCCCTGCCCATGGCAGAGGGGGTGGAACAAGATGGAGCTTTAATGTTTCCAAACCATTCTATGACCGAGTTTCCTTCCTGCACCCAACACCCAGCAGCTCCTGGAAGCAAGGCACAAATATCAGCTGGAAACTGAGCAGCAAGAGCAGGCAAGGACTGCCAGGGTTTCCCTCTGTACCCAGAGGTACAAACACAGTGAGGTGTGCAGCCTGCCATACATACTAGCAACGTGGCATTTCCACTAAGGAGCCTCTGCTATTGCTTGTAACTCTGGGAAGTAAAAATCTCAACTTTAGGGAAACCTGCAGCTCACTTGCCTTTGGTCAAGTGGCATAGAAGAGCTGATGAAAAAAAAATGTGCAGGGACCTGCTTAGCTGCACAGCCTTGTGTGGAGACAAGACAAGGGTGGTCCAGACTGAACCTAAACAGTTCAGCATCCTCCATACAACAAGCTAGCACAACAAGCAAGTAAATCATGTTTTTCTGGTCTGAGAAATATGTGGTATAACTGAGTCTGATGTGTCTTTTTCAAAGTTATCATCTCTGCTTTCCCTCTTGCAAGCTGTGTGAGTGCATTCTTCCTTCTTCCTCACCCCCATTTGGAAAGGCTCCCATAGACAAACCTGGCCTCCAGCAGTCCCCAGATTTCTATCTGGTAGTGGGCAGGTGGATGTTTCCAGCCAGGTCACCTCTGAGCAGATCTCCCAGAGAGTTACAAGGGAGGAGCAGGATGCAGCACATACTTTTGTTAACTTTCATGCTTTTACCTTGGAGGAAAAGAATGTACTGAATTCCACCTGAGCTAGAGAAGGGAGTGATAGAGTAACGAGCTCCTCAGGCTTTTCAGGAAGTGTATTTTCTGAGCAACTGCTGGGAGAGGAGAGGGCCATTTACAAAGGCATTTGGGCCAGGAGCCTGCCATTATAACTTGCTGTAGTGAGCAGACACCTACCCACAGCACACTGATTTCCAGACTCAAATTCAAAGTCCTCAAATCTGGCACAATTCCACCTGGCTGGTCAGAGGCAGCAGCAATGACCCATCACCCTTGTGCATAAATGGGGGCAATACAGGTGATAGCATTTCTGTAAGATGCCTTAGACAAGGACATGAAAAGAGCTGGAGCTTCAATCTATCTGTGCTTTGGAACCACCTGGGAGAAGCAAAACAGGGCTGGACATAGGTTAGGACAGGATAAGTCAATTAACATCCATATAACTAAGTGCTTTGAATTTCAAAAGGCATTTTGTATGGAAGACAAGTCTGTTCCTCCTAGCTCTGCTGAAACCCCAGCTGATTTCTACCTTATATAATCACCTTTTTCAGTAGACTGGATGTAAATTAGTATCTACTAAGCCAGAAGCCACTGTTGTCTCCAGAACTGCATGCTGAAATTATTTATGCTACCCTTGACATGCATGAATTTCAGGACCTGCTAGTCAGCAGTACATTTTTGCTATTTTTTTACAGAAATACGGTCCTAAATAGGTACATTCAGGACTGGCAGCCAAGCAACTGTGAGTTCCTCTTGAGCAGGCAGGCCCAGCTAATTTCAAAATGGATTGCTCTGTGAAGGAAGCATAGCACTTCCCAGATCACAGAAATGGTTTACTGGCCCAAGTCTTATATAAAATAATCTCTTGGTGAGAAACTGAACAGTTTTAAAAGGTGTCAGAGAAACCATTAGGCGATAAAAATTCACAGAGCAATTTTGCAAGAGAAAAAGCATAAATATCTGGGTATCGTTTCTCTCCCAGGCTTTCCCGTGAGTCAGCTCGATTCAAAGAGATGTGACACAGCTAGAAATGAGCTAGAGGCAATTAAAAAGTTTGGCTGCCTGTGTCAAACCTTCAGCTTGTACTCACGCACTTTAATCAGAAAAGCAGCAATTACATAAACAGTGCCACTAAATTAAGGGAGAACAGAGAGTGCAGCCAGCATAGATCAAACCCTATATGTGTCTCAGGAAGGAAATAGCTACTGATCTTTGTTGGTGTGTGAGCATTCATTCTGCATCCAAAAAAACACACATGCCAAGAAATGGCTTTTGCAAGAAAATGTAGATGATAAAACATAGCTTCCAGCCAGTGCAGGCTATTTTACTTCAAGGATATACTGATCTGCTTTTGAGTTTGTAAGGTTTTAGTTATGCCAGTATTACAGATTCTTCTTGGAGGCCTGTCAGTCCACATACAAATGTGATAGGTTACTTAGAGCGTGAAAAGGAAGAAATCTGAGTCCTCAACAGTAAGCACAAGATATTCTGGGGAAAAAGGTAATCAAAATTTCACACCACTCATCTTAATCCAGCACTTGCTAAAATTTTAAAAACCTCTGCTTATAAAACCAGTAGCTTGTAGTTTTCTTGCTAAGCTACTTTTAACCAAAGAGAAAAAAAATCCACAAAGAGAGAAAAATTAATCAGAAGAACATATCCACTGCAATTAAGCAGAACTTCCTTCTTTGACAGGATAACCAACTTGGTGCAGTAACTGCAAAGAGAAGGACATTTCTGGTGGCATCAGGATGGCTATTAGAAAATGTGATGAGAACTCTGGGATTTCACAGTCCCATTTCTAGTGCCATAAAAATGTCACATGCAGCATTCAAGCAAATCCAGCTATTGCCAGGCAGAAGCCCTTCTCTCTCACATCTTTAGTATACAACCCCTGAAGCCCATGGAGCCAGATGAACTTGAACTGCAGCTTGGGCTGGTGGAGGATTTAGTGGTCAGGAGAACCTTCTCCTGATTTTGGACTCCTGTGTTGACACTACAGCCACGTGGCATACAAGAGTTACAGCTGGTGCAGTAAACACTTACTGTGCCCTCTTTAAGCCAAAAACATCAGGGCTGTGGGACTTGTGCATGAGGTATTTCTGAAGGGATGAATCACGAACAACATTTGCAGTGTGGTAAAGCTGCTGTCCTTCAGTGAACAGCTATTCTGGGAAAAAAAAGGCAGCAATGCTGTGTAGATTAATTTATGATTTACCCTTGCTTCAAACAGGCCTAGAACTAAAGAAAGGAGCTCATTAGAGTCCACACTAATGGGAATTACTTGTCACACTTAAATTATGCAACTCTCCCCCAACATCTATGCCTCCTCCCTCAGTATTGCAGTGTTACTCTTCCTTCAAAAGATGTAAATAATTCTTGGTTCTGCTGTTCCCTTTGCCACAGAACTATATATAAAATATAAGAGCCAGAATCACTTATAAAAAGGTGGTGAGGGAAAACTCCCCTGCACAAAGTGCTGCACCTCACCCTGGATTGTGTGTGATTCTTCTCTTAACAAATGCCTCTGTATCAAACAGATGGTCCAAAAGGAGACCATGCAACAGATCTTCAGGGACAAAATCAACAGCAGATACCCTACATGCATTTCAATTCTAGCTCTGCACTGGAAGTCCAGATTATTTTACGTGGTGGCACTTTCCTTAGCAGGTCAGTAGTTACACCCCTGGCTGCCCATATCTAGGTCAGAAAAGAAAAAAAATGTTCAGAGGTGTATTAATTGCTGCCCTTCAGCTTTGCCAGAAGCTTTCCTAACCCTCTTCCTCCACTGAAATTTAAGGTATAAGGTCCCCTGTGGAAGGCCAGGGGATTCTGTTACCACCACAAGAATGTCTGAGAGCCTGGTTTCACCCTGCAGCTCTGTCATCTCCCAAGGCATGGGGAGGACCATGTCTAGGATGAGGCAGTCACTTCACTGGGCAGCACAGCCTCTTTCCAGATGTAAGAAGTGGTGGCTGGCACATCAGGAGCCCTGAGAACAGGTTTCCTTGCCACCAGGAGCAGGTATGGTAACCCATCCTGCCCCCACTTGTTGGAGTGTTTCAGTCAGGATGTCATTCCCCTAATGCCACACACATTTTCACAACAGGAACCCTCCCTGGTCTGTGATATGGCACTAAATTACAAACACTAAGCTTCTCTATTTGCACAGCTGAAGACACATTGGGGAATTCACATCTTTAAGCCAAAACCCCAACACATTTGTTGTCATGATGGCAGAGCAGCTTTTTAAAGTTGGTTATAACACAAGTCAGTCATCAGCAACAGCAGCCTGACAAAATACTGCAATTTACAGCTCTGCTAGTTCAAGAGAACTATTATTTTTGTAAGGATTGACTGATGTTTTCTGAATTGTGCTAGAATATGAGGTTCTCTTTCCAAAAGCAGCATAAGATGAGGATAGGAGAAAGAAGGATTTCTTTTAAGCAACAAAGACACCAGTATTTGGTACATCCAATAAATTGAAAGTCACCCATGTGATCTTTTAACTATTGCACCAGGATGACCTGGTGTAAGGGCAGGCTGAAATTCTTCAGCCATTTAGCAGCAGATGGTTGGCAGGTTCACTGGGTTACATGACATCACCTTGCTTCATCACATACACTCTTATGTTTATATTTCAAATTTTTTTGTGGACTATGATAAACAACACAGAGATGGAAAAGAGTTTGCTATCTTGTGTTTAAAGAATAGATGTGTATGCAGTGCACAGTAGTGCTGAAACCAGAGGAGATGGATGCAGGCAGAGGTTTCCTGGCTCGTAATTCATTGAGACATGCTGATAGGGCTGAGCATTAAAATCCTTCTTCACAAATGCACCTCACTTCCAAGTCTAGTTTTTAGCTTCCACTTCTAAGGAAACTTTGAGTCAGACACTACCCTTTCCTCCCCTAAGAAGGTAAATCTAAACTCTTCCAATTAAAACAGAGAAAAAACAACCATTTAGCAACTGGAATCATGTCCGTATGGCCTCCCTAATGTGAGAGACAGGACTAAGAGCGTGGCATAGATAAATCTCTCTGAAACCTGAAGGCATTTTTACAATGGATAAGCCAGCACACCAAGTTCCAGATCACTTCCTTTCCAGCAAGATAACACTGCAGCCAGAGCAGTCCATCTTAGCTCCCCATGCTGCTGCAGCAGCTCCTTCCCTCTGGTAAATCAGGTTATCCCAGAGGAACAGGGCTACCAATTCTATTTTGACAGGTGAGCACAACTTGTGTACAGGACATGACCCTAGCCGTGCACCCAGATGCTGTGGAATAATATTTCCTGGGCTCCTTTCAAGAACTGAATAGATATGAGCACTACAGCAACACAAGGTTTACTGTGGTAAAAAGATGATTTCTGAAGCAGGGTGCTCAAGTCTGGACTTCCAAAGAGGGAGGGTTTGAAGGGAAGCAACCCAACTCACAAATATTTACCTAGCACACATGGCAACTTTTTCATTGAGGAAAAATACACAAAACCCCCCAGACTGCAATACTGGCCAGCTTGTCATGCCTGTCAGACAAACAGATGTGTGGCCACCAAGAGTCTCCCTGAAAAAGGACAAGGAGACAGCCAGAGTTTGGCAGAGGGGCTGGTCAGACAGGACAGAGACCAGCTCAGTGCAAGCTGCCCTCAAACATGTGCATCCCACATCTCCTGGCAGAGGTGGGGAGCTGTACTGAAGGAGGGGGTGGTACAGCTCTCTTCAATTCGCAGATGAGGGGACAGGTTTCTCCTCTCCAGGCACTGAGGTGTCCCAAGGAGACACTGGCACCACGAGGTATCTGACCATGCTGCTGAGCAGCAGCAGGGGTGACCTGGGCCAGAGGCCCCGGGCACTGAGATACCATGAGAGTGATCTCATCTCCCTTGAGTTCAGTGCCCTTTGCTTAGCCTCTGCCTTTGCTTTGCCTTTACTAAAGTTTCCAGCTTCCCAATAGAAGGGACAGCCTGGCTCCCAGGTGGAAAATATTTCCCACACTGCAGGCAGCCTTTAGGGAGCAGGGGAAGTCTCTCTTGGCAGTGCTCCCAGTCTGAGCTGTCACTGCCCTCAATCAGTCACAGGTGCTCTTCCATGTCAGAGTAACCCACGCTTACTGCCAGCTCCTGTCCCTCCCCATCCTGTTAAGCATCTCATACCCCACCACCTGCAAGCAGGTTGTTGTCACAGAACTGCCTGTGTTGGAAAGCAAATTCCCATCAACCCCAGGTATAACTTTCCTGCTCTTCTGTCAGCCCACTGCTTTTCTTGCTTCTTAGCTCACTGCCTCAATTCTCCATCCCACCAAATATCCCACATCAACACTGCAGAACAGATGAGACAGAACTTTAATAATGTATACATTCCCTTGCTGTACTTGCTGGATGCCTGAGAGCACTGTTTTAATGAATCAGAACAGGGTTTCCCCTAATGCCATTGTTTGGAGCCACAGCACAGTCAAACTGAACATATTTTGAAGGCTGTTTCTAAGAAAATAAGAGATGAGAACCTCCAAAGAGACATGGATCCAGGGACTTGAGGGAAGACAGTTTCCTCAGGCAAGTTTGACCCAGGACATCACTCCTTTGGTGCAGAAGCCTCCCCTCATCAGTGTATGTAGTTAGTTGTTAGAAGAACTGTGGAATTTTCCAAGAGGATATGGTGAAATTCATGTGCTTTATGGCCTGATTCATACACTCTGTGCTCATGCACTGGCCCTGTTTAGATCACATTTCTCTGTTGCTTAATGTTTGTTCCTCCTTTCCTTCCCTTCCCTTCCC
>VXBR01008736.1:0-20255 GCA_013400215.1 Cisticola juncidis
AAAACAGTCCCCAGGTCCTAACATTTCATTTCCCATCAATTTCAACTAAAAACCAAACGGTGTCCAAACAGAGTTAATGGCATTTTAAAAGATGTTCATGGATTCCTAGCTGCTGCCAGGGGCGTTTTTCCAAGCAGTGAATTCCTTGATTTGTCCCCAGGAAAACTTTGCTGCAAGTGTGGAGATGAGCAACGTGAGGGAGCTCCCCTCCTTTGTGGTTGTCCCTCATGTTTTTCACTTGCTGCCTCATAGCCTGAGAAGGCACCAGGGATGGAAATGGATGGGAAATGGATGGGGAAAATGGTTGGGAAATGGATGGGAAATGGATGGGAAATGGATGGGAAAATGGATGGGAAAATGGATGGGAAATGGATGTTCTCGCCCACTTCCATGATGTGGACACAACCCTTAAACACAGACATAACCCTTAAACACAAACTGCCAGCTGCAAATGTCCCTTTATTATTGTGGCCTTTATGATGACAGCAGAAAGAAGCTACCAGCTTCTAAATATGAACAAATTTTGGACCCCCAAATACTTCATGAATAAAAGCAGATGCAAAAGTATCTAGGTGTAAACATTTGACTTGAATTTGACTTATTTTTCTCCAATTTTAGGCCAAGGGGTTTTTTGGGGGTTTTTTTGTTTGTTTGTTTGTTTGTTTTGGTTTGGTTTTTTGGGTTTTGTTGGTTTTTTTTTTTAAGAAAAGGTGCCTTGCTTTTTGAATGTGCTCAGGGAAGAGCACTGCCCATAAGGATGATGTTGGAAAAAGTTTATTTCAGCAGCATGAATTAGCAAAGCAGAGGGTAAAAGAGAGTGAGAATATATAGGAAACCCTAGGGAAATTTTGGAAACTTTTTCTCCTGTGAGAGCTAAGTAATACAACAAAACTGAATAGCTTGGCTATGGTAGCAGTCCTTTAGTCCACATATCTGCCTCCTCTTCTATTAAAGATTTGCTCTCTTCCTCCTTGGATTTTCAGAGGTGGAATGCTTCCCATAGGGAGAAAATGTATTGAACTGATTGATCTGTATTTCTTTCTAAAGCTGCCTTAAACAGTCCTTTGAAGTTTGCAAGTTCTCCTGTTTCCTTTCGGAGGGTTTGAAGGATTTGGGAAGGTGAACAAGCAGATCTATAATTAAAGAGCAGTTGATGGTGACTGCCCTCCTTTGTGAGCATTCTCGGGCCACCTCCAAATTTAGATGCTTGAAGAGAACCCTTTTTAGTCCTGCAATAGTTCAGATGCCACCACTGCATAGCAGAAGGGAAGCCTTTGTAAAATCCAGGGAACACCCCCTTTTTGGCCATAAAACCTCAGGGTTTTTGTTCAAAGTCTTCACTTTACAGGTTAAAGATTTTAAATTTTTTTTTCCCTACAGCATCCATCCTAAATACTGTGCTGCCTTTATTGCTGGAATGTATGGATTTGAAGAGCAGTGAGGAGAACTGTGAGGAGAATTCAGAGACATCCTGGTGCTGCTGCAAATGCAAGACATACAGGACAGTGAGGGTGGCTGCAGAGCTCCTGGAGGATCCAGCCCCTGTGGGATGTGCAATCCTACCAGCTTGGAAATATCTCTGGCACCAACTGATTTGCAGATTTTTTGTCTTAAAAGAAAGAAAACTAGGTCTGATAGTATCAAAATACCATAAGAACTCACACTTTGAGCTGAATGTCTGTTTCATTTGGAAATATCTTTTTTTTTTCATTTGGAAACAATCTTCTGTTGGAGGTTCTTCATGTAGGTTTGGTTGTTCTATCCAATAATACACCATACGTGACAAACAGCCAATAGTTCATATTAAATCAATCCTGATCTTTAGGATAAGAACTCCTTGCAGGAATTTTGGAGGGAGAAATGGGCTCATTCAGCAAGTATGACCAGAATTCAGTGCCTTTAGCTGCTTCATTAAAAAAAGAATTGACAGCAAGACACAGATCCCTTCCTTTTGTGTTTCCACGAGGAAAAGCTGCACGGATGTGACTTTGTGGAGCCAGAAATGAGCTAGTCTGAGAGAAACCCCCTGAGACAGTGTCCCTGGAGGGCAGGTGACAGTGACACCACTGCTGGGCACAGCTGTGGCGTGGCCCTGCATGCCTGGTTTGCACTGCAGACATCTCAGGCTCACAGGCATGCCTTGCTCAGACCCCGAAACCAACTGAAAATTATTCTTAAATCCTCGGAGGTTTTTTCGTGGCAACATGGGTCTAAAACTACAGCAGCAGAAACTGGGTTTATTTGTGTCCTGTAGCCTGTCTGCTCCAAGTATCTGTTACCCCTGTTCAGCAGTGCATATGGAAAGAAAGCACTCGGGATCAGATTAACACTTTCTTTCCCCAGTTCTGAATGAAGAATGAAGCTGCATTTCAAGAGTTTCACTGGAAATGTGTTCACAAATAGCCATGAAAACTAAGATTCTCTATTGTCTTTCCAGAAGGGGACCTGGATGGATAAAACAAAGCTCTTCAGAATTGAGCCAGAGAGGCCTAACAGGACCTTAGGCAAGAGTTTGCTTTCTTGATAAATCTTGGAGACAATCTAGGTTATGTTCCTTGTAAAGATCATGATGGTGAAACAAAGGAATAATTATTCTTTATTATAGAAACTAATGAAGCATTTGGTTAAAAAAGCTGTGGAAAGACTGAAAGACACGTTGTGCCTCTCCTCCATGCAATATTGGTGAAACAGAATAGGAAAGAAGACATGGACAAGTGAAAATGCAAAGAGAGAGAAGAGAAGAGAAATTCTCTTACACCTTGAGCTGCTCCTGTGGGGCTGTTTCCTCCATGAGAAAGGTGGAGGAGAAAGAAGAAAAGAAGCAGGGGCAGGTGGGGAAGAAAAAGAAAGTCAGTTCAGAAAACTGTCCTGGAGAGCCCTGCCAGGTGAAGGCTAGTGAGTTTTTATTCTGCACACACTTGCAGGACTAAAGCATTTTATCTGAGACAAACAAAACTCATATTTTCACACCAATGACATCACCCACTTGTCAGTGTGACACCTCTATTTCACTTATTTATGATACAAACTCGTACTTTCCACTTGGCCAGAAGCTGGTGGCAAACCAGGGCTGTATTTAATGGATGCAAACTCGTGTTTCCAGCTTTGGGGGCACACGTGTGCCTGTACCTGGAGGCACCACAGGAAGGGCAGTCCATGTTATCCCAGGAAAGGTTGGGATCAGGCTCTTGGAGCCCATGCATGGCAGCCTGGGCAGGAGCTGCAGGAGTCCTGCAGGTGCTGGAGGGAGCAGGAGCTGGCACAGGCTCCACACATGCTGGTGAGGAACTAAAATAAACCAAAATAAACCAAAAGCTAAGCCAAGAAAACAGGCTGCTCCCATCTCCACTGGGTACTGACTGTGCAGTAGAGCCAGGATTACATTTCAGGAACTGGCTCAGCTCTACAACCCTGCTGTATCTCAGCTGCTCTTCAACCTTAGTGGTAGCACAAGGCAGCATTTCCAAGTAATTCTGCATTTCAGAGAGGAGGTTTTCTTGCTCCTGCAGAGATACAAACCTGCCAACAGTTCCAGGGCTTTTGGAGCTATGTGAGATTTTGTTCTCCTTTCTGCTTCCAACAAAAGCAAAGGTAGGTCTCTCCCTTTTTGAGTGAATTTTGTGCAAATCTTTGCACAGCTTCAGTACGCTTGTGAGAGGAGAAATGGTTTTGAGCCAACTGAATTAATTACAAATTGATTTAATGGGTTCAGCCACTGAATCTGAGTAACCAGGGTTTTGAATAACTGAGATACTTTTCAGTGTAAGCAATAAATGCCAGGGATAGAACTGTATTATAGGCAACAGAGACTATGACTGAGCTTTGGATAATCAAGATTCTACTTTGTATCATGTATACTTTGGCAGCAGCTGATTCCTGTAGGAATAAGAAAGTAAGAACATGTGCAAACTGCAGCATGACACTACCACTGTGACCTCGTCAACAACTTCAAGGTCATCATCAGAAAAACCTTTAGCCTTTTTTTTTCCTGGTTACACATGGGTTGTTAAGATTTATTACAATCATTGCTAGAGAACACCTGCTAAATGTCAAAAGATTCCTGGGAATCTTCAAGTGTTTTGCCAAAGCAAAACTGCACCTTTTACACACTTTGGAGAATCCAGCCTGAGGGAATACAGTCCAGTCTCCACTGACTCAGGGTTTTTTATGATTCTGACTCTAGGATTTGATCATGCCCTAAAGCAGAAGCATAACCACCAGTGGTATTTGAACATATTTGCCCTCCAGACTAATTTACCACTGCCAAAAAGGATCCATTTTTGTTTCCTGGGATTCCTGATGTATTTCGTACTCTGAGTAAGGACCAGATCCTTGGCTGAAGTCAGCTGGCATTGCTGCAATGGCTTTGCTGAAGCTCAGCACTTAATCAGGTGCCTGAGTGCTGTCTAAAAGTATTGGGAAAAATTAAATTTCACTTGTGAAATTAATCCTAAGCAAACATGGAGAAAGAGCCTTAAGTTCAGGGTTTTTTACTGAACCTAGGGGTTTTTACTGAAAGTCACTACGTGTCCCCTTTGGCTGCACTACAGTGTTCCTTCCCCACATCACCATTTTATTTTCAGCCCAGCAATTCTCTCATTGTCTTTTATTTTTTTTCTCTCCCTGAGCAATGAAACTCTGTCTGCTTTTCAAGACTAATACAGGCCCCTGAGTGAAGGCAAGGCTGTGATTCAAATCAAGGGTTCTGTTGACATTATAATCCTTGTGAGCACAGCTGGAGCATTTC
The DNA here is from genome assembly GCA_013400215.1 of Cisticola juncidis. NCBI lineage: Eukaryota > Metazoa > Chordata > Aves > Passeriformes > Cisticolidae > Cisticola > Cisticola juncidis. The sequence goes on from VXBR01008736.1 coordinate 4,748, forward strand.
ATGAACGGTAGCAAAGATACTCCATTGATTTACTGCCTTGGTATTCCACCAGGAGTCCATGTTCTGTGTCGTTGGCTGCAAGACACAAAAAATAACTCGGTGAACTTCTAATTAAGGCATTGAGCTCCTTGCCCATCTGGTAAGAAAGGAGCTGTGCTATATGTGAGATGCTGCTGCTGCTGGTTTTATGGATTCTCCCCTATTTTTATAGCAGGGGGGCTTCAGGCCCAAAGAAGGTCCTGTGGGCTATAAACAGGATAAACTCTGAAGTCACTCCCTGACCCTTCCAGCAGTGTGGGATGGCAGGAATTTTCATGTGTCTCCCCTAAGCTCTCCCCGAGCTCCTTTTGGTCCCACTTTTGCAGAAACCCTTCCCAGCTTCATCACTCCTCAGGCACAAAAAATACTCATCCTATTGAAACGGGGAGCCCACGACTCTGCTCCTGGGCATGGAATAAACCTTTCCCTTCCCTGCGGGGCCGGTCCCCGGGCGCAGCATGCACGAGAGCAATTTGGGAGCCGTGCTCTTTCTCGTCTCGCCCTGGCTCCCAGGCGGAGCTCGGCCGTGCTGCCAGCCCCCGCTGACCTGAAGACTAGAGTTCCCTAGATTGTTTCCAGTTAGCCCCGCTGAATGAATAGCCCCGGCAGTATTTTTGGGGTGGTGACTCACCACAGAGTCATGAACGGCCCGTTAAGAGACCATCAAAAGCCCACTGGCCAGAAGGTTTTTGTTGTCCTGCCTCCAACACGGTTTTTATGTTGTCCAAGCAGAGAGTTGGGACTTAAAAGGCAGCAGACGAGAGGTGCAGCCCCTGAGCTGACACCATTCCTGGTTATCCCAGCCTACAGCAGCAGCCAGAACAGCCTTCCCAGTCATTGCAGGGGCTGCCGAGGTGCCAGCCAGGACCTCCACTTGCTCACCTGCCTGCTAGTTCCAGTGGTACTTCAGGCAGATGAATGGCATGGAAATGCCAGGGGTTAGGGATGAAGGTGTCTTTGCAGATCTGGTATCAAGTGTGTCAGTCATATTTTCTTTTTTAACCTTCAGGAAGTACTTCATAAGCTTTATTGATCCTCTCAAAAATAACATCAGGCTGCCAGGGTTTGTTATCAAAGCTCTTTGTACCTCTGAGTGCGATGAGATTCAAGGACTTGGGCAGGACCAAGGACTTGGGCATCTTTACTGGTGTTGGTGCATTGTCTGGAATCAAAAAAGGGCTCAGAGCAGCTGTAATTCTGGAGCTGTGTTATATTTGGACAGAAAGACAGCTGTGAAAAGGAAAAAGTGGTGTATGTCCATTTTTTTGTCTGAACACATGGCTGGAGATGCAGCGCTTCAATAGAAGGTGTTGCCTGCTTACCTTCCTTCACCTCTGACATTTGTCATCTTCACTGGGCTCCAAACCTCGGCAGCACTTGGGTTTCCAATTTTCCATCTCTTTCTGAGCCAGAGGTGCAGCTGGTCAGAGCTCTGCTCAAGCCACCTGGCCCAGACCTGCCGAGATGTCTGTTGGCACATCCAAGAGCCCAGTGACACTAATCCTACTGGATAATTCTTTGCAGGACCCACCAGTGTTCCATCTGGCACACATTTTTTGGGACTGAATGCTCCATGGCAATAGGAAAATGCTCTGGAATTGCCCTACCCTGAGCAAGGCTGGGTCCCAGCTCAGCAGCAATCCCTCCCTGGAGGCGATCCCCCAACCACATCTTCTCAAAAGTGGGCCACTAGAGACAGGAAATAAGTCAAAGGAAACTCAAGACAAAACCTCTGAGCCTGGAAATCTCACAGGGAGAGCCAGATCTCTCCTGAACCATTCTCAGTGTTGCAGGGTGATGGAACAGGTCTGAACCCTGTGAGATGTGCAGCTCTCCTGACAGAATCTCCCAGTTCGACTTCCCAGAGTTGCCCTGTATCCTGTGAGAAGCCAGAAAAGTTTCTGGCAGCACCAGACAGGACCCCAAGAACAAAATTCTGTGTGTTTGTGGACTTGTTGCAATAATTTTATCCCCATCAACTCGCTCTGAACAACTGGGTGGAAAGAGTGGCTAAGGACAGAAAGGCTGCTTCATGATTTAGCTGAAAACCTCTCTCAAGAGCTGCTCAGTGCCTTCTTTCTGAAACTGTTTAGCTGTGGTTTCTCTCACAGGCATGAGGAGGAGGAACTCTTACCATAGCTCACTTTCAGAACAAGAGAAAGTTTTCTAGTCCATGTATGGCTAAAGACTAAGTGCAGTGAAGCCACGAAGCATTCCAAATATTGCTTCTTGAAAGGAATATCTTAGCATTGTTCTTGTTCAACAAATCAAATATTCCACCATATTCATTCCTCTTAGAGCCCTGATTCCAATTTAGTGAAAAAAGTGGAGAAAAAATCTCCCAGTATCTGATTTTAGCAAAATAATGTCATGTAAAATAAAGAGAGTGTGAGGTTTATGACTTCTTATTTGGTAGGGCTGGGGTTATCCAATGGGAGAAATACTACCAAAAATCCAGTGAGATATGGTTACCAGACAGGAATCCCAGGAGATTCTGTTACCACGCAGGAATCCCATGAGACAGTATTATCAAGAAGGAATCTGTAGTATTCAGTTCACCACAAGGCAGTAATATTAGATTTTTAGAATTAAATCCTGTGGTATCTTGTTTTATAAGAGTTGGCATAGGAGGGACAGAGAAAAATGCAATGGAGGAAAGATGCCTCCCTGGAACCTGAGCTGGGAGCCTTAATTGTTACACTGATTTCCAGCTCAAATGAAACATTACAAATTTTTCCTCATGGTTCAGAGATATTTTTACTCCACATGATATAAATAATTTCCTAATGAAATATATTTTACTTTTTTTTCCTTTGCTTTTACAAAATACAGGTTCAAACATTAAAATGCCAAGGCGTGAACACTGACATGGCTGGTTTCGATTGGTGTACATGTAATCTGGATTTATTTATATGTCATGGGCTTGCTTTTGCCATGAGCAGTATTATTTTGTTAAAAATAGGTGAAATGGGTGTTTTACATCAGCACCAAGCAAGCTTGTGAGCTGTTCAGAGCAATGCCGTTCACTGCAGGATTTTGTGATGCCTCATGCCATGTCTGCAGCATTTCAACAACACAGAAATGTTAGGGAATTGTTTTCCTCAGTATCTTTGTTGTTGTTTTTGTTTTGATTTTGGGTTGTTGTTTTGCTTTCTGGATTTTGTGGGGTTTTTTGTAGTAACAGTGGCACAAGAGGGGACTGGACATCTGTTTCAAGAAGACCTGATTTAATTTCAGGCTCTCTCAGGAGTTTGGCCACCACATCTGTGAGCTGTGAGAGCAGTGATGGAGAGGGTTCTGAGAAAGCTGCTGCCAACATGCACAAAGGAGGAGACCTAGGCTTGCTGTTTTCACCTGATAGCAACAGGTAATTCTGAATGCTCATCATCTTTTAAATAAGTGTACTGTTTTGCCTGCCTGTACATCTGTATCAGTATTTAATCAGATAAAATCTGGTTGAGGACAGAAATCCCTTCAAAGCAAAGAGTTTAGTGTGAAGAGGCAGATCAATTTTGTGATTAGCCTGAATAAAGGCTGGGTATGTGTTAAATTAGGACCTAAACCCAAATTCGTGTTGTATTTTGATTCATCTGTATTTCTAAACAGGTCCTTTCAGAGAGAGATCTCTGTGCTTTGGCAGGTGAGGGACACATGCAGGGGGTCACAAACTCACGTGGCTCCACACAAAGTCAGGAACCACAAAAGGTCACAGATAGTCAGGATGGTTCATCTCCTTAAAATTGATTTTATGGACAAAGGAGATTGAAAAAAAGGCAGCACTTTAGGTGAAAAGTGAGAAGTGAGAGTGGAAACCTGCTGAAAAAGAGCATTGCTGGGAAATTTTAAAAAGGAAAAGCCAGCAAAGGTGGATTCCATGGGTTGAGAGCCATGAAATGGCCTTGCAGATCCTTGTGGCTGCTTGGATCCAGCCCTTGGTGTGACACATGGTCCTACACCCTCCTGGCTGTGCTGGCAGCAAAGGTGTCACACCTTTGTGGGACACTGCCAGGTATTCCCGGGGCACTTTGAAGCTGGGGAAGGGCTTCTCCCTGGCATTCAGCTGTGCTCACAGCAAGCCAAGGGAAATGAAAAAAGAGGAGGTGGCAGGAAGGAATACAGAACTCAAGAGGCATTAGCCTGTTTGCTGTGTTTGGGAATACATCTGCTTGAGTGCCTGTGAACAAGAAAGAGGGCACAGCTGAATGGCAGGCTTAAGGAAAAGTCAGCTGAGCTTCAGAAGAGGGTGTACAAACACTGATCAGATCTTAGCCCTAAAAGACATAGCCAGACAATGCTGGGAAGACCCCTGAATGTGCTAAGTGGACCATTGGAAAACACAACACCTATAGAGGGGGTGTCAGTGGCACAGAGGGAGGAGGAAGATTACACCAGAGATTACTGGGATGACAGATGGAGAAGTTACTGGATCCACACTGGGAGAGATGCAAATCACAACCCCTGGTGCTTTTGTGATAAGGATTTCAAGCAGTAGGTAATGGTTTGGGACCATTAGCTCACAGACCGTGGCTTTACCCGTGGATGCTGATGGATTGCAGCCTGGGGACTGGAGGATGGTGTCACCCCACGTCCTGGGGTAGCTGAACCTCCCTCCATGGGCTCTGTGAGCAGCTCAGGGCACTCTACACATCTCTGCTGCACTTTTGGCTCAGGTATCACACATACCTCTGCCCAGAAGCCTGTGGAAATTTTAAGTGGGAACATAGCCTGTGAGTGAATCTGCAATGAAATTCATTCTCTGCGTGCAGTGACCATTTTCACGTGTTGCTACAAGAGAGAAAAGTCAAATGACTGAGTTGTCTTGGAAGGATTAACAAACTCAGTGCATTCAACACCAAGCTGAGAGCCAGGACAACAGTTCATGGATCTCTTGAGACAATCTGTCAGGGAAATCTGTATTCATGTACCATTTCACAAAGTTTGTCTCATCCTGCTTAGCTAAATATCTTCTTGATATAATGCACTTCTGTTTGCTTGTACTGCAAAGAACTAATTCTCATCTTCCTCGTTTCTCACAAATAACCCTCACTGGCTTCAACCTCACCAGCAGCACCTCCCGTGCTTCCCTGCAGCACGTATTTTCAAAACCTTGACTTGGGAGCTGCCAGTTTTGGTAGGAGTGGTGTTTTTGCAGAGAGACTTGGTGGGCTCAGGCGGGATTTTGGAGCAGCCTCCATGGCAAGTCACAGGACTGAGACCCGGAGCAGAAATCTGGTCCCGAATTTGGTTTGGGATTTATTGCTCAGCAACTTGGAGCTCAGCGAGCCAGCAGCTGGCTCTCTAGCCAAAACACACCGGCAAACAGAGCAAAAGTGTCATGGTAACAGTGACACAGAGCGTGCTGCAATGGCACCCTGCTCTCCGGAGGGAATTCCTAAGTGGTACCACAGTAAAAATTAGGGCTAAGAATAACCTTAATAGTAACTATTGCTGCTACTAATAATAGCAGTAATTATATTTATGCTGTAACAACAGTGAGATATATTTGGCTGGGATTTGGTGATTCCAAATTTCTCTTTGAATGCGTCTGGCAGATTTCTTTGTGACCTTTTTGTTGAGGTGTTGCAGCTCCTTCAGCAGTCTAGGGTTAATCCATGAGCAAAGGCATTCTGCATTTTTACCTCTGCAGGTGATGGAAATGTCATTCCCTTATCCCTAATCATCACAGAAGCTTTAGAAATATGTAACTTATAGTATTATGCAAATTATAGCAATATTTAACTTTGAGTCATATGCAACTTTGTCATAAATGACAAGGTACAGTGTAGTGATGCAGGAATAGCACCATGGCAGGGCATTCCCAAAAGGGAAGAAAAGAACTCCTGAAGCCACTTTGCCAATATGATGAAATCATGATCCCTTGTATTTGGGAACTGACCCTGCAGCCTGTGTCCATGTTGAGTTGAAAGCACCAGGAAAATTCAGAATGGGTTGCAAACCATCCCTCAGGCTTGGTAAAAAACAGTGGGATTTTGCTGCTATTAAATAATAATCTACAGCAGAGTGTGTGAGGTTTGTTCCTATGGTTCTGAATTATGATTGCACATACAAAGCTGGCACAGGAGGGAGTTTGGGGTAGTTTTTTGGATATACACTCCTCAGTTTGCCTGCTGCAGTTTAGATAAACTACTGTGATGACAGAGAGGGGTGGAGAGAAACTTTCTAAGTTCTGTCAAAATATATTGTACAACAGCACTTGCCAGCACAGCTCTTCTCCCCTCTCTCCTTCATCTTCCCAATTTTTCAGCAGTGGCCCAGCCAGGAATTCCATCCACTCTCCTAGCCTCAGGTAGAGCCCACTCCAGCAAACACCCACCTTCCCTGGGGTCCTCATGACTTAAGTCATAGAATGATTCTTTTTTTTTTTTCCCCAGAAAAAGAATAATGAAAACAATAATGATAATATGTATGGTGTTGTGGGCAACGGAAATGGCCTTTTACAGTAAGAACTATTGTACCATTATTATGTTACTTTGTCTTCCAATCCAAGAAATGCTCATAAAGACTCCAATGTTTTTCCTTTTTCTGAAATCCTGCATTTGAACTTCAAGTGACAAGTAGCCTCCTACTGTGCTGGCCCAGCAGCTCTCAGGAGTGCAAATTTGAAAATTAAAAAGTGGAAAGGAGGGGAGAAGGGGGAAAGAAGGCAGATAATTTTGATAGTATATATTTTTTTAATGACAGAATCCTTTTTCATCCAATACCAGAATTTAGTTTTCAACCACTGAAATCAATAGATGCTCTTAAAACCCCAGATTAGTTTTGTAACACCTCATTCCAGCATTATGAAATTTCACTGGGGAGCCAAAAATATTTGTTTCCCTGTTCCAGAGCAGTGCTAGATGGCCATGAAGGCACTGAAAGCAGCCCCTGAGATTTTTGCCTGCCTCTTTAAACACAGAATGAGCTGCATGCAGCGTGTCCCTGGCAGGTCACTGGGAGCACTGCTGGGCTCCTTTTGTGGAGGAGGGTGTGCTCCAGGGGTTATTATAAGACTCCAAGACTTTGGGGTTCGCAGGGCTTTTTCTGGCCGTGTCACCGAGCGGAATATTTTGTGACTGGATATAGCACGTGGCAAATAGCACAGCAGTGACTGCACAGCACTGTCTGAATTCCCTGGGCAGGGAGTTTTCCCTTCGTTGTGTGTTGTTCCCATCCCACTGTCCTGGTCCCAGCAGCTCTCCTGTGCATCCTCCATCCCCGCCAGTGTCGATAATAATGCTGCAGAGTTTTGAAATCCAAATAATCACCCTCGGTGGGTGTGCTCTGATGAAAAAACTGTCTCTGGTGATGATTTGGGAAGGCTGACATGGAACGGAGACTGGACAGAGCCAGAGAATAAAGCAGGGATTTATTGAAAGGCCTTTAGGGTACACCTTGAGCAGGACAAGAGCCTGGCCAGGGCTACATCCAAGGTGAACTTGGAATGGTCAAAAAAATGCCTGACCAGTCACAAGGTCTCACACTTTGGTAAGTTTTGGTCCAATTGCTTATTGGGGTTTAATTGTCCAATTAGACCTTCAGATTATGAATCCTTCTTGTTTTCTCTCTTCAACCCACCCTTGTTCATGCTTTTGGGCTGAAAGTTGTCCTTGGTGTGCAGCAGGAAAAGGATTTGTTCTGTGTCCCTGCTCTGTACAGAGAGCTCAGCAGCACTGACTGTGAGCTCAGAGCTGCACCCTGGGCAGCACAGAATCTGAGAATATGAAAGCGAAAATTTAAGTCATCACTTGTAGGGATCAGACTTTGTGCAGCTACAGCTTATTTTGTTTTATTCCATTGTCCCAGGAGGTTACACTGAAATGAGCTCAGTGGCATCTTCTGTGCAATAACTGACCTGTTATTTCTGGGGTGTGGTAGCAAAGGGAAAATGTCAGGGAAAAGCTGTTTGGACGTGCTCTTCTGGGATGTGGCAGCTCAGAGGTCGTAGATGGCTATGTTCTTGCACTCAGCATTTGTAGGACACACACATTCAGGAGGGACACTTGGCTGAACTCCAGTCAGTGGAGGGAATCACAGATGGGAATCACTGGAAATTAATAAAAATGCCAAAGCCTTCATTCTGTTTTTGACTGCCTCATTTAAGACTGGTTTGGGTTTTTTTTCCCCCTCAAGACAATCTTCAAATTGGTCATTTCTAATTTGCACTTATCTCCTTCTGCTTATTAATAAGCAGTCCCAAGCCAGGTAAATATCTGAGCTAATTCCCTGGGGATCTCTTCCTGCAGAGCTTGTTGGCAGGATGGAAACTGTATATTCTCCTGGTCCAAAGATAAACATATTCTGAAAATTAATAATCTTCACTATTCATTGCTGAGAGCTGAGGGGGCTGCGTGGCTTTGTGGAGCAAATTGACTCAGAGCCTGGTTCTGTTCCCTCTTTCACCTACGGGAACAAAAGCAAATCCTGTGGGAAATGTGCTCTCAGAGCAGCATGAGGAATCATCCAAGAGGAGATGAGCAGCCTTTATTGCATTCTTTTGCTTGGCATTTCTCAAGGTGCATGGATTAATTCCTGTAATGCTGATGTTTCTGTAGCTCTCAAAGCTTTATCAGTGAGGTGAGAAAGATGGGAGTAAAAATAGTTAATATTAAAATGGCTGGTTAGAACAAAGTTGCTCTTGGGCCTTGAATAGCAAGGGGAATTAAATGATTGAATCAAAAATCAAGCCATGCCATCTCTGCTGGTTTCTTGGTGTCAAGGGGACTTTTCTGGGCAAGGATCATTCATCCAAATCTTATTTACTTGTAACTCGTGTGATCCGAACTCGGAGTGGGAGCTGGCTCCCATTGTGACCTGCCAGGCCTGTTATTCAACAGCACAAAGAGGGTGAGCAGCAAAACCCATGGCAAATCCCCTGGACAGCTCTGCTGACAGATTGCTGACATGTCTGCTGACAGGTAACTTGTTTTACACACTGCTGCAATGTGCTCCTCAACTGCAGAGCTCAGTTGTGGAGACCCTCTCAGCTTCACTTTCCAAAGGAAAGGGAAGAAAAATACATCTTACCTGACTTACTGCAGCTGTCACTACCCTCAAATAAGACAGAGTTTGGAGAGTAACCTCCATGCTGGTTGATCTTCAGCCTCTAGAGCTGTTACCTGTGCGTGGTTCATGGTTTGCAGTTTGCTTTTCAAAAACTCACCTGCCAAAACCCTACAGATGCTTCTGGCTGGCTCCATCAGGAGCAATGTCATGCTGACCTGGTTTTATACCCGTTTTTAGGGCTTTTGTGTGCCAGAGTGAAAGGTAAAGCTGTTGCCACTGCTAATAGCAGTGGTGGTGTCAGAAAAGCAGAGGATTTGTTTCACAGTTGTGACACTAAAGGTCAACTGGAAAACTGGTCTCCTGCATGCTCGGAGAGGTTATGGATTGTACAGCTGTGTCCATATATGTTCTGACAGGTTCTAAGTGGTGCTTTGCTAGGGAGTTTTAAAATTCAGCAATACACGTCATTTGCTTACAGCAGCCAGTTTTCTTCACTTTAGCCACGGGTAAAAAAATGATTCATGCAAGGGAGACCACATGTTGAACAGATTGGTGTAAACTAGTTATGCTGCGTTCAAAGTCAGCTAAAACATTCTCACACAAAAAGTCAACTTAAGCTACTATTTCCCACAATAATAATAATAAAAATAAGCTTAACAAACACTTGTTCTGATTCTCAAACCTCATTTTCTATTACATTTCCTTTCACCAGTTTTGCTTGGCAGAGTGCCGAGTAATGTATCAGCAGAAGTATGTGTGTCATAATCTGATGAAAGGAAAAAATGTGTATTTTTAGTTTTAAAGTGTTTATAATTTCAATAGGTAAAAAGCATACAGGACAAGGAAGGGCAAAACAGCCCATGCTGAAAAGTCAGCAGGGAGTATGAAAGTATCAGTGTGTGAGCTTCAGCCTCAGAGTGAGCCTGGCTGGGAATAAACATTTCCCAAGACCAACATTAGTGACTGGAGCCTCCTGAGTGTATTTCTCCATCTGTGCTCTGAGCAAACTTTGGTTCATACTACGTGAGTGTGAGGGGTATGGGGCTGTGACAAAACCCCAGAACACCTCCAAAATTATCTGCCTTGACTGATGGCTTCCCACTGTCCCACCCCACTGATGCTCTTCAGTAACACAAATCCAGGTGCTCCTGAGGGCTCCTCAGATCTCTTCCTTCCCCACTCATCCCACACCCAGCTGAGGTCTGGGGATGTAACTTCCACAAAGGTCCTGAGGATGGATGAGGGAGCAGAACAGCTACAGGAAAAAGGTGAGGACAGTGGCCAGCAGGAAGCACACACAGCCAGAAGAGCTGATAAAGGAGCAGAAGCCACAGAGCAAAGGAAACTGCTGGAAATGCAGAGCAGTGCTGACAGTGGCACTGGAAATTTTTGCTCTGGACAACACACAGCGAAAGGAAAAGTGTGGACAAAGCTGCAGCCTGGAAAACAGGTGGAGAAGCAGGAGATGTAAGAGATTGTCTGGACTTGCTGTTTGACCTGAGAGCTGTTCATATGCCTGGAGGACAAGGCCTGCCATGACCACGTCAGGTTGCTTGGTGAGTGTCCCTGAGTCTTCCAGAGGAGCCTTGGGAGGTCAGTCTGAGTCTCCCAGAAGGCCCCACCACCTCAGAGCTCTGCAGTGATGCTGCAGGAACATCAGCCCATACAGGGCACACAGTTCAGGCACAGCAGCCTGGAAAGGGCTGCCATGGCATGGAATGGAGCACCCAGAGAGCCAGAGCTCTGGGCTGTGATCTCCCAGCTCTCCTGGGCACCCACTCCTGCAGCAGGGGGTGCAGTGAGCAGCGTGGACAGCAGCTGGGAGGGGGATTGCAGCCTGGGAGCTGCTGAAGCCCTGCAGGAACCACACAGACAGGCACAGCCCCATCCCCTCTGGTCTGTAGCACTGCAGGAGCTCCCCAGGAGCACAGGGAGGAGCTGCTGGAAGCATCCACACCCATCCCGAGCCAAGCTGTGCTCAACCTCTCACTGAACCCATCCAAGCCCATCAGAGAGAGGTTTTTGTGCCCTTGCTGCCGGTGCCATCCTCCTCTGCCCCTCTCCATGGAACAGAGCCTCCTCTCCGGGACCACCGCCCCTGCTTGCACAGGGGGGCAGCCAGACGTGAAGGGCACAAAGCTTCCCCAGGCTCTTCTCCCTTCTGCAGAGTGCTGGCTGCTTCTCCTTCAAAACTGTAATTAAAGGGGGCATAGGCAAAGCTGGGGTGCCTTTTTACCATGTCTGATAGCCTGAAAACAGGGTGAATGGGATTTTTTCACCTCAGTATCCTTCTCCATGCCCCTTTCAGCACAGCCCCCCACCCTTCCAGACCAAAGGGTCTCAGTGAAATATTTGCCTTCAGGAGAAAAGCTCATGAGCAATAACTTTCAGGGTCGTTTACATCTATTTATTGGAGTTAATAAATATGTAAATTGATTTTTAGATTGTGGACCCAGATCCTTTTAGAAAGGCAGACACAGAGCCTGATTTAGACGGCTGCTAAGCCATTGCAACTAGAAAATAATGCTGTAAAGATTCCTTCTTCTTTTCCCTTCAGAATCCACGATATGGGGCTTGAACCTGGGTATGGACCTGAATTTTGTGGATCATTTCTTCTTTTTCATACTTCAAACCTAGAGGAGTTTGGAAACAAGAGTTGTCTGAACTGTGACATCCACATATGCTTTTTAGGGAAGAGAGCCAATACATAGACGGAGACGTTTTACCTGGTTTAATATCTAAATTATTGCTGGGAAAGTGTCCACCAGGAGTGGGGACACACAGCAGCAGAGCATGGCATGATATGGAAGATTGAGAATTAATTGTGGGATGATCTGGGGACACCCAACTCCCCTTCATTGCCTGAAAGCTGATGGCACTTTGGAGGGACAGTTCCTCTCTCTGGCCTGGACTGCCTACACTGGTTTTTGGCTTCCATGGGGAATATCCTGCTTTAATGGTTTCCTCAGCCAAGAATTTCTGACTGGCAATGTCTGTGTTAGATCATAAAGACCCCGAAGATGAACGTCTTCCACCTGTCATTTACACCTGGTGCAAACTGAAAGTGGAGTAGTTCTGCTTTGCCTCCATCCCTGTGGGGTTTTTTCCCAGGTGCAAGCAAGAAAAACCAAAGAGTTTTGTAGCAGCAGGACCAGGCTTTCATAGGAAGCATGAACACAGGCTCACACATTGTGAATATGGACAGCTTGAAAGCAACCCCAAACCTCCTTGTTTCATTTTTAGCTGGAAACTCATAGCTTTTCCTCTCAGAAAAGTTCATTGAAAGCCTTGATGGAAAGACTGATGTCTAATCCCGTGGCAGGATTAAGAATGGAGCTGCAGAAGCATCCCTTATTAATCTGTGATATTGTGGCAATGTCACCTGATATTCTCTTGATGCTTTAGGTTTTATCTTTGCTGTATTTCAGACTCTGTGCTGCCCAGGGTTGCAGCTCTGAGCTCACAGTCAGGGCTGTGAGCTCTGCACAGAGCAGGGACACAGAAAAAATCCTTTTCCTGCTGCACACCAAGGACAACTTCCAGGCCCAAAAACACAAACAAGAGTGGGCTGAAGGGAGGAACAAGAAGGATGGGACCTCACAGCCTGGAGCTGGAATTGGACAATTAAACCCCAATGTGCAAATACACCAAAACTTATCAAAGTGTGAGTCCTTGTGACTGGGTGTCCATTTTTGTGACCATTTTGGGTCCACCCTGGGTACAGTCCTGGCCAGGCTCTTGTCCTGCCCAAGGTGTACCCTCAAGGCCTTTCACTAAATCCGTGCTTTATTCTCTAGCTCTGCCCAGTCTCCGTTCCAGATCAGCCTTCCCAACCCATCACTCTGTGGAGGTCACCATTTAGGACCTAACCTTGTAAACCCATGGACTGGGAGCCTAACAGGGTGTTCTAGGACCCATTTCCTCACTTCCCAAAGGGATGAGGGTATCATCCCTTGCTGAGCCTCCGGGGCACATCCCTAACTGGGAGTTTGAAGGTGCTTAGAGTTCACACTGCTTTGGGCAGGCAGAGCTGCTCTCCGTGGCAGTAAGGCCAAGCAGACCCAGCCCTGGCCCATCAGCCAGGGGCACTGGGCCACCCCCGTGCTGCAGGAGGGAAGCTGCTGGGTAGGTGTGTCAGCAGAAGTGCCACTCCTTTTCCTCAGCCCTCAGAAGGTAAATAAACTTAATCCCAAATTCACCCGCTTCTGTTTGCCAAGAGCAAATAATGCAGGGTTTGAAGTGAGGTGGGATCACACCGACCTGAGGATCATGGGGAGGAGAAGGTGCCCAGCACAGCCCTGAGGAGCAGGGCAGTGTCCAAGCCTGGGAGCAGCTGCACAGCCTCTGCACCCAGAGCTGAGCCACTCAGCAGCTGCAGGAGGGGCTCTGCATGGACCTGGTGCAAATAAAAACGTAACAAATCCCCCCGTACATTTCATATCAGTGGATTTCATAGAATCACAGAGTTGTTAGGTTTGGAAGGGACCTTAGAGATCATCTCGTTCCAGCCCACTGCTCCACTCGACCAGGCTGCTCAAAGCCCCGTCCAACCTGGAACATTCCGAGGGATGGGGCATTTTCACCTCCACAGCGAAAACATTGACATTGCCTTGTCTCTGAACACACACAGAGCAGTGAACTCGCTTGAGGCTGGGACAAAACTACACGGAGCAGATTGCAATCACCCCCAAAGCAGCGGCATGTGCACCTCACAAGAAGAAAGAAAAGCACATAATCTAAGTTTGCTCAGGTTTAGCGAAGGTCAGAGATTTTCGCACCTAGGTGAGCTGTCATCTGCCTTGGGGCAATTCTCCTTTCTCTCGCATCCTTTGCTGGAACAGCGGGAGAGCTTTACTGGCGTGAAAGACTAAACTGGCTTCAGGCTGTAAAGGACTTGAGTCACAAACCACTTCTGCCCCCTCCCCCGAAACACACTTTCGTATTAATTCAGGACCTTCCAAAATATCCTAACGTCTCCTCACCTGTTTGTGCTGAAAACCTGTTGAGGGCCGAGGCTTCAGATATGGGAGGTAACAAAATATGTGGGATTTGCTCTAAGCAGAGCAGTTCTAAACTGATGGGGTCAAAACTTCTCCTCCTTTCAAACACGGAGCTCCATTTCCAGGAACCTCAACCAAATGAAGCAATTACCTAAGAACAAAAGCGTCATTAAAACACAGCAGCAGCAGCATCTAAGTAAAGATTAAAAGATTAAAAGATAACCATTCCATTCAAAAGTGCGGCAATGCTTGCACGGGTGGGCAGCTCCTAGGCTCTGGAATAAACTTGTGTCACCACAGCCCCTGTCAGGACAGTGACCAAGAGGGAGCTCCACATGCCTGGTAATCCTGATTTCTTAAAGGGCTGTTTAGAACCAAAAACTTTATCGCTGCTTTTGAACACTTGCTGCCTCTTAAAATGTTTTCTTGCTTATTAAAACTTCAGTCCTTTCCTTTGTTTTGGGTTTTTTGGTTAGGTTTTTTTATTGATTTTTTGTTGTTGTTGTTGTTTTGATTTGTTTTGGTTTTTGCAAGTTCTTTCATTTTTCGTTTCTAAAACCTCCCATTCAACAACTGTTTTGGCTTTTAATGAAGGGATTTTTTTTCTGCATCCAGCAAACTGTAAACCATGTCGCTTGGATACAGCAAAAAACTGAAATTCCACAGATTTACATAGTCATACATTGTGCTGGGGTGAAAGTGTGCTGGGCGTTCTTTGATTTTTGTGTCTTGCATTAGCATTTGCAGGCATTTGAGAAAGGGAAAAATATAAAGAAAGGAGATATAAAGGGAAAAGAAGAAAGAGGGAAAGAGAGGGAAAGAGAGGGAAAGAGAGGGAAAGAGAGGGAAAGAGAGGGAAGGAGAGGGAAAGAGAAAGAGACAAAGAAGGAGAGAAAGAAAGAAAGAAGGATAGAAAGAAAAAAGGAGAGAGAGAAAGAAAGAAAGAAAGAAAGAAAGAAAGAAAGAAAGAAAGAAAGAAAGAAAGAAAGAAAGAAAGAAAGAAAGAAAGAAAGAGAAAGAAAAGTTCTTGTGATGAACGCAAAATATGACCTTTTCTTTTTAAAAGTTTGTGCTGTCCCTCTTGTTTAGCACCAGTGCTGCTCACCCTCTCCCTTCAAGACGCTTCAGAGCTGTTAAGCATCTAGGGGTGATAATTTGACTTTCAGCTAAGCCGGAGGGCTGCAGCAGACAGCAGTAGGTGGTGATGTAATAGGTACCAACGCACATGGATATATAAATATCGTGGCTAGGGCTAAAGCGCTATGGCTGAGCAGCTATAGAAGAAGATCAGCACTTCAGACAAGACTCCTGGAGTTGAGATCAAGTTCAGAAGCTCTTGCTCCCGGGATTTCCTCTCCATGCAGCCAGCCCAGGAAAACCACAGATCCTTGGGGGACTGAGCACTAAGCTCCCTCCCTCCCTCTCCGCTTTGCTTTCTGGTTTTCTTTTTTCTCCTTTTTTTT
>VXBR01008736.1:20769-48263 GCA_013400215.1 Cisticola juncidis
GGGGGTGGCGGGAGCCTCGGGTAGCGGGGCGGGCACGGACCCCATCGGGAGCTCCGGAGCAGCTCCTCGGGAGTTCGGGAGGGGCTCGCTGGCGCTGCTCAGTACCGCGTTGTCCCCTCACCGCCGTCGGCATCGGGTGTCGGAGTTGCCTCAACATCTGGAGGATCCGCGGTGCCGTGGGCCGCCCACTCCGAGCAGGGGCCGGGGCGAGTTCAGCTCTCCCCCAAACTTGAAAAGCATCTGCCGGGGACTTAACCCCGTGGCCCCACTACTCTGATATCCAACTGAAACAATAAGATCCAGGAACGGGGCTATAAGCTGCATGATGACAAATGTTTCATTTGCCCTAAGCACACTCTGGCTTATTTTAACCTTGTCTACACAAGAGGATGCCTGGGGGCAAAATAAAAATAGATACCTAGCTAAAAGAAGAGGTCTCAGCATGGGGCATAGGGCAGCACGTGGAATATGAGGCTGGGGTGCTGTGGCCACCCACAGAATCCCCTCTGCAGGGATGTGGGGATCCACACAGGGGGTGGCAGCCTGTGGGACTGTCACCACACATTCCAGGGCACACCCTTTTGTCCCCCTGATTTCTGCGTCTCCTGTGAAGGTCTGCTGGAAATTTCTCCTGTGGAAAGAGGCGTGGTGAGCATATTTGGGGTCAGAAGTGGACTCTTCGTGGCCATGAACAGCAAAGGCAAACTCTATGGATCTGTGAGTAGCCACTGTGTGTGTCTGGGAAGGGGACTGTGGTCAGCTGGGGTGAGATGTGTGCAAGGTGCTAAAAGCTGCCCAAGGCCCATCCTTGTCCCCTCCTGGGTCAGGCAGCACAGAGCAGCCCTTCCTGCCTTGCCAGCAGAAGGTGTGATGCCCAGTTATGCTGCTTACTGAGGTCTTGGAGCAAAACCCTCTCTTGTGCATCACACTTGCTTGGTTCTCCCATAAAAACTGTCGTCATCCAGCCATGGCTGCACATCTTGCCACCCTCACAGACCAAGCCTGGCTTAGCTCAGATATTTGTTATATCCAAGTACAAACAGCCTTAGGCAGGTGTGGCAGTCACTCACTCCATCTCTCAGAGGGCACTTGAACTTGTGGTCAGCCAGGCCCCCACAAGTGACCCTTTGTGGTGTGATGGATCAGTGACGTACTGATCACTCTTTGTTAATGCTCTTGAACAGACAGTCAATTCCTGTGGCAGTTTTCTTTACTTCTGTTTTATGAGAAGGAATATCCATTAGGAGACAATACAGACCTTCTTTTATGTGGCTCTTTGGAAAAGATAGAGACACCTTGAAAAATATCCTTGAGGTGGACAATAACAGGGTGTATCTTTGCCCATGTTGAGCTGTCCTCGTGCTTTTGAGTTCAGCCCTGTACAAGTGACTGTGATCAGCATAGTTTTAAACTCATGTTCCTGGCTCTCCTTCTTCACCCATGAATTTCCTATGTTGTGTTGCTCAAGGGAAGAAACTTGGGCTGAGAAGGAGCCAAACTATGTCAAAGTTAGCTGGGGCATTTTCACATGAAGGCATGAGGAATCCAAAATTATTTTCTGGGGCACTGGTCCGGTTACAGAGGATTTTGACTTCTATGGAAGCCGGACAGAATCAGTCACCAAAATGCATCCTTTCTTAGGGACACTGCTGCCTTGGTGTCCTGGGTAAAATAATCCCCAGTGCAGTGTTCAGTTTGGCAGGATGAGACCTCTCTCACAAGCCCCGAGGATTTGCCCAACAATAAGAGATGAGTTCATTTGTTCCTTTCCAGATAAGACACTTGCAAGGCCTGTCCCTCTTTTGTACATGCTTGCAAATGAAACCACATCCCTGAAAGCTTGCCTGCAGTCAGATCTGTTTTCCTGATCCATTAACCCACGTTATCCAAACCCTTCCTTTGATTTTAAATCTAAAGAAGCAAAAAGTGCTGTCCATGATGAGTGGCTTTAAAATGCCTCTTTCTCCTCAAGCAACATGAGAAAGTCCCAGTATTCTGACTTTCCTGAAGCCTCTCAGGCAGTTTATTGCTGGTGGGACAAGCAGAAGCAATGCAAGGAGCAGGAGCTCAGAACTGGGCTTGGGCCTTACCCACTTCAGCTCTGTTCAGGTGATCCTCTCCCTCCTTTGGGTGTCCTTCCCACCTTTAGGTGTGCCTGGGCACAGCATCCCTAATTGATCCTCTGGTTCCTGAGTCTTCTTTGAAGCTTCAGAGGCCACTTCAAAAGATTGCTAAGTGGAGGGGGCTCACCTGCACTTCTGTCCACAACACACCTTCTACACCTGGTAGCAAGAATATTTCCACACCTGATGTTTAAAATTCCTTCCCTCTCATTCTTTCCTTTTCATTTCAGGCCCATTTCAATGATGAGTGCAAATTCAAAGAGATTCTCCTGCCAAACAACTACAATGCTTACGAATCCAGGATTTATCCCGGGATGTACATAGCCCTAAGCAAAAATGGAAGAACAAAGAAAGGCAATAAAGTATCTCCCACAATGACAGTGACACATTTTCTTCCTAGAATCTGAGACATCTCCCTTCAGACCTACCTCAGCACAGGGGAAGATGCAGAACACCTTTGGGGAAAAGAAACATGGTGCACTTTTACTGGAGAGTTTTATGCAAGAGCAGGTGTAAGATATTTAAGTTAATTATTTAAGTCTGTATATATTGTCACGAAATTTATTTATAGTTACCTTTTTTTTTTAATTTCTGAGAACAAAACAAACCTCCAACCCAAGCTCTTTCATTTCATGGTGCAACAGTAGGAGTCTTCTGCTTCGTGGTTTATCTAATTCAGAGTTACCACAGGTGTGCTGCTACCCCGTGTCCTAAGCCAGGTGACATCCAGCTCCTGTCTCCCAACGTTTTGCACTGTTTGTGTGTTGCTCAGTGTCTGTTGTTGTACAGGTGTCAGTTTGTTTGTTTGTTTGTCTGTTTGGGTTTATTGTGGCTTGGTCCTCCCCAGCGCGTTTCCCGAAGCGCCGCCGGCTGCCAGCGCGGCTCCCGGCCCGGGAGCAGGAGGTGCCTGGCTGGGATGCCAGCCTAGAGCCACACACTCCATGCCTGATCCCCTTTGCTATTTCCCTGCCACGGGATCAGTTTACCCGGCACGGGAGCGCGGAGCGGCACAGCCACCCCGCAGGTCTGTTTTTAGAGCCGCCAGTGCTGAGCTCTGAGCCACCCCTAGCCCATCTCGGGGAGGCTCAAACACCTCTGTGGGCTCTTCAGATGGGGTTTGCTCTTCAGATCAACCATGGCCCTTAATGGCATCTTTTATTTGGTACAATTGCTTGGCATGAGGCTAAAAAATAACGTGTCTGTCTGTCCCCCAGCAAACGCTACAGTGAACCAGCTCTGCTCCACTCAAATCAAATTCCCTTTCTTACTTGGAGACTCCATTCATTTCTCAAAGTGTGGGGAACTCTACAATGCTCCTAAGTTGTCCACAGGGGAAAAGCATCTGCTGGTTTGTAGCAAACACAAGCTCCACAGAAAGAATTTAGATTGATGAGGAGGAATTCAGGTTGGTTTGTACTATTTATTATTTTTGCTGCAGTATTTGGAAGGAGAAATATGCTGCTTTTTTTTTTTTTTTCCTGTCTCATTCCCTGACGAAGCTGATTAATTTCTACCTCACTAACTCTCAAAGCCAGTCTCATAACAAATTCTGCATGGGAGGAAGGTACCTGCCTTCCTGCTTGGGCTTAAAGCTCTGGAGGAGGGCCTGGGGGAACAACCGTAATCCCAAATCTCTCTTTTTTTCCATATGTAGCCAAAAGTATTCAGGATAGAGTCGGTTGCATCCTATTTGAGCCTTGTCACGTTTGGGCTATCTTTACCCAGTGGTTTACTTTTAGTAAGGGTGATCATGGTGAAAATATTCGCAGGCAGCTGTCAGGCTGCAGTACTATATCGTCATCAAGTAACCCTATATTTTTCCTTATATATTGTGCAAGTGTAACTCATGTCTCTAATGTGATAAAGGAAGAGATAAGTTTGATTATGGGGGAATCCCTAAAAGGATTCATGTGCTTTTTTTTTTTTTTTTTCCTTTTTCCCTTTTTAAATTTTTTTTTAAAGATACTTCATCTTTGGGGCATCAATATGTTAAGTGGGAACCAGGACTAACTCCAATGTTTGATGACTTAGAGGATGTTTACAGACCATCTTTCAATCTAAACTTTTTATTTCCCATTACACACAAATCTTTGATTCAGCTCTCTTTTTTTCTTTTCCTCTTTACATTCCTACACAAAAGCCTTTGCTCCTTTGTAATGGTTTAGACCTGCCTGTATCCTCTACTTACACATGATCTTGAAGAGAAACTCTACTCACCAAAGTTCAGTAAGATCAGAGCAGACCAGGACCAGACCTTAAGGCAGCTGCCCTCATAGCAAAAATAATTAGGGAAAAGGAAATGTCACACCTAAGGATTTTAAATTTTTTTTTCTGTAAAATTGGGAATTTTCTGTACTTTCTGTGTTTTCTGTATGTGAGTAATCGTTGTGTATTTATCACCACTACCTCTGACAACTGATGATTTTGTTCCAGATTTCAGATAGCAAAATCAGACCACAAAGGTCTCTCTCTGGGAGTGGCTCTTCTTTGCCACTTTTCACTTCATTAAATCCACAACCAACGGCCTCACACAAGATATGTTCGGAGGTAGTTGTTGTAACTTTTAAATATTGTGATGCAACCTTGATAACAATGTTACATGGTATGAGCTTTCACCATTTACCAGAATCTGTCTGTAGTTTTATACAGGTGCTGTTCAAGACTGTGGTGTATGTGCTGTGCACACTTAAATACATAATAAATGATAAACGTTTACAATGCATGACACCCTGGTGTTGATGTTTTTAAACTCTTTACAACAGAATGCATCCTGCAAGGAAAGGAAGTGGGGAAAAAATGCTATTTCACTTTCCCAAAGCCTGGGGAGCCTTTGCACTTTTGCCAGCTACTCCAGGACTGACAGCCTGGATTTCTTACTCAGCTAAAGTTCCCCCTGCCAAAGCTGGAAGTTGTCCAGGAAAGCCCAGCTCCAGCTCGGTAACAGATACTCACCCTCGCATCTGCCACATGCTGCTGCTCTCACTTGTGTTCTTTCCCTGGTTATTAACAATGGCAGCATCCAAAATTAATGGTCAGGCACAGAAACCAGCTGCAGGGTTTATGTTGCTTGTTGTTAGCATTACAGACAAACCTGATTGCCTGGTTTGGGCTCCAAGGAGCGCTGCTTGCTGTGAAGTGTGACAGCATCAGTGCAAGAAACCTGTTTGGTTTGGGACTGGGTCTTTTTAAAATTAGTGTTCACACTCAATGTGTTGAACACAAATGTATTGAAATCTGAAGTGCTAAGTGACATGATATAGTGAGATTAGGAAATACTTCTTCACTGGAAAAAGAAAACATACTTGGAGAAAATATACTTTGGGTCAAAGCTCCCAAGGGAAGAGGTGGAGTCACTGTCCCTGGAAGCATCCAAAAAATGAGAATTTGTGGCACTTTGTGATGTGGTTTAGGGCACATGGTGGTGTCTGGTCAAAGGTTGGATCTGATGGTCTTGGAGGTCTTTTTGAACCCTAACGACTCTGTGATTCTTTGCACAGCTTTTATTTATAAATATTCACACAGGCACACTTGCACACATGCACACCTCATGTCCCATTCCCGTGTTTTCAGTTTTACCCCTTTCCCTACGATTAGGAAAGGTTTCAGAATGGGAGAGACAATGCTCAGGTTTGATTTTCCACACCCTGACAGCAAAGGACCATATGAAACAGAAATCCAGACCTCACCATACAGACTTCTCCACTTCATTTTCCACCAAGTGATGCTTTTTTTTCTGTTCCTGGAAAGGGGAAGGCGATGGATGAGCTGGGAATGTCCAGTGCTCTGCCTCTGAACAAGGGCATTTTCACTCCAAACTTGTACAGGCTCTATAAATACGTGGCACAGGTGGAGTTTTTATAACTGCACGAGTATAGCTGCAGCTCATTTAATGCTGCTATGAATAGAGGCAGAACAAATAGGCAGGCGGACATAATAATTTCTCATAATTAACTTTTTTATTTACAATGTTCTAAAAAGAACAAACACAAGTTTATCACCGCTGGGGCTGCCAAAATTAAAACAAAAAGTTGTCGCCGGGGCTAAAAACTTTTTTCAGCCTTGGGGGTAAAATTTTATCAATTACAATTTTCAGAATGGAGAGAAATCCTAAGGCTTGGCTGTAAGGAAGGTGAGGTTTCAGGGCAGTAGCTTTGCAGGCTCATAGGACCTGGAGTACTGGTGCTGCACGTGTCCCACCCACAGAAAAATATGGAAAAATACAGAAAAATACGGGAAAATGCAGAAGAATATGGAAAAATGCAGGAAAATACAGAAAATACAGAAAAATACAGGAAAATACTGGAAAATACTGAAAAATACTGGAAAATACTGGAAAATACTGGAAAATACTGAAAAATAGATGGAGCAGCTTGAGATGTCACAGAGGACTCTGGAGAAAGCTTCTTCCTCTGGCATTACCCATTTTTTGCTTCATTGCTAAGCCAGCTTTCATGGAATCATAGAATCATCATAGAATCATAGAATCATGGAATCATGGAGTAATCAAATCATAGAATCATGGAATCACAGAATCACGGAATCATCAAATCATGGAATGGCTTGGCTTGGAAGGGGTCTTAAAAGCCCCAACTCGTTGCAAACCCCCTGCCATGGGTAGGGACACCTTCCAGTGGACCAGGCTGCTCAAAGCCACATCCAGCCTGGCCTTGAACACTTCCAGGGATAACCTTTCCTCGCATTACCTTTCAAGGCAGTAAAATAAATGCATGAGAGATAAAAACCAATTTTAACCCTCCAAAAAGAAGGCATTGATAAGTCACAGGTTGCCACACTTCTGAGACCCCTGAGGGCATTGCCATGGCCAAAGTTCCTTCCTACAGAACATTTGTCTGCACAGAACAACAAAAACCCTTTCCTGAGGATGCTTTCTGCAATCCAGGCAGGTTCCCCTGCACCCAGGGATGATCCAGCCTGTGGGATAAGCAGGAGGGGAGCTGTGCCAGCCTGGCCCTGCACCCTGCCCTTGCTTGCCAGGGGAAAGACAGCGACTCCAAGCCTCATCCCTTTGGTTTTCCAGTTTTTTTCCAAGGTTTCCAGCCTTGCCTGTTTCAAACAACCCGTGCTGAGCACTCTGTGACTCACCCGTGGCAGCTCCCAGGCTGTCTGTATCTGACCCGCGCTAATAAAAATCAGCATGACAAAACACTGCCCCGTGTATAAATAGCTGAGGGTTTTTCAGAGCGGGTTTATGGTGCCGGAGCGGGCTGTTCACACTTTACCACTTGGTTTCCACCGCAGCCTGTGAACTGGCCATGCAAGTGGCCAATTAAAGGCACTCTGCTAAGGGCTGGGGAGGCTTTTGATAATGACCAGCGAGCACCGCAGCGAGAAAGTTAAAAGGAATTCCCTGAAACGCTGTAGCTTTCCTTTTGCAAAGTACCTTTACTTGCCAAGCACAGAGAACGGATTTTTAATGCAGGAAAGCCAGTGTGAAGCTAAAAAAAACAACCACCAAAGCAAAACCACCCCAGTTCTCCTTCCACTAAACAATCTAAAAATGGATGTCACAGTGCAAAATCGTAATGCCAAGCTGCTATCAGGAAATACAACATGCCAAAGTGGGACACGGCACAATTTCTGTTCCCTGCATGTGAGTCATGACCTGCAGACTTCAGACAAGAAATATTTCCCTGAACCATTTGGTTTAAAAATTTGATTGCTTAAAAATATTGTCCAGGGATTGTGTACCACCTGTCACTTCAGGCGAACAATTACTTAAACAATGTCGCTTGCTTACATCAGAATTTTCATCAGAAGTTCCAAGGCCAGGATGGAACAACCTGGGCTAGTGGAAGGTGTCCCTGCCCATGGCACAGGGTGGAATCAGGTGGTTTTTAAGGTCCCTTCCAAGCCAAAGCATTCCAAGATTCTGCTCTCCTAGACACAATCCACTCCAGCACCCTCTCATGGGCAGGGACACCTTCCACTAGTCCAGGCTGCTCCAAGCTCCATCTAACCTGGCCTTGGATGCTTCCAGGGATCCAGGGGCAGCCACAGCTTCTCTGGGCACCCTGTGCCAGGGCCTCTCCACGCTCACAGGGAAGGGATTCTTCCCAATATCCCATCTAAACCTGTCCTCTTTCCATTTAAAGCTGTTCCCCCTTGTCCTACCACCTTGTACCCTTGCCCAACATGCTTCTCCATCACTTCCAGGGCCTCTTTAGGTACTGGAGGGAGATCTAAGGTCTCCCTGGAGCCTTCTCATCTCCAAGGGGGACTGCAAGGTCCAGCCCTTCCTTCCTGAATGCCCAAACTCCATGAAGTGTGATGAAGACAGTGAGCACCCAAAAATTACCTCAGCTGAGGATGTGTGATGGGTATAAATGGCTGATAATGACAAGCACTATGAAAAATCATGCCAGGAAGGTTTGAACCTGGGCAGTTTACATTAATTCAACTTTTTGACACTAATATCCCCGTGCTTTTAGCTCTTTGTTTCCAAGCTGTCATAAATAGTCTTCAAAATACGTTCATTAATATATCAAAATTTGTGAGACATGAAGATTCTGGGTTTGCCAGAGCATGAGGTCATGGAGCTTGGGGCTGAACAAAGCAAAATGAGGAAGGGGTGCTGATTTATCGAACAGCCTCTGTACTGGGCACTGAGAGAGGCTGGACTCCTGACAGAAAAAAAAGGTGATGCATGACCAGATTCTAGTTTCAAAGCAGGTTTAATCGAGTTTTTCTTAAATTCTGAGTGCTGGATTGACCTCGGATAACCTCTGTGTGTACATGCAATAGCATTTTATTACTAATGATAGTATTTTATTGTGGGTAGGTACAGGAGCAGCCATCCTCCATGACTCCCCAGGCTGTGTTGACCTTCACTATCGTTCATTCACACTGCTCCCTGCAGCTTAAAGAAAGTGATTTACTGATGTTTGTACCAATTACCATATTCCAGACTCAAACTGGTTGCTAATCAGGTTACCTCTGAAGTACAAATCAGATCTTTATCAGCTTAAAGGTATTTGGCAAGTGTCAAAGCCACTTGGTAAAACTTGGTGCTTTCTGGGGAGCTACTATTTACATACATTTTCATTATCTCCACAGCCACATCTGTTTGTGTGCCTGCAAGAAAGGTGTTTGTAGGGCTGGTGCAGCTGGTGAGCATCCCTGAGGGGAATGGGTGACTGTGAGAAGAAAGGGATGAGGAGCACCACCTGTGGGATGAGCATCCCTCGGGGTCCAGAGATCCCAAACCTGTGGGGATCTCCTCAGAGAGGATTGGAAGGGATGTCCAGCCATGCACCTCTGCTTGGCAAGCTTGAGGGCTCACCCGTGAGGAGCATTTTGGAGCTTTTGGTGGACAAACCTTTTATAAACCCTTTCTCTTGGCCAGATCCCCTGGATCCCCACTCTGATGCCTGTCCAGGGTGGGGATGGTCCCACAGCTGAGCAGCACAGTGGGATGGATGCTCTAGTCAGCGGTCCTTCATCAGCAAGCCAAGGCTGCTCCAGAGCATCCCCATGTCCAGAATCAACACCAAAACCCAACGCTGTAATGGCCCTTTCCCATCTCCAGCCCCTCCTGGCCCAGCAGCTCCTCCACCAAGAGTGAGTCCCACTGCTCTGCCAGGCCTGGACACCCCTCTCCTCTTCCTCCTGGAGGGAGGGAGACCACCGTGCTCCAAACCTTTCCCCTTCCTGGGAATGGGCATGTAACAGCTCCTCGGTTTTCTCCTTCCATCCCCAATCCTGCTCCGGGGCACCCGCGGCGCTGCTGTGAGCAGGAGCTGAGCCGCGGGGAGTTACACATTAACCCGGGCAGTTAGCTCCCTGTGTGCCCTGTGTGCTCTCACTCTGGAGCCAGGGTGTCCTTCTGTGGCTGCCTTTCCTTCAATGAGCCCCGAGATAAGCGCTGATCTCCCCGGGCACGGGCGCTGCAGCCCGGGGTTACTCCGGTGCGACGACCCCGGCTCTCCCGCGGTGCCTGCTCCGGGAACCCGGGTGGGAACGACCTGCCAACAGCCAGAGCTTCGGCTGCAGTTTATCACAGGTCCTCCACGGCCCCTAGGCAAGATTACCTCGCTTTTCGCCTTGGTTGTGACCTTTCTCTGCCGGGGCAGGGTGCCTGGCACTGCCTTTCCCCAGAAGCCCTGCCTGTGCCCGGCTTCCTCCTCACAGTGAGCCCAGAAACATCACCCATCCAAGCCAACACCCTTCCTTCTTCCACATCCTGTTTTGACACATCTACATACCCCTCCTTTGATTTTCTACCACCTTTCCTGGTGTTTTTCAGCTGTGCTCTCTCTGGTCGCCTTCCATTTCTCTCCCATTTTTTCTACACCTTGAACTCTTTTGTTTTGGGGAACATGCACCATGTTAAGGCTGAAGAAACCCAAGGACAAAGACATTTCAGCTTCACCCAGGCACTGGCCTGGACCTGCCTGCTGGCCAGGCAGGGTCAGAGGAGCAGTGATGCAAACTCTGCCAACGTGGGAGCGACTCACACCTGCATCCAGCCCCGTGACTCAGATCTGCTCCTGCAGATCCTGATGTGCATGGACTGCCTGCTATGTTCTTGTCAGGGTGGGTTTATTTTCACAGAACCACAGGATCATGGAATGGTTTGGGTTGGAAGCAACCTTTAGAGGTCATCCAGTCCCATGAGCAGGGACATCTTCAACAAGACCACGTTCCTCAAAGCCCTGTAGAACCTGACCTTGAGAGCTCCCAGGAACGGGGCATCTACAGCCTCTCTGTGCCAGTGTCTCACTACCTTCATTTTAAAGAAGTTGCTCCTCATATTTAGTCTGAATCTACCCTGATTAGGTTAAAAACCCTTTGTTTCTGCTCTGGTCAGTGTCTGCATCTGTCCTTAGTTTTCATCTTCTGCGGTAAATTCTCCTTTTCCATTTAGCACAGAGCTTCTGACCTGACCATATTTCATTTTGGCCCATGTATCTCCTTTCTTTTGGAGTTTCCCTCCCCACATCTCAGGGCTGCAGAGGTGACTAAGCAAATTTTCAGCCAGCCATGGCCAGGCCTGTGAGGAGTTCACCACATCTTTCTGAAGAGCAAGGTGTACCAGTCACAAACCCTGCTGGAAGGAGAATTAGAACACTGGGTGTCTGCTTACCAGCCAGAAAAGCATAAAAACCAGGCTGTTCATGCTCCCTGATAACTTATCAGATGTGATTCACTGGGCTGTATCTGTTTTAGCAATCACAGCACGGGCACTTCAGCACAGGGTTTTCCAGCATGCTTGGGGTGGTCAAGGAAAAGCACTTTAGTGTTTATAGAGTTATAAATGTGGCTGTGATAGTCTCCTGCCCTGCAGAGAAGGCAAACCCCGATGGAATAATCACAGCAAAGTGTGTCTTCATCAGAAAGGCATCTACGTGGATGGCCACCTCACGTGGCTTTGTGTTCAACTGGGATTGATGGTGATTGTGTTGGAAAGAATCTGATTGCTGCTGAAGTCAGATCCATAAATGGAAACCCAAGAAATGACAGAGTAAGCTGAACTGAAAGTCTTTGACCCTGAGGGTCAGAAATTCAACATCTTCTGCAAATCTTTAGAAATACGAGTCACATCCAAGGCAATAATTTGTTTAAAATTAAATTGCTGTTTATTTTGTTCATTTAAATATACATATAAACAGAGATACACAATTTAAATTGTATAATGGGTATTGTAGCCATAATACACCATTGGCAAATAATTCATGGAGCTGATATTTTAAATTAATGGTTAGTAAATAGCAAATAATGTGACTTCATGGGGTAAAATAATCTCATGTGATTATTTCTGAGGATGTCCTAGACTAAAGCTTTTTTGGTAAATGTAATGACTTTGGAATATATCTTAGTTCAAAATATGGATTAAAGGAGTAAATACAAACACAATGGTTAATGTGATGAAATTCTATCAAAATATTCCCTGAGATTACACATTCAGACATTTCATTTCAGTCTTGGGCTTTTGCACTTTTTATTATCAAATAAATACCACAATGGCAATGTTCACATTAGAAATAAGACTGTAATTACCACACTCCTAAACAAAGTCCTCCCAAGCAACCTGGGTGACTCTAATAAAATAATTATCACGTGTCATTAGGATTTAATCAGGACCCTGTAAGCCTCATCTTACTTTTAGTCACAGAATAAACACCAGGAAAAATATATTTAAAGCACTTTGCGAATAAAGGCTGAAAAAATCACCAAATACTTGTTCAGGTAGAACTGGTGTAAAAAGGAACTCCTGGTATTCTGTGCTTGCAAGTCAGGTGAGAGTGAAGTAGTGACCTCACAGAATGAGGGAAGGCATCTGTTTGGAAGCATTATTAGTTTATTAAATTATTAGTTTAAAGCTCAATTTTTAAATAGGTGATGCTCTTCTGCTTAATGATGACAGAAAATAAATCAGGCTACCAGTGCACTCACTGAATGGGCCACACTGAATTCGAGTTTAATAATCTGTAATTCTGCTGTAATCACCTTCTGACTCTTACAGAAAGGCAAGCAGGTGCAGAAATAAGGACCAGATATACATTTAATAAAAAGCTGTGGGTGTTCACGTGGGTGTCAGAGCTGCAGGTTGAAAATTACCACATTCCCTTCTCCTCGTGACACCAATCTGAGGGTCCTTTCCATCAGAGTTCTGGAAGATGATGCAGCACAAATTTGCATTTATTCATTGTTTGCACTCTCCAGAAGTTAATTAAGAAAAATACAGAAGCAAACACGCATCTGTCTTGCCAGTTTGTTCTGGTTCTCCTCATAGGAGCACCAAACATGCTGGATTGTGAGAGGTCCACTCTCTTTTTTTCAGGTTTGCCAGGGACAGCAGGGCACTCACTGCACAGGGTGCTCCTTTAACACCTTTGGATGTGAGCATCAATAAAAATATTCCTTTCTGCTGGTGATGGGAGTGCACTGAAGGAGATATTCCTTGACAGAAGGGAAGGGTGAATGAACTGGCAACCATAAATCCACGTTCAAGGCAGATCCAGCACAGGTTCTTTATGCAGGGTCACAAAAACACAACAGCCACAGGTCTCTGAAAGGACACACACAATTTAAAAATCATCACCTCTTCCTTTTTTTACCTGTCATGGGGATCTATGATTTTTTTTTTCAAAATGGTGGCAAATCCACCCAATATTTCTGTTAAAGAAAATGTTAAGAAGCAGTTAGTGCTAATTCATTTTATATTTGACACAAGCACATAAGAAATTGAACTGTTCTAGAAGTCCGTTCAGCGACACACAGCCTCAGGAGATTTTTGTGTCTTTCCTACAAAATTTCTGTAAATAAAATCCACTAGAAATAATCAGGAAGACTAATATAGGTGTTTCTTTTTAAGAAATAGAAGGCCACAACAATGTAATAAGATGATGTACAACAAAGAATAGCAGGTGGTAAAAAACGCTCCTTTTTATTCCTGCTAAGGAGATTACAAGGTTATAATTTGTAAAATAAGCATATTCCTGTTAATTAAATTAAGGACTTGGGCTGCATAAGCAAATATCAATCACAGGGGAGAAAGACGGAGAGGGATGCTGAGTTTCACACATAATTTGTTTCTGGCTACTTAGCAGGGCTATGACAGACATGCACTAAGTAGAAAGCAAACATTTGCTATTTAATTCTCCTTTGCAGCTAACATCTACAAGCCTCTATTTAGCAAAAGCTGCCTCCTTTGGCAGAGAGGATGGTTTGTTGTGAAAATTTTTCCCTGTGATGTCTTTTAAAGAGCACTTGTTGCTAATTCAAAGACATGTCAGCACTGATCAATAAAAAAAAATACTCTTTATGCTTTTATTTATACTTCATATGTTGCAGAATACTTTATCTTGCAGAATACTTTATCTTGCAGCCTTGATTCAGGCTGACTGGAGTGAGTGGGGATCCTTCACTGGAGCTAAGCCTAAATCAGATGCTGGAAAGGAAATAAAAGCAGCATGTGCCCCATCCCATGAGTGTTCATCCTGCTGGGGTTACACCCACTTCGGGCTAAAAGGCAAAACAAGCTCTAAGGGAGGGGGGAGTTCCTTTTTGGGACTCCACTCCCCACTCACATCCCTGCCTCGAAGCTGCAGCCTCAGCTGGGTGCCCTCAACAATGCCCCTTGTCTGGGAGGCATTAATGCCACTCTGTAAATGTCAGCTGCCAGCCCGGAGGGACAGAGGCAGGAATGCTGTGTCACGGCACAGGCTGCGAGCTGGCANGGGAGGCAGGGCGGGATGCTCAGAAACCTGTCTGAACGCACGGCAGCCTCCTGTTCTTTATGTTTCTGAAAATTGGGACATAAAGTGTGAGATTCTTTAATTTATGTGTTTATTAAAAGGAAAAAAATAATAATAAATGTTGCAATGGGGGAGCAATGTCAGAAAAATTATATTAAAAGTCTTGTTTAGATGGAGATTTTAGACCACGCTAAGAGAGATGAGCGGATGGAGCGCTGTCACACATTCTGCTGTATAATTAATGTTTTTAATTGTCCAAGTGTCCATCCATTGCATTTTCCTTCTATCCTGGGGTAAATCTAGTGGGGTAATTAACCACAATTAATGCTCTTGACCAAAGGGTATCAGAGTCGAGATGAGCTCAGATGTGGACTCACTGAACTGACGATGACTGGGATGTGACACTCCTTGACCAGCCTTAGTATCAGAGGAAGGAAAGAGAGCAAATGTGATGCCTATTTTCAAAAGGGGTCAAAGGAAGGCTATTTAAAAAATAGCAATCAGTAAATAATCAGCACTGGATACCTTGTTTGAAACCCCAATGGAAAAAAATATTGTAACCTTTGTTTCAAAAAGTCCCTGTAACAAATATTGCCCCAAGTTGAGGAATTACTCTGCTCCTTTTTGTCTTGTTCTGTAATTATCTGTAGCCAACTACAAACTGACAGGATCCTGCACTAAACCCATCTGCAGCCTGGCTCATTCCAGCCAAACTTAGGCCCTTTCAAGTGTCCCTAGACAAACTCCTCCAGTTATAGCAAAATATCTGAAGCATGCTGAACACCCAGGTTCTGTGTTTAACCAACTCCTAAATCAGATGGTTCAGCACAAAACCCAATTGGAAAGCAGAAAAAACATCTAGTCTAGAAAACTATGTCCTTTGGAGGAAGCTCTAGTGTTTAACACAGAAATCTTAAAGCCTCAAACCTCTTGAGGCAGGGACCTGGCACCCGGCACCACGACCAACACAGCATTTATCAGTGGAGAGGTGGCCAAGTCTCTAAACCAAAGAATGTCTCAAATGCAATGGCATTTTCCCCCCCAGGTATTTCAAAAAGCAGTGATGATCATTCCCATACATTTTGCTTTTGAGCTGTGACACAAAGAGGTTTGCTTCTATAACAGTTTTTGAGCGATGATGATTTCTCACTCTTTTCATACACTGAAGTTAACTCTAGAAGTAAAAGGTAATTAAATACTGGGGTAGAGAGACTGAAATTAGTAAGATTTGTGTCCAAACCGATGCCAGCACCTCTCCTTTGATTTCCAGGATGCCCTCAGCTCTTTCATGGAGCCTTCCTGTGCTCCCCAGAGGGGCTGGAAGAACAAAGAGGGTGCTCCTCTTGGGCTTCCAAGAACAAATGCTGGACCCTGGCCCCAGGCATCCCCACAGCCACAGCAGAGCCTGTGGGGCCAGGGTTCTTCTTTGAAGTGAGTGAAGAGAAAATGAGTGAAACCATCACCAAAGCAAGGGGACAACGTACAATTTGAGGCAGGCTGAGGAGGGAGGGCGGCCTTTGTGAGAGATCCTGCTGGTCTTTTGTGGAGCCTGGTCCTGGCAAGGTGTGCAGGCTTCCAGATGTGCAGGTGCAGAGCCTGCAGACATCAAAAGCACAGATGTTCACATCCATTACCTGAGCACCACCCTTTGGTGTTTCAAAGGGAGGCCAGCCCAGCTTTCCCTGTAATCACCATCCTGCAACATCCCTTTAATGAACTGGGTTGTGCAGGACCTTTGTGTCAGCCAAATAAAGAGGGTGCTGGCGCTCTGCTTTCCCCTGCCAGGACCCCTCACAGCCCCGCTCTTCCTGGGGGGAATTAACCCAGGTTATCAAGAGGGAAAAGGCAGGGCCAGCAAAGCCACCATGGGGTGTGGTGGGCAAAGCTGTGGAAATGTTGGGAGGAGGCCAGGGCTGAAATCTCAGGAGGAGGAGAAGCATGAGCTGACAAACCCCTTGCAGCTGCATTTGGCATTTTGGGATTTGGTTATGTTGTTTTCTGGAGTTTATGAAGTCACCCCTTAGCTTGGTTGAATGTGCAATGGCAGCAACAAATGGGATTTAGTAAATTGGCAACAGAAATTTGGTTACTTTGGCTTATTAATTAACGTGTGATTGCTCATTCTAACAGTAGTCAGTGGGGAGTTTCTAATATGAAGCAAGATCTGTGACTGGTATTTGTCTCAAAGGGAAAAACTGCTGAAATTTCTGTATTTAGGATGTGGCATTTCCTCTGCTTCTGGACAAGTAAATCCCTAACTCACACCCTGACATTTCTGCCTGGGGTCAATAACCTGCACACTTTAAAAAGGCTCTGTGCTGTGCTGCCAAAGAGATCCTGATCAACCACCCACAGGAACAATATTTTTCATCCAGAGTGTGCACAGAAAATAGTGTGGCCATTACATTTGTAAGGATCAGCAATTCAGTGGGTAAAAAGACATGAATGGGTGCCTCTGTGTCACTTTATCTTTTCCTTTCTTACACTACAGCAGCAGAGAATCACAAATGGACAGAGGGTTTCTGTAGACAGGAGAGTTAAGTCTACAGAATGTAAGATTTAATAATATTAAATGAATAAATCTTTAAATTGTTATTAATATATATAGGCAAATTAGATAATTGGCTATATTAAAATTAGATAGCATAGATTTAAGGCCCAGAGGAGCCTTAACAAAACCCACATGAGGTCTAATAAAACTGCTGAGAAAGTATCTTGTCCCGTGATCCTGTGGTTGAGAAATTAATTTCAGAATTAGCTCCTACTTGCTGTATAGCATTCCAGAAAGAAGCTATACTTCCTCAGTCCTTAAACTCTGCTTCTCTCTTCCATGGTTCCACAAGTAACTCAAAACTGAAAGCCAGCTGTAAACAAAATATTGTTGAGATGTGTGACCTGCCTTGTGGCCCTGTTACAACTTTGAGCAATGTTCAATTTTCAGTTTGGCTGGGAAAACTGTAATTTTCCCCCTAGGGAATTCAAGGGGTTTGCCACAGATTTCATCTCTTTTGATCCACACTTTGTTTTGATTTTACCTAGCAGCCTGCTTTGCATGGTTATATCTCTAGCTTTCCCACAAGCAAATAATCTCAATTCAGTGCTAATCACCCTCATAATTCCTTAGACCTGCTCTTCAGAATCAGAGCAACACATTTGGAATTACTGCGCCTGCTGTATGCCATAGGGGGGAAAAAATGTATTCATTTAAGAAGACAGAAGATGGTGTGGATATCCCAAATTATCCCATAATTTTCCTGGGTGCTAGGATCCTGCATCAACACTGGACCTGGCTGAAGTGGGGAGGTCTAACCTTATCTCATGGACTTAGTGGCCATTTGGGCTAACACCACCTCAGGGGACCTCAGAGAACAGAAATCCAGGCCTGGTTTATTCCAAAGGGAATTCAGTCCCTGTGCTCTGAGGCCACTTACTCCTAAAGCAAACTGAAGCTCAGCAAGGAGGGAAGTCTTTTCCTTCCAACCATTTATTTTGACCCAAGTTTAAATGATGCCAAAACAGACCTTTTTTCTTCCTGCTGCACAGAAACAAGAGTTTGGTTTCACTGGCCTGTAGAGTCAGTCGCTCACATGAGCTGCTAACTGGAAAAAATCAATTTACCCTTACCTGTGAGGATCAGTCCTGAGAAAAAAGCCTTTTTTCTTTTCCATATTTGGTCTTTGTGTTTTATATTTTTATCCACCAACTGAATGAGTAACAAAATGAGTTTCCTTTTTTACCTCCATTCTTCTCCATGGTTAGGATCTGGAGAGGTGGCTACAGATCACTCACAGCTCAGCATTAATACCAACATTATATAAATGCAATCTGATGAAATATGTAATCTAAATGAAATTTGTGTGTAAGCATGCCTTGAAAGCTGTGGAAAGAGGAAACTTTTAGCTCTGTACAAGCAACCACTTGAGCTTGGCTGGCTCACCAACAAGCCAGCAAAGCCATTTAAAGAACGATGCAAACCCCTTGGACAACGTGAATGTTATTAGGAAAAGGAAGCGCCGAGGAATACACACACAGCAGGAAAAAGCAAACACATTAACAGACTTTAATGCGGATAAAAATGGTGGAGCGGGGAGAAATTCTCTTCCAGAAAGGTCATTGCTCTGCCTCCGCATTCCTTCCCCACATTTACATGCTGCTCGCTGGATTCGTCAAAGCTCTTCATTATTCGCATGAAACAATCACTTTCAGATATAATGACCTAATTACTCAAACAAGACAAACGAGGAAGAAAACAGGGGGAAAAAGGCAGTTATTTACTTCAGACCTTAGCGTTTAGCAGCTCTTCAGAAAAGCCATTTAAAGGGCTTCTAGCAGGGGGTTAAATCTTGAGAATCAGGATCATCTAAAAGGATGGGTGGGATTTGACTGGGAACAGTGGTGATGATTCCCTGCCATGATGACTCAGGCTGTCCCAACTTAAAATCCTGTACCTGTGGACCAGGTAACCACCAGACACACAACAAGGGTGTTCTCACCACTTTCCTCCCGCAGTTTCCTTGTCAATCCCACCTCATCCCGCATGCCCAGGGGCTTTCAGTGACTCTGGGACCTCTGCACAACATCTACATGAGCAAACTTTATACTTACAGATAATTTCCCCTCTATATGTTTTTTTACTTCCTGAGCAGCACAGAAATCAGATGCAACAAGTGAAAAATTTGAATATTGGTAAATGAAGGGTAACCAGGGCCGTTCATTATTCAGATTTGCTGTGCCTGAAAAGAGACCTGGTCCAAAAGGTGGATCAGTACTGTTCTTTTTTTTTTTTTTTTNCTGTAGGATGGCACAGTAGTAATGATGTAATCACTACCAGAAAATGTCCCAGTCAGGCAACGAGTCATTTGTCACCCACATTACTGCAGAAAAAAAAGTAGATACTGGTTTTATGACAATGCTTATCAGTGCTGTGTCATTTACAAAACCATATAAAACTTTCCAATAATTGTCTCAATTTAGAAGAGGTGATTCTGGGGACAAGAATCAGAGATGAACTTTTGAGCTTCCCTGCAATTTCCCCTACAGACGTGAACTTTATTTGCCATCCCAGTACCTCTGCGAGTGTGGGATATTCATCCAGCATCCGGAAATGTTCCCAGATGTTATGCTTGAGCCTGTTTTATTCAATATACACCATTAGAGATGCAGCTCATTTCCTAATTGCTAAACGTTTCACACGGAGGAATGGCAAAGGGAAGTTTTAAGCCCCAGTGGCATCAGATGTGTCTGACCCACAAATAATTGTGTGACATCAGAAGGTTTATTATCTCCTAGCAGGAATGAGAAGCATATTTCTTAATAGGTTCCCCACCCTGGGCAGTGCAAGCCTTCCTTTGAAGAGTGTCTCCATGGTAATTGATGTTAATGAGCAGCAAGCCAAGGAGAAACACTGGGTCACCAGGTAGGAAGCCCCCCAAGAGATAATCTAATTACTCTCCAAAACAAATTACTTTCAACCAAAACAAATTACTTTCAATCACTCTGCGACAGATAAGATCAGTGGAGGGGGCTCAAAGCTGATGACAGCTGGAGACTGAGGCTTCACGAGTTTATGGATTGATCACTTTTCTCTTTGGTCCGTTTTGTTGAATGACAAAGGAGTGACAGAAAACTGGAGCCAAGAGCTGAGCTCCCTTTCATTTCATCCAGATGAATGCCAAGGACCTGCCAGCTCCGTGCCCTTTGCTGGGAGGCTCATGGATCTGAAATTGGAAAAGCTGGAGCCATGTGTGGAGAAAGACTCTGGAGGAATGAATGTGTAGCCTGGGGGACTACAAAACCCACTCCTTGTGCATCTTGTTGTGTGAGGAAGGGAAAACATGACATCTTTGCTTTGGTTTTGGTGCTCATACAGAGATGAGGCAAAAATGGAGCCTTCACTCTCACAAAGCCTCAACAGGACTAAACTACAAATACGAACTTAAATTTCAGCTCTACAGGGAACGCAAGTCGGGCAATTGGGATGAGGGCTGAATGATTGATCAGTGGGGTTTTATATCTGCTACTTGCTGTACAAATGGTTCTGCTTTTTGCTGCCTGTGTGAGAAAAACTCATACATTTGGGGGTTACCATCTTTTGAAAATTGGAGCCATGAATTGAAAGGGTTTGTGCAGGGCTCAGTCGCAGTTCTGTCTCCATTAGTAGTGGCTGCTTCCTTCTGCAATATCACACAGCCCATGGAACACCTGCCTGACTGAGTCCAAACCACACTGGGGGCAATCTGTGTCCTGTTAGTCCAGGGAATGGAAAAAAGGACATCTCCTGCCTTGCCACAGCAGCTCCTGCTCGGAGCCATGCTGCAGTGGCAGTGCTCAGTAGCTGTTTTGTGACAGGCTTTATCTGCTGCAGGCCTCTGATAAAGAGCAATAGACAGGTCTCAGGGAGCCTTTGCTATCGATTAAAACCTCAGTGCCCCACACAGGGAGAGAAGGATTCCTGCCCTGCTCTGGAAATGCTCTGGAACAGGTTAAAATCTGAATTAAGTCTGTGTGTGTGTGTGGTGTACCTCCATCTTTACAGCCCCCTTGGCAAAAGGAGTGCCCAAATCAAGATACACAACCCTGACTGTGTGAATTGCACTCTGATCCACTTTTCCATCCTCAGCACATCTGTCTGTTTTGCTCACTTCAGCAGCTGAGGGCTCTCTGCCTCTGGTCATGCAAGGATCTTCCTGGTACCTCCAGACATGGAAGAACTAGAGGCACTGGGGCTCTCACTTTTGGCTTGAAATGCTTGAGGGATTTTGTTTCCAGAAAAGGGAAAACAAACTGAAGGTGCCAGACATATTGAAGGATTGTTTGACACAAAAAATACTAGAAATGGTAAAATGGAATTGTTCTGACCATTACATGTCCGGTCACAGTTGTAAACACACATAAAAACCACTGAGTTTAATTCTGCTTCTGTACATAACACACAACAGCCAAGTCGTGGTGGATTCTACTTCCTTCCAAAATTCGTGATGTTTAGGTAGATAAATACCTTGTGGTAATGCAGATATTTCATTTTACTTTCCAGTGGTGTTTCAGAATTTCTCTCTTGCTGGAACAAGTTATTTAATGATGCTGAATTACTTTTGGAGTATGACATCCATTACTCACTGGTTTCCTCTCTGGTCAGATGTGTAAAACCTAAGTAAACTTGAATTACTTTCTAAAGACCATGCAGGCTCTTTCCGTGCTGATTTGTTCTGCTTCTCTTACTTTCAAATGGCCTTTTAATTGGCCATTAAAGTAGGAAATTATGGCTGATTAGGATCAATCCAAATGCAATGTTTTGGATGGACTGGCTATTTGAGCACCATTCTTTTAGATCCCCTGTTACTTCTGCTTTGTCAGGTCACTTTTGGCTGCATTGGCAGGACACTTCAGTAACCTTTGCCCTTCAATTCTTGACCCAAATGTCCCCACAGCCACATTAGGTGGCAGCAAAGGGGACCAGTCGCAATAAGGAACATCAGAGAAAGTTATTTGGTTTCCCAATTCACAGCAAATTATGCAGCTATGCCCAGGCTGTGCTTTAGGCTTCATTTCAGGTGAAAATTACTTCCCATAACCTCCAAGAGGGAGAACTCCAAGAGAGTTTATTAATTATCTTCCTCTCTCTCGAGCAGAGTCATTGTAAAACTTCCTACATGTTGTCTCAATGTTAAGGATTGACTCTAGAGGTCTTCTGAGAAAGAAGGCAAGGTATCATTGCACTTTTTAAAATCCAGGTGAAGTAATTCCAAAGTAATTCTAATTCAAATTCAATTAGTAATTCTAATTCTAATTCTAATTCAAAAGTAATTCTAAACAGATTTGGAGGAGTTGCATAAGGATTTTATTTTTTCCTAAGATATTTCTCCATGGTTTTAGGCCCATGGTACAAGCAGGAGTGAAAGGTTAGGCTTCTGTTGACTCAGATGAAGCTGAGGATTTGTCTGTGTGCAAATTATTGAACAGCCTTCAATCATTAGGAAACTTTGTACTAAGTTTTCGAGTTTACATTTGTTCAGGCTGTTTCATAAAGGGCTTCACCGTTTCACAGCCCTTCCTGCAGTATCATCATAATCAGAGGTGATGACAGCAGGTCAACAAGCACTCGTGGGCTGAATTTGATAATCATTTACATCTCTTAACAATTTATACGGTTCTGTTGGTGCCTTGCAATTCCTAGTAGTGATAGGCAGTGGGGTAACATGAAATACACAGCAGGAAGAAAACCATGAGTCTTGGCTGGTTTCCTTTGCTCCCTTTCTACCTTTTACCCCACAACATGGTGAATTGCTGTAATGTGTTCAGCACACACTCATTTTTATCTGATTTTCATCGAGTATTTGAAGCCCCCCCAAAAAAATCTATTGTCATAGGTATTTTTGAGAAAATATCTGCCTTTAAGCAAAATCACATTTCTGAGATGGTTTAACTTCAAGGGAAAGGAGGGATTCAGTGTCTCACCAAACAGACAGGCACAGCTAAACCCCTTTCATACCTCTCCTTCTTGCTTCTGGCTCCCAAAAAATCATCACCTGAGCCCCCCTGGCTCAGTGTCCTTCTTAACAGTGCACCTCCAGTGAGAGTTAGACCTCTGGGGGATAAATTCATCCCAGATATCACTCAGGGAAATTGTTCCAGGGTCAGGTTTGCTCTAATGGGTCTGTATTGGTGTTGTTGCTGAAGTCTGTGCAAATCCTGGCTTCTTACTATGCTCTTCGGGAGTGATTTTGTGGGAATTGTCACTGTAGCAGGCTAAGACCAGCTGATCAATTCTGCCTGTCCAGATGTAATTGTACAGGACCACAGCTCTAAGTATGTTCTCTTGCCAGTTTGAAGAATTTCTGGTATATCTTCTACTGTTCTCTGCCCAGTAAATGAAAAATATTTCCAGTGAAGCTGGAACTTGTCCTAAAGACAGCATTATTTACTGTCAGGAAAAGAATACAGGTAAATGCTCCAAGGAGATCACGTTTGACTGAGAAACCAATGATCTAAAGTCACCCTCTTCCAGAAGAGTTTTCCACAAACACATTGTGTAAACAAAGTCCAGGGGCATTACTCCCCAGGTCAAGCTGGAAATCAAAATGTAATCTGTTGGCAAAGAAACCTGCAATTATTCACTTCTATTGCAGGATGAAATTTTGATCAAAATATAAGGGAAAAAAAGAGAAAAAAAACCAGCTTTTGTTGGTTTCGTGTAAATAAAGTGCTGGAGAAGTACTTTACCAAATATGATCCCATAAAATCAGTCAGGTTTCTTCTGTAGCGGAGTTATGAAGGATTTTAAAGCACACAGGAAAGATGGGGTGGATGAAATACCTCTAAAACATGAAATAATGCCTTGAAGTGATTAAAAAAAAAAAAAAAAAAAAAAAAAAAAGAAAAACCCACATTCAGGCTATTTGAAGCCGATGGGAATTTTGTGAGCTTGAGAGCAGACCTAACCAGAAGATATCATTTGACTGTGCAAGCTCCAAGCTGATTCCAGGCTCAGTGCTCTCCGGAATGCATCCACTGATAGCACTGGCTGAGGAAGCGTTAGATAACAGAATGGTGAGAGATATTTGAAATTGGTTGTCTGGCTGTGCTGCTTGGAAGGAACCAGCAACAACACACAGCCAGTTAGAGTAGGAATAATCTCCCCAGCGTGCTGATCCTCCTCAGCAGAGTGGTTTTAGGAGCAGAACTCCTCTGGAAGTGGGTCCTTTGGAAAATTTGGATCCTACAAACACAGTGAGGACTGTGGTGCCAGGGGAGAGACTGGGTGAGTGCTCCTCCTATCCCGTGACCTGCTGTCAGTGGGCGCGCGCAGCGGGAGCTGTGGAATCTCAGTTCTGCACTCATTCACAGCCCGGGGAGAAATATTGTCACCTCCATGCCTCTTGGATTGCAGAAGCAGCTGGGGAGCAGAGCAGTCCCTGACATATGGTGGAGTAACCTCTCCTTCTTAGGCAGGTTTTTTAACTTGTGCTGCGCTGATAAGGCTCATTATAGAACAAGCCCATGCTCGAATAACTGCGTATCGCAGTGTCCTGTGTCTTCACTTCGGCCTTCCCTCATTCTCCTGACATATTCTTCTCCGCCAGGAGAAAAGGCTGGATTGCTCTGCTGGCCCTCTGCCACAGGGAAAATAATTTTCTTTTCTCTGTCACTTCTGGGATGACTGGCAGGAGCTCCAGCAGAAACCAGAAACCAGCAGCATTAACGCTGACATCTCCAGCCCTGCCTGGAACCTTACGGCCCTCGGAGTATTTGCAGCCTCTGTAATTCTCCCACTTCTTCAGGGAAAAGGGGGAAAGACTGACAGATCTCATCACAAAAGTGAAATTGGCTCACACTCATATAATCCCAACTACAAAATCTGCAGGAGGTCCCAGGGACACCCCAAAGGAAGGAGAAGAATGTTTCTGTGATATTTCCTTCTCCCTGCAGTCACCTGTAAAACCAAAGCTCTCACCGTGATATTCCAAAGGTGTTCCATAACTGAGAAGATGTCTTTTCATCCCAAACACCTCCAGTTCATCACATTTTGACCCGCACTCAGTCTCGAGTGGCTCACCCATATAATTTTTCCTTTGCTCTCCACCACAAGGTAGCCTGCTATGACCAACTTTGACTCGTGGGTGGCTTCTTGCCCTATTTCCTCACCATTTTTGTGGCCACCTTCCTCAGGTTTTTTTCAGCTGGTTTCAATGATGTTATCCAGTACAACACAAGCCCTCTGTTACCTCTTTGGTGTGTTCCAAGGTCTCTGGAGGTTTGACTTTTAATTGTAGCTCATTTTATTCTTCCAAAACACATTCACTTCAGCTTTGTTGTTACTAAAAGCTCAGCTTCTCGTTCTGCAGAAATTACATTGGGACACTGAAAAGTGCAGTGGAAATAAATGATTCATTGCAACAGGTGAAAATGCTTTTGCAATTGTGTACTGTTTGGTCAGGAGGTATTTTTGTTCTATAAGACTTCCTTCACGGGTTTTTGGTTCTTTTTCCTGTCCTCACAGAAGCAGAAAATCCAACACCACCAGGTTTCCTTGCTGCAGGAAGCAGGTCCAGCACTGGAAGAGATGGGACTTACCCTACAATACATTTGTTCTGAAAACAGGTTTTCTTTTTCCTGCAAATGCATTTGTAGGAATATGCAAAGGCATGCATCTTTCTATTGAACTTTGATAAAAGATGCCAATAAATGATAAAGTTCAGTGACACAGACAGGAACTGAAATTAAAGTCATGTGTTGCAACTCTTGTATTTTGAATTCAGTGATATTCATTAGCTCATTTATCTCTAGCTAAAATAAGGCCCTGCATCTCAGTTAATAATCTAGGCTTTTTTTTTTTCTTTACAGAGGCAATAAAGAAATGATCACTTATATTTAACCCATATCTCTTCAGCAGCTGTTTTGTGATAGGATTGGTATTATTCAGTCCAATTAAGTGTTTGCAGGCACTTACCTCTGTCAGGGACTACAGGGGAACTTGGACAAATTATTTAGGTAGAAACCTTCCCCTAACAAGAGAGACCATTACAAAAATTAGTTAAATGCTTAATTTTTGTTTAATTTGATTAGAAATGAACTTTTTAACAGCATTCTATATAATATCAGCAACAACAAAAAATAATTTTTAGAGGCTCTCCATCAATTATTGGGAAATTCTCCTTTATGGGCAGCTGATTTGAAATATCCTTTCATGCAAGTGATTTGACCTTTCTGCCTCAATTTTTGATCCTCACAGAGATGAATGAACAAGTTTCAAGCATCAATTCCTTACTGCTTGAAAGAAGCTAGAACTTCTTGATGAAGAAAATAAAACTTAGGACCATGGTTATTGTTCCCACTGTAGTACAGCAGAAGCAGTGCTCATAAAATAGCTTCTATTCACTGAGATGCACAGAAAAATGGAGCCAAAGAAGCCCTTTCAGATTCATTTCATAACCTCTGCGTGTGTGGTGGGTGCTCAGTACCTTGAAGAATGCCAGGGTGAGTTACATGCACAACTGCTGTGGGGCCCAGGGCTGCGGGGCAGGAACTGCCTTTGTTGCAGCCATGTAATAACATTGCAGGGGAAAAAAAGAATTAGGCACTGGCATGCCTTGGTATTATTTACTGGGCTTATAATATTGTGAACTTCCGTGATGTAAGGAAGACCAGAATTGGTAGGAAAGCCCACACATGATCTGGGGGATGCAGCAGGAGACACCTGAATGAAAAGGGGTCTTAATCCATATTAATTATTCAGCAACCACACAGGGGAAAACGAGGATATTTTCTGGGTGTTTCAAGCTGATCACCAAAAAATGCCCAAAGCTAATCAAAAGCAGTAGCAGCTTTTGAAATGATTGATGACATTCAATCCCAGTGAGTTTGTTACACAAACTGGGACTGATCGATGTCGTTAACTCCAATTAAATACACTTGAAGTTGCACATGATAAAAAGTGCAAGATGTCATCCTACAAGCCTGTTTTGTGTTTTGTGTGTTTTTGTGTGGCCTTGTCTATGTGCCCATCCTCACTGAGCTAAGGTTGCTCGTGAAGAAAAGTTTTTTGTGGGAATGTTTGCAGGAGGGAGATGCAAGTGTAGGAACAAAAGGATGAAAGCAAACACATAGCAAAATATAAAAACAGTACGTGGAAGCTGACCAAAGTTTTGTGTTTCAGAGAAGCTGGTCAGGAGTTGGGGTTATGTCTTGTTTAATTGTCATTTAATGTCCTGTGGGGGAAAGAATTTTTTTTTTTAATTAAATGACTAGTTTTCTTTTTTTGAAATCTGAGAAAATTCCTTCAATGATCACTTTGGATGTACAGCAGATAAGTCGGCAGTAATCCCTTTAAATACCTCTGAGATGAAAATACGGTGGAAACCCCCCAAATGTGTATGTCTTCTTGGCAGGGGTATTCACTGACCGAGCTCTCTGTGCGGAAAAAATCCACGCGCAGACCAGAAGAAAATTTCTGTTTGAAGCTTAAATCGGGCGATGCGATTTTCCTTCACTTAGGGTATTTCCCCCCCGTCTCTTTGTAAGAAGTTGGGTACGAGTAGGAGCTGGAGAGCGCCCCCGGAGCGGCTCCCCCGAGGCCGGGCAGCCGCATCCCGGGAGCCAGGCTCCATCTAGTGCCCCGGCCGGGGATGGCCGGGCGGGGATGCAGCCCGGAGCGGCG